>CM065593.1:126968203-127439561 GCA_033119425.1 Bufotes viridis | reverse complement strand
TTTACTGCTTACACTCCGTGTAGCCGCCCGCCCCAGCCTGATTTACCTTTTTGTATTGGTGTCAATAAAGAAGATGCAAGTATGTGGTGAGTGCCGCCTTCTTTTATTTTTCTTCTCTTCACTGTTTCAAGTTACTATAAGTATCTTTGACTGAGCACCACACTTACCCTGGGTTCAGACCTGAGCGTTCTAAAAACGCGCGTTTTACGCGCGTATTTCAGCGCGTTTTTGCAAATAGGAAAGCGCGTAAAACGCGCGTTCTTGTGATTGACTACTGTGGTGTCAATCACAAAACGCGCGTCAAACGCCCCAAAAGAAGCTCAAGTACTTGTTTATGCGTTGGGCGTTTTACAGCGCGTTCAAACGCGCTGTAAAACGCTCAAGTGTGAACCACTCCCATAGGGATGCATTGGTTTTAATCTGTTGAGCGTTTTACAGCGCGTTTGAACGCGCTGTAAAACGCTCAGGTGTGAACCCAGGGTTACACATACGAGAAGACCCTGACTACGCGTGCAGTGTGAATTGTGACGTACAAGACCATTTATGCAGTGCCGCTCATTCGTTTAAAGAGGACCTTTCACCGATTTAAAAACTAAAAACTAACTATACCTGTGGGCAGAGCGGCGCCCAGGGGTCCCCCTGCACTTACTTGTATGTCTGGGCGCCGCTCCGTTCGCCCGGTATAGGCTCCGGTGTCCGAGCTCCCTCTGTTGTATGGGGCGGGGACTTTGTATCAGGCGTGTCCCTTGCTGCAGAGCTGGCCAATCACAGCGCACAGCTCATAGCCATTGCGTTTTTGTTTTGCGCTCCCTGCCTTCCAAAAGCCATAACATTTTTATATTTCCGCTCACGGCTTGTTTTTTGCGGGACAAGTTGTACTTTTTAACGATACCATTTATTTTTGCATGTGATGTAGTGGGAAATGGGAAAACAATTCCAAATGGGGTGAAATTGCAAAAAAAAAGCAAAGTGAAACTTTCGGTTTTTGCGCGATCAGATGCCGTGGTCAGGATTGACCACTGCATCTGAGGGGTTAAATGTCCGCGATCGGCATCGCTGCCGGTCGCGGACATGAGCTGCGGGTGTCAGCTTGATGAATCAAGCCTTTACCCGCAGCTCATGCGCCCGCTCCGGCGGGCGCCATCTTTAAAGTCCGGACGAAGGGCGTACATGTACGCCCTTCGTCCTTAAGGGGTTAAGGCCTCATGCACACGACCGTTTTTTTATGCTGTCCGCAAAAAGGGGTTCCGTTGTTCAGTGATCCGTGTCCGTTTTTGCCTTCCGTTGTGTTTCCGTGTGTCTTCCGTTTTTTTTAGCGGACATGACCCAAAAGATTTTACCAAAAGACAGGCTGACAATTTTTCCCAAGTGCCTGCCAAGGGATCCGCAAAAAAAACGGACACGGAACGCGGATGACACACGGATGGCCATCCGCATTTTTTCACGGACCCATTGACTTGAATGGGTCCGTGAACCGTTTTTCACGGACAAGAATAGGACAGGTTATATTTTTTTGACGGACTGGAATCACGGACCACGGACGCGGAGGACAAATGGTGCGTTTGCTGAGGTTTCCACAGACCCATTAAAAACCAATGGGTCTGCAGAAAATCACGAAAAGCGGATCCGTTATTTTTGCAGATCCATTGTAATAATGCCTATCCTTGTCCGCAAACTAGAAAAAATAGGACATGCTCTATTTTTTTGCGGAACAGAAAAACGGACATACGGAAACGGAATGCACACGGAGTACCATCCGTTTTTTTTGCGGACCCATTGAAATGAATGGTTCCGCATACATATGGTCCGCAAAAAAAACGGAACGGACACGGAAAGAAAATACGTTCGTGTGCATGATGCCTAAATGGAACAGAAAAAACGGAAAAACAGAAACGGAAGGCATACGGAGACACTTCAGTATTTTTTGCAGACCCATTGAAGTGAATGGTTCAGTATACTGTCAGTATACTGAACTGAAAAAAACTGCCAGTATACGGTCCGCAAAATACTGTCGTGTGCAAGGGGCCTAAGAAGAGACATACATTTTCTCCATTTTCAGTTTACCTAGCCATATAACAGCTTGTTTTTTTGCAGGATAAGCCCTTATTCACACGTCAGTGTTCGGTCAGTGATTTCCATCAGTGATTGTGAGCCCAAACCCGATGCGACTCTAAACACAGAACAGGTGCAGATCTTTCCCTTATGCCTTATGTCTGTGGAGGCTCCAATCCTGGTTTGGGCTCACAATCGCTGATGGAAATCACTGACCAAACACTGACGTGTGAATAAGGCCTAAGTTGTATATTTTTTAATGGCACTCTTTATTTTACCATAGCTTGTTTTGGAAAATGGGAAAAAAATATTTGTACGGTGAAACTGGAAAAGTTTTGGTCTTATAAAGTCAATACATGAGTCTGAATTGCCATTAAGGCCTCTTTCACATGAACATTTTTTTTTGCGAGTGTACAGACCGTTTTTTTGCGTTATGTATACGGTTTGTATATGGAACTATTCATTTCAATGGTTCCGCAAAAAAATGGAAGTGTTTCCATGTGCATTCCATTTCCGTATTTCCGTTTTTCCGTTCTGTGCAAAGATAGAACATATCCTATTATTGTCATCCGTGGCTCCATTCAAGTCAATGGGTACGCAAGAAAAATGGAACGCATATGGAAATGCATCTGTATGTCTTTTGTAGTCGTTCAGTTTTTTCCGTTGACGGAAACAAAAAACGGAAAAACGGATCCGATAAAAACGGCCCGCAAGACACTGAAAAAGCCATATGGTCGTGTGAAAGAGGCCTCATACTGTATGTGATTTTCCAAGAACGTGTTGACTTGTTCTTCAATATTTGTCATGCTTTTAAAAGAATCAAGGCTTACCTTTATATTAAATATAATGAAGGATTCTAAATTTGCATTGGCTATGTTAGATATGGAAATGTTATTTTTTAACTACATAAAGACCATGTTTTTTATTGATTTTTATTATCTATTCAAGATGTATAATATTTAACTACAATGGAACATTACACAGTAGGCTTTTCATAAATAAAGGAAAGCCCAAATGTTTTATTAGAAAACAACATCTGAAAGCATTCCAAAGACCAAGGACGTTAATATAAAGCATTAAAAGACTTTGGAAAAGTGGAATGTCTTCTTAGTCACTGAAGAATGTTATTTTCACAAATGCTGCTTTCAGTAAGTTCTACTGACATTATAAACCTCCTTGAATAAACAGCACACTAACACTAATAAAGAAGCAGAAAAAACAGAAAAGTGAAGCATAATTAATGAGTTAAATCAATGTGAAGAACAGAAAATAAGAACAACTGACTTATCAGCAAGACAAAATGACCTGAAACTGTGGTCGAAATGGAAGCAGGCAAGAAAATTGCTCTTTAATATTTCGCCATCACCATTTAGCACGTTTTCACTATGGTTATTTTATACCCTGCTATTACTGAAAATCTCTTCAGTGAGAAAAGGTGATATGCACAATAATCTACTGTGATTCATAATTTGTTTATAAAAAGTCATGCATGGAATAGTTGCAGTAATGGTTTGAAGACAGTACTGACTTAATTATTAACGTTTTGTAGTACATATTATAATGTATAATGATGGTCAGTTTATAATGATCTACCTCTTCTCAGTTAAAAGAATAACTTCTTGACTTGTGGTTCTGTAAGTCAGGAGATAGGTATATATATATATATATATATATATACACCTGTCGTTCACTTTATAAGACGCATCTGATAATAAAAAGGACCTAGGTTTTTGAGGAGGAAAATTATTATTTTTTTAACCAAAAGGTGTCCTATTGGTGGGTTTTGAACTAATGGTGGTCTGTGGATGACACTATTATGGGGGATCTGTGGATGACACTGTTATGGGGGGATCTGTGGCTGATGCATTGTTATAGGGGATCTGTGGATGACACTCTTATGGGGGGATCTGTGGATAACACTGTTATGGGGGATCTGTGGATGATACACTGCTATGTGGGATTTGTGGATGACACTGTTATGGTGTGATCTGTGGATGACACACATATAGCATCTTTTGCTAGTCCCCTTATGGCCGTATGTGTCACAGTATTACGTTATTAATTTGTCCCCTAATGTCCCTGGGTGAGTAGTGACTACATTACACCAGGCCCTGCTCACAGTAGTCTTTACATGTAAAGTCTATTGATTTAATGCTCAAGCAGTGGCTATGCTTTGTTAAACTACCGTAATCATTGTAGTAGTACTCATTATGCAAGCAGTGGTCAGGCCGGCAGCGTAACATCACTTGCTCAGTCACGCTCCTGCTCCTATAGCTTTATTAATGAAGTGGGAGAAGCATGACCGAGTGAGCGACGTTATGCTGCTGGCCTGACCACTGCTTTGATAGTGAGTACTACCACAGATGATTACAGTAGTTTAATAAAGCAGAAAAAAAGGGAAGTCAGTCAGCACATCCCAATGTGCAGGTGAAAGCTGCCATGGCTAGAAACACAAAGAAAAAAAGGACAATGCAACAGCACTCTGCAGACACAAATAAAGTACATTAATGACATATTCATGGAAAACATTCTGGTGCTAATGCTACGCAAATTTGAAATTCTTAGCAAATGTATTTTGTACAAAATTATTTTGGGCCGTCTACCAAACATCAAGACGATCTCTATCAGACCACCTGTTATGTGCCATAATGGCCACAATGAAATTCAGGGAGTGCAGGTTCCACATGCATGCTTGGTCCACTCTGCTTTTTTACCATTTCTGGTGCCATAATGGCCGACACTAAATCCATAGATTCAGGTACCAACATGCATGCTGAGTCCACTCAATACTTCTCCTGGTGCCAAATGGCTTCCAATAAATACAATGAGAGCAGGATGCAGCTTTATACTTACTCTAATTAAAATCAGCCTATGGAGCAGACAGTCTAGTGAGGGGTGAAAGACCAACTGGAGTCAGCCACACCTCCAGCTCTAGTACAACTGCAATAAAAGGGGGTCAGTCAGCACATCCCAATGTGCAGGTACACGCCGCCATGGCTAGAAACACAAAGAAAAAAAAGACAATGCAACAGCATTCTGCAGACACAAATAAAGTACAATAATGCCATAAAATGCGATCAATTCGATTTTTTTACACCGATTAACACCTGAAAGGCCTGAATAGCAGCCTAAGATACCATGATCAGCGGTGAATGTGGCATCTGAGCTGTTCAATTATGGGGGGCAGTGCAATCACCATCTCCCGTCTTTGCTTTGGCTACATACAAAGAAATGCGCTTGGTGACAAAGTAATTAGTCATGAATAGAATTTCTTGGGAAAATTCCACGAAGCAGCCAAATCAAATTTTCCATAACTTAGCTCATCTCTAGTGGACACCAAGGTCGTAGTCAAGATATGATAAATAAGTAGATGAGACAAAGTCATAGTTAGAAGAGATGCTAAGGGTCAAAACCAGGAATAGAATTACAACTACCAGGTAATATCCAAAGAAATTATATAGAAACAAACTCCAGTAACAAAGCCAAGGTTAGGCCAGGATAACGATTAGAGTCAGAATCAATGCAATAAAATGAAGGGTGTTCTGTACCTTGATTCACTGGACATGGATGACAGGCTGCATACCTGTTCAAATATATCTCTAGGCCTGAAGTCTTCAGCCTTTGAATGTTGGCATGGCAAGCCAATGTGGCTATTGGCTGTAGACAAGGAACCATGAGCTTTAGGATAAAGCTAGACAAAGGAAGGATGAGTTAGGTAGCTTGATAACCTAAAATTTTTGCAGCTAAAGCCAGAAAAGACATGGATATCAGTGGAGACCAGTTGCTTGAATGATAATCTCAATCTGAACTACGGAACTGTATACATTAGGCTCATTTCAGAATGGGGAATCCATGGTGTCTTGATAGTTTAAAATATAGTAAAAAGATATGCTTCAGACACTTAGATATTTTTTATCATCAAAATGTCAAAGCATCTAAACCTTCTTTGCTTAGCAACAAGGGTATTTTTAGTCTATAGGAAGAAGAAATTCAGAGCATCGAGGGAAAACATTGGCTTATACTTTGAAAATAGCTTAGGTTCTCTTACTCGTTAAATGTGTACCAAACTAGATTTGTTGAATTAGTATATATCAATCTATAATATAAACTCATGTGGTTGTATCACAGATTAAAACAAAGTATTTTCTTACTAAAATTGCTAAAGAGGTTGTCTCACCTTAGCAAATGACATTTCAATCTTTAAATCAAAATGTAAAGATTGTGGTTCAAGAGATTAATCTAATGTATTTCTTATCATAAATACTGTACATTATTGCAATTTTAAAAGTAAGCTTGCATTTAAAACATACTATATATCATCAAACATGACATTTGCATTTGTACATGCATATTTTATTTTTAAAAGAGTAAAAACAAAAAGAGCAGGAAGGCTGTTAAATAAAAAATATATACTCACCATTTCAATATTATTTCATTCCTGTGCCACCGCAGGAATGGTCATGATGCCATTTTCTTAAATGCAATGATGACCTACCATATACCACACTTGACCGCTACAGCCCATCACTGGCTTCACTGGTATACAATACAAGAACACTGAAAACCTGAAGCAATTGGTTGCAAAGATCACATTTGTAATACCAGCATATAACTGCACGACTGGAGTATCAGAGTGGTAGCACTGGAGAGAAGGAGGTTCAGAATAGAGAGTGGTAAAATAGTGGCTCATAACTGCCGCTTTCTTGTGCGCAGAAGGTATTGGCTTCTGATGTGTGAATTAGGGATGTTACGGTATAACCCGGTATAGTGAGGGTTAATACCGTTCGGGCCTTTTCCCTGGAGAAGAGCACAGCAACCCACAACCGCTGGAATCCACCGAACTGGAACCATACGAAGTCCTCCTTTCCTGGAACAGGCAAGAGAACGTTCTGACATCGCAATTCCCCCCAAGTACGAGACGAGGCTCCGTATTAATGGTTAAACAGGAATTGTAACTTTATTGAGGGCTACCTGCCCGGTATTTATGCAGGTCTCCCACCTGGTGGACACTCCCCTAGGGGACCAGAAGGAAGACTGCGACACGGGATACAGCAGCCAATCACACACAATGGGACAATACAGACACCCCCAGCATATCCCTCCCCTCTGCCTGTGATACAATTACCCTACACAGGTTAATGTAATCATCACAGGCAGGAAAATACACAATGTCTTCTGTCCTGGAGACAATCGAGGACTCATTCAATTATCTCTCAGGACAAAGGGAAATCGCCAATACACACGTGGGGACAATAGGACAGACATCATTATTCAATATACAATGTCCCACCCTTTACAGTACACACAGACATTTAACATATCCCCAGATGGCTTGGATCTGAGCGCTCAATATATCCAAACAGCGCTCAGATGCCACAAACACAGTCAAATCGCCATGGGGTTTAAGTTTAGCGTGGGCTGATGAGAGGGCCCATAATCCTGGGGCAAGAGGCTGGCAATCTGTCCCCTCCAAAACTCAGTGGCGAGTTTGGTTTCGCCACACATCTCCCCTTTTCCAAACAGACTAACAGGGTATCTGACCTTCTGCCGGTCAGTGCCCTTGTTAGTCCAGCAGCCCACCCACAAAACAGAAACAGCAGTACAGCCCACCCACAATAAATGGTTACTACACCTGAGCAAGGGATAAACCTGTCCATGTCCATGTGCCTCACTACGGCTGTGTGGGGGACTGGTAGACTGCTTGAGTGGGTTGCTGAGTGGGCAGAGACCAGCGGTACTCTGCCCTGGTGCCAGCGCTACCACGGAAGTAGCCTGGTTGGGGCCTGGTTGTTGTAGGGGGAGACCGACTGGCTCCCCTTTAGATACACAGCTCTGCTGTTGTAGGGAGAGACTGACTGTCTCCCCTTTAGATAGACCACCATGCTGCTGTGGGGGGAGACCGACTGTCTCCCCTTTGGCTAAATGGCCCTGTTGCTGGGGGACAGGACTGACTGTCCCTACCCCCTGTGCTGTGAGTGCAGAGACCACGGTCCCATCTGCACTGTTGTGGGGCTTACTGTCTCCCCCTGGTGCGTTAAACTGCCGCTGGGGGATGGAGACTGGGCTCCCAATTCCCTGTAAATCACACAGCCGATAGGGAATGGAGACGATGCTCTTCTCTCCCTGCAAAACATACTGCCGCTGGGGAGCAGGACCGACTGTCCCTACTCCCTTAAAATCCGGCTGCCGCTGGGGATCTGGGCCGACTACCCAGCATCCCTGTAGGGCCGGTGGAGAGCTCTCGGTCCCATCTCCACTGTTGTGGGGCTTACTGTCTCCCCCTGTTATGTTAAGCTGCCGCTCGAGAGAGCAGGTAACAAGCTTCTCTCCCAGACATACTTCCAGCCGCTGGGGAGGGAGACCGTCTGTCTCCGCTCCCAACACAGTGTCCTGCTGCTGGGGAAAGGAGACTGGGCTCTCTATTCCCTGCCGGACTCTCTGCCGATGGGGAGGGAGGACAAGGCTCTCCTCTCCCAGTAAGTCACTCTGCTGCTGGGGGCCAGGACCGACTGTCTCTGCCCCCTGTTACTTAGCCTGCCGCTGGGGAGAGGGGGTAACAAGCTCCTCTCCCATACATACTTCCAGCCTCTGGGGAGGGAGACCGTCTGTCTCCGCTCCCAATACAGTGTCCTGCTGCTGGGGAAAGGAGACTGGGCTCTCTATTCCCTGCTGGACACTCTGCTGATGGGAAATGGAGCCTGGGCTCCCAATTCCCTGCACTTGACTCTGCCGCTGGGGACAGGACCGACTGTCTCTGCCCCCTGTAACTCAGCCTGCCGCTGGGGAATGGAGACTGGGCTCCCAATTCCCTGCAGGACCGGTGGAGAGACCTCGGTCCCATCTCCACCGGCCACCTGGGGTTCTTCCCAGTAGACCTCCACAATATCCTCCCAGCTGAAGGGCTCTGGACCTGGGTCTGACACTCTGCTCTCTCGCTGAGCCCTCTCACTGGAGTGGAACAGCTGCTGGTAGTCCTGTTCCAGCTCCATCTCCCGGGTCACCAGGTGGACCAGGTCTTGCTCAATTTTGTGAGGGTCGTCCCAGTCATACCTGCTCTCCCGCCACTCAAAGAGGTCCCTGAACCGGGCTTGTGTAGGGCTCCCAAACTCCAGCTCTGAAAAAGTCTCCCATAACAAGCCAGGACCATCAAACTCCTCTCCCTCTGGCATGTCATGCTCGGCTGTCCGGGTAGGTACCGAGCTTCATACCACCAGAGTGCCTGGTAGGCATCTTCCAGCCACATCTCCCGCCTTACCAGGTGCTTCAGGTCTTCTACCCACTCTTCCAGGGGCTGCTTTCCTAGGAAGGGCATCCGCAGGGCTACTCACTTCTGCTGTCGCTGCTCGTCCTTGGGGAGCCTCTCGTCCCGCAGATACTCCACAATACCCAGTGCCTGGTACCAGATGCCTTTGCGGACTGCATCTCGGTCATCCATGACACCCTCATCATACTCCACTAGTGGTTCCATACCGGTGCTGTACTGGGACACGCTTTGCCCTCAAATTGTAAAATCCACGGTGCCTTCTGTTGCTGTCCTTCTGGCTGTAGGAACGATCCCGCTGCTTGCCACCAGTTGTTACGGTATAACCCGGTATAGTGAGGGTTAATACCGTTCGGGCCTTTCCCTGGAGAAGAGCACAGCAACCCACAACCGCTGGAATCCACCGAACTGGAACCATACGAAGTCCTCCTTTCCTGGAACAGGCAAGAGAACGTTCTGACGTCGCAATTCCCCCAAGTACGAGACGAGGCTCCGTATTAATGGTTAAACAGGAATTCTAACTTTATTGAGGGCTACCTGCCCGGTATTTATGCAGGTCTCCCACCTGGTGGACACTCCCTAGGGGACCAGAAGGAAGACTGCGACACGGGATACAGCAGCCAATCACACACAATGGGACAATACAGACACCCCCAGCATATCCCTCCCCTCTGCCTGTGATACAATTACCCTACACAGGTTAATGTAATCATCACAGGCAGGAAAATACACAATGTCTTCTGTCCTGGAGACAATCGAGGACTCATTCAATTATCTCTCAGGACAAAGGGAAATCGCCAATACACACGTGGGGACAATAGGACAGACATCATTATTCAATATACAATGTCCCACCCTTTACAGTACACACAGACATTTAACATATCCCCAGATGGCTTGGATCTGAGCGCTCAATATATCCAAACAGCGCTCAGATGCCACAAACACAGTCAAATCGCCATGGGGTTTAAGTTTAGCGTGGGCTGATGAGAGGGCCCATAATCCTGGGGCAAGAGGCTGGCAATCTGTCCCCTCCAAAACTCAGTGGCGAGTTTGGTTTCGCCACAAGGGACCATTGTTATTTGTAGCTCTCCTCAGTTGCAGTACTGCAAATGTTAACTTTCTTTTTCCCTGTCTTTTCAGCTGTTTACTAATGAGCTAATAAGTCTTGCTATATGTACTGTGTGTTCCACCCCTGGCCTGAGAAACAGGTTCTGTTTGGTCTTTCTCGTCTGCTGAATCTCACAAAGGAGATGTAATCTACTTGTCTGTCTGTGGACTGTGTTCTGCCCAACTACCTAGTTTGACTGTCTGCATTCTTACCTGTGCCTGTTACCTTAATCTTTTTGTCTGTCTGCCTGCCTGCTGCCGGGATTCTGATTCTGTGCCACTAGCCCTGACCTCAAGACTGTTTCATATATCACCATTTACTCTGCCTGCCTGAACTCAGCCCCTCTCTGTCTCTGTTTCTCCTCTTTTATGCTCTTTAACCCCTAAATGACCGACCCATTTTCACTTTTGCATTTTTTAATTTTCCTTCCCATGGTCCAATAGTCATAACTTTTATTATTCCGTTTATCTGGCCATATCAGGGATTATTTTTTGCGGGACAAGATGCATTTTTTTATTTACCATGTCTTGTATTGGAAAATGGGAAATAAATTCTATGTGGGGTAAAATCAAAAAAATCTGTCACGGTTTTTGGGGTTTTGACATCATAGCGTTCACTGTGCACTAAAAATTACATGACATTCTTATTTTTCAGCTCAATACAATTACAGAAATACCAAATGTATAGTTTTTATTTTGTTTTATTACTTAAAAAAAAATAAAAACCTTTGAAAAAAATCAAAGGTTTGCATCACAAGTTTCTGACATCATTTTTTGATAATTTAGTCTACAGAACTGTAGACTGAATGAACTTTTTTATTGGTATCATTTCTGTGGTATGTAAGACTTTTTGGTCAATGTTATAATTTTTTTTTGGGTGGGACAGGGTGACTAAAAAATGGTGATTTGTATGTTTGTCTTTTTTTTCTGTTACGGTGTTCACTGAGCAGGACATTTTTAAAAACATTTAAATATTTGATGTTACTTAATATATTTGTTTTTTTTATTGTTTATATATTTGTATATGTAAAATTGGGAGAGGGGGGTGAACCTGGGATCTTTTGATCCCTTTATCCCATTCACTCTAATAGAGATCTATTAGGGTGAATGGGATTTTGGCGCACTACCTGCTGCACTGTGCCTCATGAATAGCTTAGCATGGAGTTTATTCTGACACCCCTGGGAAGCCTCAGCAGGCCCCAGGCTGTTATGGTAACCGATCAGAGACGCAAAATTTTACTTTGGGGGCTTTGATCGGAAGGCAGACGGAACGCTCTGCTTTACCTCGCAAATGCCATATTACTGTTGAAATCTGCATCTGAGAGGTTAAATGATAAGTGATTGCCGCTCCCCATAATTGCAGCCGCATATGGAACGAGCTCACCACAGCAGCCCGCTTCATAGAATTGAGGGTACATAATGCTCTATAAGTAAGGCATTATGCATTAAGAGGTTAATGCAAAGACAGCAATAGTAAATAATGTCAGAGTGACAATAACATATATATGTATGGATAAATGAATTATTTATGTTAAAAAACAGCCTGTTTAAAAAACACCGCCATTGGATTTACACTTTTTATAATTAAAAAATATTTCCAAAAATTGTTGGTTAAAGCTACCTACAGGTGTTGAACATACGGTGGTATTGGAAAATATGGTTGCTGATTCTGAACAAGCAGTCCAAAAAGTATGCCTTAACCTCCTCTGGACGGCCTAACGTATGGGTGCGTCCGGCCGGCGGTCCTGTTGCTCTGGCTGGACGCATCCGTGCGTCATCTCGCGAGACGCGAGATTTGCTGTGAATGAGCGTGCGTGTTCACAGTGGTGTGCGGCTCAGCAGTTATACTGCAGCCTGACAGCGATGATCAATCGCTGGCAGGCTGTAGAAGTAACATAAATCGCATTATACATGTATATCAGACGCTGTTTTGTTAACAGCGTCTGATATACCTGAAACCTGGTCCCTGGTGGTCCCATTTGCTGGGATCGACCACCAGAGCACCACACTACACTACACACCCCCCCTGTCACTTATTAACCCCTTGTTAACCCCCGATCACCCCATCTAGATTCCATGATCACCCCCCTGTCATTGATCACCCCCCTGTAAGGCTCCATGCAGAAGTCCATATGTGTTTTGCAGATCCGTGGATCCACGGATCCACAGATCCGCAAAACACAGACACTCGGCAATTTGCTTTCCGCATTTTGAAGATCCGCACATTGCCAGAACTATATAGAAAATGCCTTTTCTTGTCCGCAATTGCGGACAAGAATAGGACATGTTCTATATTTTTGCTGAAAGGAAGTGCAGACCCGGAAGTGCGGATCCGCAATTCCGTATCCGAGCGGACAAAGTCTGTCCCCATAGAAATTAATGGGTCCGCAATTCCGTTCCACAAAAATAATTGCGGACGTGTGAATGGGGCATAAGGGTCCCTTATCACCGCCAGTTAGTTAGCTACTTGTTAGGTAGTTAGCGACAGCCCACCGCACCACAGTCACTGATTTTGGCAGAGATTTTTTCATCCACATACAGGTCCTTCTCAAAAAATTAGCATATTGTGATAAAGTTCATTATTTTCTGTAATGTACTGATAAACATTAGACTTTCATATATTTTAGATTCATTACACACAACTGAAGTAATTCAAGCCTTTTATTGTTTTAATATTGATGATTTTGGCATACAGCTCATAAAAACCCCAAATTCCTATCTCAAAAAATTAGCATATCATGAAAAGGTTCTCTAAACGTGCTATTAACCTAATCATCTGAATCAACTAATTAACTCTAAACACCTGCAAAAGATTCCTGAGGCTTTTAAAAACTCCCAGCCTGGTTCATTATTCAAAACCGCAATCATGGGTAAGACTGCCGACCTGACTGCTGTCCAGAAGGCCATCATTGACACCCTCAAGCAACGAATAGGCTGTTCCCAGAGTGCTGTATCAAGGCACCTCAGCGGGAAGTCTGTGGGAAGGAATAGGTGTGGCAGAAAACGCTGCACAACGAGAAGAGGTGACCGGACCCTGAAGAATATTGTGAAGAAGGACCGATTCCAGACCTTGGGGGACCTGCGGAAGCAGTGGACTGAGTCTGGAGTAGAAACATCCAGAGCCACCGTGTACAGGCGTGTGCAGGAAATGGGCTACAGGTGCCACATTCCCCAGGTCAAGCCACTTTTGAACCAGAAACAGCGGCAGAAGCGCCTGACCTGGGCTACAGAGAAGCAGCACTGGACTGTTGCTCAGTGGTCCAAAGTACTTTTTTCGGATGAAAGTAAATTTTGCATGTCATTCAGAAATCAAGGTGCCAGAGTCTAGAGGAAGACTGGGGAGAGGGAAATGCCAAAATGCCTGAAGTCCAGTGTCAAGTACCCACAGTCAGTGATGGTCTGGGGTGCCATGTCAGCTGCTGGTGTTGGTCCACTGTGTTTTATCAAGGGCAGGGTCAATGCAGCTAGCTATCAGGAGATTTTGGAACACTTCATGCTTCCATCTGCTGAAAAGCTTTATGGAGATGAAGATTTCATTTTTCAGCACGACCTGGCACCTGCTCACAGTGCCAAAACCACTGGTAAATGGTTTACTGACCATGGTATTACTGTGCTCAATTGGCCTGCCAACTCTCCTGACCTAAACCCCATAGAGAATCTGTGGGATATTGGGAAGAGAAAGTTGAGAGACACAAGACCCAACACTCTGGATGAGCTTAAGGCCGCTATCGAAGCATCCTGGGCCTCCATAACACCTCAGCAGTGCCACAGGCTGATACCCTCCATGCCATGCCGCATTGAAGCAGTCATTTCTGCAAAAGGATTCCAGACCAAGTTTTGAGTGCATAACTGAACATAATTATTTGAAGGTTGACTTTTTTTGTATTAACAACACTTTTCTTTTATTGGTCGGATGAAATATGCTAATTTTTTGAGATAGGAATTTTGGGTTTTCATGAGCTGTATGCCAAAATTATCAATATTAAAACAATAAAAGGCTTGAACTACTTCAGTTGTGTGTAATGAATCTAAAATATATGAAAGTCTAATGTTTATCAGTACATTACAGAAAATAATGAACTTTATCACAATATGCTAATTTTTTGAGAAGAACCTGTATACCCATGCTGGGTGAAAGAAATATATCTGTAAATTGACAACTTTGTACAAAAAATCTTTAAAAGTTGTCATTTACAGAGATATTTCTCACACACAGTATGGGTATATGTAAAAATACACCCCAAAACACATTGCCCTACTTCTCCTGAGTACGGCGATACCACATGTGTGCCACTTTTTTGCAGCCAAATGCGCAAAGGGGTCCTAATTCCAATGAGTACCTTTAGGATTTCACAGGGCATTTTTATGCATTTGGATTCTCACACTTTAGGGCCCCTAAAATGTGAGAGCAGTATAAATACGCCACAAGTGACCCCATTTTGGAAAGAAGACAACCCAAGGTTTTCCGTGAGGGGCATGTCGAGTTCACAGAAAAAAAAAAAAATTTGGCACAAGTTAACGGAAATTTTTTTTTTTATTATTATTTTTTTTACAAAGTCTCATATTCCACTAACTTGTGACAAAAAATAAAATTTTACATGAACTCACCATACCCTTCACAGAATACCTTGGGGTGTCTTATTTCTAAAATGGGGTCACTTGTGGGGTATTTATACTGCCCTGGCATTTTAGGGGTCTCTAAAGCGTGAGAAGAAGTCTGAAAACTAAATGCGTAAAAATGCCCTGTGAAATCCTAAAGGTGCTCATTGAGATTTGGGCCCCTTTGCGCACCCAGGCTGCAAAAAAGTGTCACACATGTGGTATCGCTGTAGAAGTAGGGCAATGTGTTTTGGGGTTTATTTTTACATATACCCATGCTGGGTGTGAGAAATATCTCTGTAAATGACAACTTTTTAAAAATTTTTATACAAAGTTGTCAGTTTACAGAGATATTTTTTCTCACCCAACATGGGTATATGTAAAAATACACCCCAAAACACATTGCCCTACTTCTCTTGAGTACGGCGATAACACATGAGTGACACTTTTTTGCAGCCTGGGTGCGCAAAGGGGCCCAAATTCCAACGAGTACCTTTAGGTTTTACAGGGATGCTCACAATTTAGCCCCGCCCAAAATGCCAGAACAGTAAACACACCCCACAAATGACCCTATTTCGGAAAGTAGACACCCCAAGGTATTCACTGAGTGGCATAGTGAGTCCGTGGGAGATTTTTTATTTTTTGCCATAAGTTAGCAGAAATGGAAACTTTATTATTATTTTTTTTCCTCAGAAAGTGTCATTTTCTGCTAACTTGTGAAAAAAATGAAATCATACAGGAACTCACCATGCCCCTCCGCGAATACTTTGAGGTGTCTTCTTTCTAAAATGGTGTCACTTGGGGGGTATTTATACTATCCTGGCATTCTAGCACCTGAAGAAACATGACAGGTGCTCAGAAAGTCAGAGCTCCTTCAAAATGCGGAAAATCACTTTTTTGCACCATAGTTTGGGTCGTAAGTTGCATGACGGAACAATAAACGGTGAAAGTAGTGTAGTGCAGAATTGTAAAAATTGGCCTGGTCATTAAGGGTGTTTAAGCTAGGGGGCTGATGTGGTTAATGGGGGCAGATGTCTACCCATGTTTAAATATACAAACAGCGGTATCAGAAGAAACAGTGACTTGTTCTTGACCAATGTCGAAAAGGTATGTGTTAACAGGGGTCAGCAGGAGCAGCACAACATGGAACCTAACAATCAAGTCAGTAGATATGTGGCTATGAGTAGTAAGAGTAGTGGCATAGCAGCAGATGTGTTACTGTTTAGGTTAATGGTAATGGCAGTAAGGGAGTAGTAGCCGCAGTGGCAGCAGCAGCAATACAGTATGGAATATTATGGTAGGCAGAGAGTTGCAGTGGCATATTTGAGCTATCGATAAATAGCCATTATCAGCAATGACAGATCTATTCCTTGGCATCAGACCTAATTTATTTTAACAACTATAATGCTTTGTACACTTGTGGTGGAAATGTTTGTCAGTTTGAGTGTAACCATGCCATCTTACTGCTCTGAATATTCTCTCTCAGGTGTCACTGAAAGCTGGACAAAACAGTACAGTGAGATTAAACTGTGCCAGTTCCGGACACTGTTCCAATCTGCCTGTTCAGAGGTCCATGAGGTCAAAGAACAGGATATATGCCAAAGGAAAGGCACAGTCCAGTTAGGACTGAACCTGGTTGTTCAGGTATTGCATATTTGTTTGCTGATGTGTGTTAGCTTGGCGCAACACAATAAAAAAAGACTTAATTTGTTGATCAAACTGAATTTGCTTCTAGTGCAGCTTCTGCTACTTGTTGTCACAGCAAAGACTGAGGCAGGTCAGTGACTCAGAATGGGGCGTAGCAAGGGCACCTCCTCAGATATTTTGGTGGCAGGCATCTGCCCGCCAAAAGCTGTGGCAAGCTGTGTACAGAGCATTTCCTATATGGCAATACAATAGCTTTGCATTTTGGCATTAGGAAAACATTCCCCCCAACACACATACATACACATTGCTTTGATAGAGATTCTCTAAAAACATGCATATCAAAGCACCTAGTTCTTTCTGACTCCACCCTCCACTGCAATGATTTGAAGCTGTTTTTCTACCATCAGCATCAACTCGAGCAATCGCTCTAATAAGACCATTAGGGGAGTGACATAGTTGAGGTCTTGGTTGTCCCAGGTTTTTTTATTTTTCAATATATTCTCTTTTTTATTGAAAAACATGGTACACAACAAGGTAACATCTCAAAGTATTGTCCATCCACAAGACCAAAATAGTATACATGAGGTAAGGAGCATATACAAATGAAAGAAGGTTTGTACACAAACATAGAAAAGGATTCTTCACGGTAAGAGCAGGGAGACTATGGAACTCTCTGCTTGAAGAGTTGGTGATGGTGAGTACAATAAAGGAATTCAAGAGGGGACTGGATGTATTTCTGTAGTGTAATAATATTACAGGCTAAAGCTACTAGAGAGGGGTCATTGATCCGGGGAGTTATTGTAATTGCCTGATTGGAGTCGAGAAGGAATTTTTTTCCCCTTAAGTGGGGAAATTTGGGTTTTGCCTCACAGTTTATTTTTGCCTTCCTTCTGGATCAACTTGTAGGAAACAGGCCGATATGGATGGACAAATGTCTTTTTTCGGTCTTATATACTATGTTACTATATAGATGTGGTCCTTTTTTCTTTTTCTTTTCTTTTTTTTAATTATTGTCATAAGTAGAGATGGCCCAAACTATTCGCCGGCGAACAGTTCCCGGCAAACATAGCTAGTTCGCGTCCACCGCGGCGGGCGAACATATTCGATGTTCGCGTTCGCCCCTATACTTTATCATTGAGTAAACTTTGACCTTGTACCTCAAAGTCAGCAGACATATTCCAGTCAATCAGCATACCCTCCCTCCCAGACCCTCCCACCTTCTATCTAAACGCAAGGACAGCTTCCATCTTAGATTCATTCTGAAGCTGCAGTGTTAGTAATTATAATTCGCAATGCGATTAATATAACCTGTATTATTCGCATTGCGATTACAACTTAGATCTGAGTTCCTAATGGTTGTATTGCTAGAATATAACGAAGATAACGAATATAGCACTATATTCTCAATCTTCGATATATTCTAGCAATACAACAACCATTAGGAACTCAGATCTAAGTTCAATCGCAATGCGATTAATATAACCTGCATTAATCGCATTGTGAATTCAACTTAGAGCTGAGTTCCTAATGGTTGTTGTATTGCTAGAATATAACGAAGATTGAGAATATAGCACTACTCCCCGGCGGACAGTTCCCGACGAACATAGCTTGTGCGATGCGATGTTCGGTCCACCCCCTATCATTGAGTAAACTTTGACCCTCTACCTCACAGTCAGCAGACACATTCCAGCCAATCATCATACCCTCTCTCCCAGACCCTCCCATCTCCTGGACAGCATCCATTTTAGATTCATTCGGAAGCTGCAGTCTTAGTGAGAGGAGGGACAGTGTAGCTGCTGCTGATTTAATAGGAAAATCGATAGCTAGGCTAGTGTATTCAGTGTTCACTCCAGTCCTGAAAGATTCATCTGATCTCTGCTGTAAGGACAGCATCCTGACAGCCCCCCAAAAAGCCGTTTTTAGGGCTAGTACATCAGTTTCCCTCCCAGACCCTCCCACCTCCTATCAAAAAGCAAGGACGGCATCCATCTTAGATTCATTATGAAGCTGCAGTGTTAGTTGTAATTGCAATGCGATTAATATAACCTGTATTAATTGCATTGCGAATTCAACTTAGAGCTGAGTTCCTAATGGTTGTTGTATTGCTAGAATATACGTTATATTCTAGCAATACAACCATTAGGAACCCAGCTCTAAGTTGAATTTGCAATGCGATTAATACAGGTTATATTAATCACATTGCGAATTAAACTTAGATCTGAGTTCCTAATGGTTGTATTGCTAGAATATAACGAAGATTGAGAATATAGCGCTATATTCGTTTTATTCGTTATATTCTAGCAATACAACCATTAGGAACCCAGCTCTAAGTTGAATTCGCAATGTAATATAACCTGTATTAATCACATTGCGATTACAACTTACCACACTCTGCGTCAACTACATAATTTTCCATGGGAGTTTTTCCATGGATCCCCCTCCGGCATGCCACAGTCCAGGTGTTAGTCCCCTTGAAACAACTTTTCCATCACTATTGTGGCAAGAAAGAGTGCCTGTGGGTTTTAAAATTCGCCTGTCTATTGAAGTCTTTGACGGTTCGCATTGTTCGCATGTTCGCGAACATTTGTGGAAGTTCGCGTTCGCAGTTCGCGAACTGAAAAATTTATGTTCGCGACATCACTAGTCATAAGCTTCCGTGACCGTCCCAGCACCCGAGGCAAGAGAGTCTATCCAGGGCTGCCACACCCTTAAGTATTGTTGTCTATTCTTAGCTTCCCAACCTGCCAATTCCTCCATTCTGTTAATTTAATGGATTTTTGCCTTTCAAGAAGCAATATATGGTGGGGATGTATCTCACCCATTTTGTCGTAATAAGAAGTTTAGCTGCTGATAGCATATGTGTGGCAAGATTGTGTTTGGAAGGAGTAAAGGTTGGTTGTGGCAGCCATAGAAAGACTAACTCTGCCATGAGTGTTATATAAAGGGTGATTGGGTGATTAAAGGACAAGACCACCAAATATAGTACATGGTACCCCTATCCTGTTCACATCTCTAACATTTGGGTGAAAGCCCTGTGGTAAATAAGAAACCTGGTGTTTTATATCATCTGGTAATAGTCTTTTAAGAGTTTCTTGCAAACAAATACACCTAGAGAAACCACAAGTGTGTGAGAGGATATAATCTATTTCTTTTTTTGGAAAAAAACCTCTTCCCAGTTCCTTTTCCCAATATAATCTGTAATAGGGCTTAGGTCAAGTTGAAACCAGAAGCAGATTATGATATATTAAGGAAATCAGTTTTTTAGGGGGAGTTGGTAGCAAAGTGAGATTCTCTGGCAAAGGTGAGAAGAATTTTTGGCATGTGCGTGAAGTCCAGAGATTAAATCAGTGTAGGAGAATTGAAGTTCTTTCATTTGACTAACTCTGACAAGATAATTGGGGGTACCGCTTTCAGTATATCGTGAATTCTGAATGTTTTTTGGGTGTTTCACCAGTTTGTATTAGGAACCAACAAATGGTCTAAAAAGGAGGGAAGAACACTCAATGGGGCTAAGCAAGAGATGCGTCCCATTTATTGGGAAAGTGTTTTCTAAAAATGCCATACCTTCATCATCCCTCTGGTCATGTCGCTTGTAATTATGCTGACCTGTGGAGGGGAAGTATTTAACCAAAGGCAATTCAGCCAATGGGGGCCCATTAGTTGTCTTTTTATATCCAGATATGGTGTGATAATATCAGTGTTAGCCAGAAGGGTCCATCTTGCCAATTGAATGAATTTATAGTATAGTATCAGGCTTGGCAGGTAAATACCTCCTTGTGCCCTTTTATGTGAGAGTAAGGAGTAAGCCAGTCTAGGCCTTCTGGCTCTCCACAAAAAGCAAATAAACAAGCTCCTGAATTGCACAAAATAGGTAGAGGGAACATTTATTGGGAGTGACTGTAATACATAAAAGATCCGTGGAAGGATATAGGTTGATAAGAGGTTTTTCCTGCCAAACCATGACACGTGAGGGATCTTCATGTTTCTCAGTTGAGACTTAAATTTAGAAATGAGCAGGGTATAATTTAAAATAAATAAGCAGGAGGGATTAGAGGGGATCATGAGGCCTAATTATTTAATTGTGGAGGGGGACCATTTAAAGGGCGAGGAGTGAGTGAGGATTTTAATTTGGGGTCTACAGAAACATTGAGCGCTTTGGACTAACAATGGATCATCAGTGAAAGCTGCAGTGTTATGAGTGAACTGACCTATAGTAAGACCTTGAATTTTCTCTGATTGTCTAAGCTTTAATAAGAGTATTTACAGGCATAGTATAAAGAGAGAGGGCGACAAAGAGCACCCTTGGCGTGTTCTGTTTGTTATTGGAAACTGTTCAGACAGTGTGCCGTTGATCAGAACTTGTGCTGAGGGTTGAGAATATAAGGAAAATATAGCTGATATAAACTAAGAGGCTAAATTGAACTTCCTCAGGGCTTCCTCCATGAATGCCCAATTGACCCTGTCAAAGGCCTTTTCAGCATCAGTGCCTAAGAGGAGAAGAGGAAATTTTTCTGTCTAACTGTATATTTGGTATGGATCACTCTCCAAATGCTATGTTTCCCCTCCCTTTCCGGCACAAATTCCACCTGTTTCGGCCCAATGAGCTTTGATAGAAGTGGGGCTATGCGATGGGCCAATAGCTTTGACTACCATTTAAGATCACACTTTAGAAGTGAAATGGGCCTGTAACTCCCACATTCCTCTGGGTATTTTATCTCCTAATGGAGGACAGCAATGTGTGCTCTAAGATCATGAGGAGGGAGAGGTGTGCCGAGAAGAAGAGAGTTATATACCTCCAAGAAGTGGGGTAATAGATGTTGCTTGAGTTTTTTTAAAATACGTGATGGGAAGTCCATCCGGAATGGGGATTTTCCTTGATGGAATGGAATTCAGTACTTTTTCCAGTTCTGCAATGGTGAAGGGGGACATCAAGGAGTTTTTTTCCTCTGCTGTCAAACTTTGTGTCCTAATTGATTAAACAAAAGAAGAGATGAGTGATGGGGAATGGGTGGGGGTAAAATCCTTCCGGAAGGGATAGTCTCTTAGGTTGTATAAAGCAGCATAATATTTCTGAAAAGCCTTTGCTATTTAGAGCGTTAAGGTCACTTTATTAGAGCTTGAGGATTTAACGGGTGAGATAAATGTTTTCTCTCTCCGTTGTTTGATTAAGTGTGACATAAGTTTGGTACCCCTATCACCGTGTGCATAAAACGTATAT
Source organism: Bufotes viridis (assembly GCA_033119425.1). Taxonomy (NCBI): domain Eukaryota; kingdom Metazoa; phylum Chordata; class Amphibia; order Anura; family Bufonidae; genus Bufotes; species Bufotes viridis. Next base: position 127,417,674 of record CM065593.1, on the reverse strand, counting down.
TTCAAAAGCTGTAGAGATTTTGCAGATCATATGTTAAGTAGGTCCTTTACTTTATTCTTAGGGTGATCAGGTCTTTAAGATGGACTTCTGATTTGGACACCTTGTGGAGCCTCTCCAGAGATTGAATCTGGGACATAAGAGAGTTGAGCTCTTTTGTGCATTGTTTTTTAACATAGCTATCAGTTCTCCCCTGACAAAGGATTTATGTGCTTCCCAGACAAAGGGAATCATAAATAATTACTTACTAAAAAGTAAATTGGAGATGATAATATCCATAGCCAGGCTCCCCATAGCCAAATGTAATGAACCTACAGTATAGATACCAATAGAATGAGGAGCCTGGGACCACTGATTCAGGTCTGAAGAGAGAAGAACAACCATTTTCCGCCAATTGGCTAGCTGCTCATCCCTATAAAAAGAAGGGGATCAAGTCCCCTGTATATAACAGCATAATGCCTCATGCACATGTTAGTGTCAGTTTTGGATCAGTGGTAACACGAACAGTGTTTAATCTGTGTTTCCTCCCGTGACAGATCCGTGTTGGGTCCGTAAGTCCGTTTTTTGCTGACCGTGTGCCATCCGTTTTTCACTGACACTGAGCAGCTGGAAAATAATTTTCAAACAATCTCTTTTTAACGGTCCATGAAACACGGATGCAACACGTGTGACTCATTGACTATAATGGGCATGGGAGATCCGGGAACACGGACAAGATAGCACATGCATCTCTGCAGAATACACGGACCCACGGACCGTGCTAAAACACTGATGTGTGAATACACACATTCAAATGAATGGGGACATGTGCTGTCTGCGGAGAACACATACAGCACACGTCCGGGTAACACTGATGTGTGAATTAGGCATAAGTAGTAAACAGAGTAAATTCTAACTGAATTGTGTAACGGACTGTATCCAAATTAACAAAGGTGAAACGTAAAACAAGGTGACCTGGCAGTCTCGACCAGCTATACCATTACTCAAGTGGCCCTTTGGTATTAATTAGAGATGAGCAAATTGAAGTTGACGAAGTAGTATTTGATCCAAATTTCAGGAAAAATTCGAAAAATGGCTGCTGCACATGTTAGGACATGGAGAAAAGATCTCTGGGAACGAGGGATCACCCATAATGCTATGCATGCAGCCAATCAGCAGTCAGCCAGCACTGTGATGTCACAGCCCTATAAATAGCCTCAGCCAACTTGGATTCAGCCATTTTCCAGTGTACTTAGTGCAGGGAGAGACATTAACAGGCGCTAGGGAAAGTGCTAGGAAAGACTTAAACATTTTTATTTTGCTGAATAGAAGTTCAGTAAAAGATAATTAGAAGTGTAGGGAAAGGATAGGGAGGAATTATTTCACAGTATTGAAGCAGAACAGGGTGCAATAGGGGAGTGTAAAGCCTGGGTAATAGGAGCAATCCTATTACACCTTGCTGCACTGACTGGGGATCCAAATTGCCTTTATTCTGCTGCTTTCAGGTTTGCATTAGTTGATGCCTCTGTAATTCCAGCAAGCCTTTCTTGTTATTGGGGTGCAATAGCTGTGTGATACAGCCATTAACAGGCATCCTATTAGCCCTTGTGTGGTGCATTTATATGTTCTAAAGCCTTTTTTGGTGTGTATAAATGGAAAGAACTAAAGGCTTATTATCCGTTCAGTGATTCAGTTATATGTTCTAAAGCCTTTTTTGGGGTGTATTAGTGGGAAAAAGGGGCTTACTAGCCATTGTGTGGTGAAGTGAGAAAATTACAGCCATTTTTGGGGTGTATTTGTGGAAAAAAGGGGTTTATTAGCTGTTCTTTAAAGCCTTTTTTGTAGTGCATTAGTGGAAAACAAAAAGTATTATTTGCCTTTTAGAGGTGCAGGTATATATTCTAAAGCCTTTTTTGTAGTGTATTAGTGGAAAAATAGGGCTTATTAGCCGTTGTGTGGTGACGTGAGAAAGTTACAGCCTTTTTGGAGTGTATTAGTGGGAAAAAAAAAGTATTATAGTATTATTTGCCATTCCGTGGTGTAGTTATATGTTCTAAAGCCATTTTTGGGGTGTATTACTGGAAATAAATTAGGCTTATTTGCCATTCAGCGGTGCAGTTATATGTTCTAAAGTCTTTTTTGGCGTGTATAATTGGAAAAATAGTAAGGGATTACTTGCCGTTTTTTTGTTTTAAAGCCTTTTTTGGGGTGTATTAGTGGGAAAAAAAGGTTTATTAGTCATTGTGTGGTAAAGTGAGAAAATTGCAGCCTTTTTGGGGGTGTATTAGTGGAAAACAAAAAGTATTATTTGCCGTTCAGCTGTGCCGTTATATGTTCTAAAGACTTTTTTGGGGTGTATTAGTGGAAAACAAAAAGTATTTCTTGCCGTTTAGTGGTGCAGTTATATGTTCTACAGTCTTTTTTGGGGTGTATTAGTGGAAAAAAATAAGGGCTTATTTGCCGCTCAGTGGTGCAGTTAAATGTTCTAAAGACTTTTTTGGGGTGTATTAGTGGGGGAAAAAAAGGACTTATTAGCCTTTGTGTGGGGAAGTGAGAAAATTGCAGCCTTTTTTGGCGTGTATTAGTGGAAAACAATAAGTATTTGCCATTTAATAGTGCAGTTATATGTTCTAAAGCCTTTTTTGGCTTGTATTATTGGAAAAAAATAGAAACTTATTTGCCATTCAGCGGTGCAGTTATATGCTCTAAAGTCTTTTTTGGGCTGTATACATGGGAAAAGGGCCTATCAGCAGTTGCGTAGTGAAGTGAGAAAATTACAGCCTTTTTTGGCATGTATTAGTGGAAAACAAAAAGTATTATTTACCGTTCAACGGTGCATTTATATGTTTTAAAGCCTTTTTTTGCTTTTTTCCACCCGTTTGAATTCCACCCTCCATATATTGCACCGACTATACGAAGAGAGAAAGGCTCTTGATGATCCAAACAGACAGGAGTACTCCCCTGTGATGTTAGCCAGTGGCAGATCATGCGTGACATCTACCATCTGTTCAGGCCCTTTGAGGATGCCACGTTATTTGTCAGACCCAGGACTAAGGGGTGAACAGCGTCATACCACTGCTTCATATCCTGGAACAGATGCTGGTAAGTCAGGGGACTGCAGATGTGGCGCCTATATCTTACAACCACAATTTTAAAAAGGCCTTCAAAAGAGCAAGAGGGACAGAGAGAACATCTCTGTTGCATCCCGTTAAGAATAAAAGTGATGACAAGATGATCCGACTCATTGGCACCTATGGCACGGCAGCCACTGAAGTAAGGAACATTCTTGGCAAATTTTGGAGCATCCTGCAGCTGGATCAGGACATAACGAGAGTGATCACAGCTAGACCACAGATCACGTACCGTAGAGGTCGCAATTTACGCGATCGTTTGGTCCATAGTCACTTTGAGGATGTCCCTAAGTCAAGTGGAACTTGGCTTAAACCAGTTGCAGGATGTTTTCACTGTAGCGGATGTATCGCCTGTCCTTATATATCACAGTTACGTTCATTCCAGAGTGAGACCACTGGCAAAATCTATGATATTAGGGATTTTATTAATTGTCGGTCCCGGGGGGTGATTTATAGAGTTACCTGCTCTTGTGGCATCGGATATGTCGGGAAGACAATTAGAGAATTTAGGAGACGTATCGGTGAACACCTCAGTGACCTCCGACACAAGAAAGATACCCCTATTGCTAAACATGTGGAGACCACTCATGGTGGTGACTTTTCAAAAATCAGATTTTTGGGCCTAGAATTGGTAAGACCACCTAAAAGAGGTGGCGATTGGAACAGGAAGCTATTACAGCGTGAAACCTGGTGGATTTATGAATTAAGAACTTCTCACCCAGCAGGATTGAATGAACAACTATGGTTTGGTTGTTTCATTTGACTTATGTGAACCATGGTCCTGCTTTAGAAAGACACTATGTGGCAACTTCTTTCTAGCATTAATATAACATTCTTTCATAATTGCTTCTATCTACCTCTATAGGTGTTTCTATGTCTGCCGGTGAAACCTAGTTTCCCTACCTATAGTTTTTGAACCCCCCCTTTACCCCCAATATGCACCTTACTGATGGGTGCATATATGGGGATATATCTATCATAAAGAGCGTCATCGGTCGAGTGATGTTCTGCTTAGCATCCTCCCGATGACGCTAGATCAGGTGACTCTGCTGCGTCAGACATGGGGCGGACCTTTCATCCCAGGTCCTTGCCTCCGATCTATGTATGTATTGCAGCATAGGACCTTTAGGGGCGGCACCTCTACAGTCATGTGCCCCCCACGTCATTACTCACGTGATGCGTCACGTGGGAGAGTAGGGCGGGCACTCGGCTGACTCGGCGCTCTATTTAAATTGCACACGCCGAGCAGTCAGTTGCTGCTGCCATACGCGGTGAAGCCATGCCTCTTACACGCCCGACTGGACGCCTTACATGCCGCTGATCTCCCGTTTAACCATTAGGAGAAGATAAGTAGCTGGGCAATACTATGTCTAATTCTGTGACTTTGTGATACATCGGGAAATATTGGTTGCATCAATACCATTGCTTATGAGCCCAATATATCTCTAACTTTGCATTTATATACTCAGGACATCATTGAGATTTATGCTTTCAGCTCAACATTGTTGTATTTAGCAACTTCTTTGGAGGACACATTATATGGTCCCCTGATGAACCGGCGAGAGCCGAGGAAACGCGTTGGGACAGATTTTGATGGGGTACACACGTCACGTACCCCATGTTGACACATATATTTGAGCACCTTAACCTGTTTATTCCCTTTCCCTGTTTCTTGATTAATCTGGGCGATCACTGTCTTGTCAAGCAGGGATCCAACAGGGTATACTTAGGCGCCTTTTTAGGATTCACAGGGAGTAATAGGGTCAGAGACCCAGTGACCTATTTCTCCGCTATCTTTTCTATCCATTCCTGCACTTATTTGTATATTTAATGCACAGAATTGTTGTGGCACTATACATGGTGCCTATGACATTGAGCCGACATTGGCTCGCTGTTGATAATTGTGATACTATTTGAGCATATTAATTGAATCATTAAAGGTTATATTTTAGTTTTAGTGGTAACCCAGAATAATTTGTTTGTTTGTAAAATGGTGGGTGCAAAATGCAAATTCCAGATTAATTTGGAAGAATTTTTGTCAAATGTGTGATAAATCTGGTTCATTTAGAATTGATTTGCTGATGTCTAATTGTAATAATCATAAATTTGACTTGAATTTTTTCAAAAAGTTCTGATTCTAATGAACCAGAATGATGTAATTTGATCTGGAAAAATTGGATATAGGAATAAAGGAGTCAGAGAGTTTGTATGGAAGGGTTTATATTTGATATTTTGTTACTATCATTTATAAACTTCTAAAGCCTCATGCACACGGCCGTTGCCCAGCGGCCCCCAAACAGTGGGCACTGACCACGTGCTCCCCACATCACGAATGCGGACCAATTCACTTGAATGGGTCCACAATCCAGAGCTATTTTTTTGTGTTGCGGACGGATCACGGACCTATTCAAGTTAAATGAGTCTCAATCCTTCCCGGCCGCCGCACGGATGTTGCCCCTGCATTGGGGACCGCAAATTGCGGTCTTTAATGCACAGAACGGCCGCACAAAGTCCGTGTGCATGAGGCCTCACTTAGTGGCTATAGGGCCACATACCAGATATATTTGCTAATGGTATACTTGCGCACACCAAACACCTGTTGAGCAATATACTGGAATATTCTGTGCTCATCCTAGCAGGGGTATTGATGATATAAATCCTCCTTGCTTATCATGGAGAGTAAGCTCTAACTGGAAAGCCTTTTGAACATGTGATCCTTTCATTTTGTTATCTACTATCTTTTGCACTACCAAGAGCTTACCAACATATAGCAAAACTAAGTGACTATTTCTTACTCTTAGAGATGAGCGAATCGAAGTTGACAAAGTGGAATTTGATCCAAATTTCAGGAAAAATGTAATTCACACCGAAGCTAAATTTACTTACGCTTCGCGGAAACGAATCACATTTTTTCCTAAAATGGCTGCTACACATGTCAGGACATGGAGAAAGGAACTCTGGGAAGGCGGGATCAACGATACTGACATGCATGAATCCAATCATCAGCCAGCCAGTCCTGTGATGTAACAGCCCTATAAATAGTGACAGACATCTTAGATTCTGACATTTACCAGCGTACTTAGTGCAGGGAGAGATATGTCTGCAGGCGCTAGGGACAGTGATAGGAAAGACTGGATTGTGGTAAAAAAAATTATTTATAAGTGCAGGGAAAGGATAGTGAGGAATCGTTCCACAGCATTTATGTAGAACAGGGTTCAGTAGGGGAAGTTACAAACTGGGTAATAAGAACAAGCTTATTACACCTTGGTGCACTGACTGGGGATCCAAATTGCCATTACACAGCTCTGTCATTCTAGCAAACTGTTCTTATTATTGTAGGGGAAGTGCTGTTTGATACAGCCATTAACAGGGTTTATTACAAGTAAATATTTCTACAGTATGTCCTATTTCCCTTTGTACAGTACAGTTATTTTTTGTAAAGCCCTTTTTGCCGTGTATTAGTGGCAAAAGAAAAAGATATTTGCCCTTGTGCGGTTCAGTCATATATTCTAAAGCCCAGTTTGCCGTGTATTATTGGTGAAATAAAAATATATTCTCCATTCTGCGTGGCACTTATCTCTTGAAAAGCTTTTTGTGTTGTGTAAAAGTGGAAGATACTTAGGGCCTCATTGCCGTTCTGCGGTGCAGTGATATATTCAAAAGCCCAATTTGCCGTGTATTAGTGGCAAAATTAAATTATTTTTGCCGTTCATCGTTGCACTTATCTGTTGAAAAGACTTTTGTGTTGTGTAGAAGTGGAAAGAAATTAGGGCCTATTTGCCGTTCTGCCGTGCAGTGATATGTTCAAAAGCCTAGTTTGCAGTGTATTAGTGGTGAAATAAAAATATATTCGCTGTTCATCGTTGCACTTATCTGTTGAAAAGCCTTTGTGTTGTGGAAAAGTGGAAAAAATTAGGGCCTAATTGCTATTCTGCGGTACAGTGGTATATTCTAAAGGCCTGTTTGCTGTGTATGAGTGACGAAAGAAAAAATATTTGATCTAACATTTGATTATTTAATCTAACAGTAGGTCGGACAGAGAAGTGCCAGGCCCTACACAGGGGAGTGGCAGAGGCCTAAATGTTTCTGCCGCAGGCAGAGGTCGCAGCAGAGTAAAGGGGCGTGGCAGCAAGAGTCTCAGCGAGAGGCCTGAGCTCCCGGTGTCATCTAGCGGTCGTGTCTTGACCAGCAAGCCAGTGGTTCTTGTATGGTTGTCTCGGTAATCCACTTCATCCCAATTGACATCAGACACCCCCATCCAAGAGTCGTTGGGTTCCTCTGACACAACGCTTAGTTGGCATGACCCGGGACCATGCCCTGAAACTTCCTCTGTCATTTTCAGTTCCCTTAGTGCGAGAAGTATTATATTCCCTTGGCTCGGCTTCACTTTGCAGTGAGCACGAGCTACTAGAGGACAGTCAGCAGCTTCTGCCCAGCCAAGATCTGGAGAAGACATCTGCTGCTTCCTCCACTAGGCGGGCAAGTAGTGATAAGGAGAGTGGCATGGGAGCTGGAGCCGACCCAGAGACGGTTGAGTAGGAAATCAGTGACGTGCAGACAGTACTCGAAGATGATGTAGCTCATCGCACTTGGGAGACGGGTGACCAAGGGGCCTTATCATTATAAGGAGAAGAGGGTGGCTGCTTGCCTGTGAGCCAGCAAGTCGCTAGCGTGGCCGTAAAAAAGCAGGGTGGCAGCAGTGGGAGGTCGGGAGCCAAACGAGCCCGGGGTAAAGCATTTGCTTCGCAGGAGACTACCTGCCCAGGAAGTAGAGGTGCATGGGTCCATAGAGGCAGCAGCGGTAGTTGATAAATCTGGCTCAAATCAGCTCAATAGATTAATTATATGCACTTTCCCGCCAACTTTTAAAAACTTGAGTGAGTAGTGTAAAAATGCAAACTGTTGATAAATGTTTGTGAAAATAAGACCAAAAGGTTGCAACACTTTATTTTGCCCCTTTTTAAAGCCAGCATTCTGGAGTGCAGAGCCGGATCATTTATCTCTGCAATCAAAACCTACAGCACCTACACACGTCTATACACAAAAATATATTACAGGCACAGCATTACTGTCTGCATGTACTGAAATATATTAAGCTAAAAATGTTGTAGCGGGTGTTCTAAATCTGCAATGTGTGGTTACATAAAAAAATAAATAAAAATCTGGCAGTTCTCATTCTCCCAGAAGTTGTTTTTACTAGATGACTTTTAGAAGCAGCTGACAATATGTTCTGAGTTTCTGTTTGAGATCTGTTTTTAAGTTCTAGTTGTTTAGAACCCCTGGGGATGTCTGATTTACACTTCAAGCACTTTCAACTCATTTTACAGGAGTTTAATAAAACTGTGAATTTATCTCGAACACAATAGATACACTTAGAAAGGATAGTCTTTTTGTTATTATCATGCCATTTTGTCTCTATTATACAAAATATAGCTTACATTGATAATTTTCACTTTCTTCAACTAAAGCAAATTATCTCATTTTGTAATTGTTCTTGTTTGTTTGTTTGTATCCTAGCAGTAAAAAAAGAAAATCTCAGTTTTATTTCTTATTCAGTCTTACATTCTCGTAAGATTCCAAAATGGGTAACATCTATATTCTTGAAAACTTTACGACAATGATCTTCATGCTTAGTGAGTAGTCTGAACATTTTAAAGGGGTTATACCAAAAAGCTATTGCTATGCAATGAATAAGGCATTTCAAATGAAGTGTAATTGTAATATACATGGAAATTTCCTCTGTGATATCACCCCCTCCTGTTTCTCCTGTGGCTGAAATTCTGGTCTACTTTCCTTGGTATTCAATGGCGCTACCACTTGTCCAGCAGTTTTCATGCTCAGGTGAAGTAGTACAGACACTTTTTTATTGATTTATCCCTACTTCTGAATTCATAAAAAAAAACATATAGCTATGTGTGTCCCTCTGTAGAGAGTAGGAAATGGGAGAGGGGGATTACATACCATAAGTAGTAAGGCTGAAAAAGTTCAGCCTGCATTTGTGGGAGGGGCTTGGGCCACTACTTATACCTCCCCCCCTTAAGGAATCAGCCTCGGCATGAACAGCGGCCGTGCACTTCCGGTCTCTGGGGGCAGTCCTTTTAGCACGGTCGCCGGGTGGTAAGTTTGCACCTCATGTATCGCCGAGGGTAAGTATAGGTGGCCGGTCTCTGTGCCACCCGATGTCCCTCTTCCTTTCCCTCTGTTTATTTCCCCCCCCCCCACCCCGTCTGTGTCCCCTATCCCAGCGCAGCGTTCCTCTGGCCGCACAGGTCCGAGGGCAAGTTAGGGCTTGCTGGAGTCCCGCCTGCGGGCTCCCTGCTCCAAGTATTTGCGCGGCACTTACGGTCTCTGGGCGCCACTGCCGAACTTCCGGCACTACGGTCGGTCGAGTGCGCTCCATGCTGGAGCTCATACTGCCACCCCTCACGTGGGAAGGTTCAGGGGCCTCCGGTATCCCTGCCTCCTGGCCTTGCCCCACCTCTGAGTGCCATTTCTCGGGCCAACTTCAGAGGGGCTCAGGATGCTGCCACTCTCTGGTGGTGTCGGGGCCGGACACCCGGTTCGCTCCAGGCTCACAATGCCGGCGGCGCGGGCAGCTGAACTCAGGGGCACGCCAGGAGTCTCCTTGTGCAGGCTGCCACACGAGGTTATCGCACAAATTATCCTGCATATTGAGGGCGGTTTCACGGTCACCGCTACCCCCCACGGCTGTGACCGGCCTTGCGTTTCTCCTCCTCCTGGTCGCTCCAGCGCTCCAAGCTGTCAGTGAATTTCCAGCTCCTGCCTAGCTCTCCTACAGTATGGTCAGCATTTCTTGCGTGCGTTCCACAGTGAAACTCATCGGCACACCCACTCTCGAAAACCTACACTGCCAGATATTAATAGCGTTCTGGCATCAAAGTAGCAATTATGAGAATGTATTATAGTCAGAAGAGCAGCCTGTACAGCCATGGCCTTGCTGTGCGTATGTTCCATGCGTACTACGTACAGCCCGCAGACAATGTTGGCGCTATATAAATAGTATAACAATAATAAGTCACTCAATAGTTTAACACTAATAGGTCACTCAATAGTATAACAATAATTGGTGCGACCCTTGTCTCTACTCTTTATACATGCTCACCGACCTAACATGGCCCCATGCCTCACGCCTGCACGCGCAACTCGCTTCTGTACATTCCCTATCACACTGTAATTTTCCCCAGGTCTCGTCACTTGCAGTATGTCTCCTGTTTTCCGTTAGACGCCACACGACTCTGTCTATACCTTGTCGTATGACGAGTTTTCGGTATATTTTCTGTCATGTACCATTTATCTATGCTCGTCATACCGTACACCTCCAGAAAGGTGGTTATTATGGCCAAGCCCATCTTAGCTTCAGATACTATCTTAAACAGAGTAAGTGTAACGGTCCTTGGCTCACCTGAGTCAGAGGACAGCCGGCTGGTGGTTGGAGTCCAGTGGCAAAGACCCACAGAAGCAGGAGGCAGGTAGCGTGGTCGATCAGTCCGGGTCGGCAGTAGAGATGGCAGCGAGGTAACAGCAGGAGTAGACAGAGGCGTAGTCGGTGGAAGGCAAAGGGTCAATGCAGGCAGCAGTTCAGCGAGGTCAAACGGTCCGGGTCGGCAACAAAAGGTAAACAGCAGTAGTCGTGGAGGAGCAGAGAGGAAGCTTGCTACAGGCTTGGAGGCACAATAACCAGCAAAGGGCTGGGTTCAAGGGCTGGGTTTTATAGGGAAGTAGCAGGTGCAAGAGATTGGGATAATCAGCAGGACAAGGCAAGGAGAGGTAGTAGAAGTTAGAAGTTAGCAGTTAGCTAGAGAAGAGTCCAAGGAGAGACGGTAGCCTAGTGGGTAGAGCTACCGTCTGGGACATGACTGGCCACGGGTTCGAGTCCTGACAGTAAGTAAATAATATATTAATAAATAAATTAAAACCCTATAACACCATTTCAAGGGGGGTAATGCACAGTGTCCCATCCATGATTTGCATCTTCACCTGAATCACTCAGGTTTGGGTCGGCAGTACCTCGCATGATTACCTGTGCGGCTCCGGTCATACATCATCTATGTTCATGTGCTTTAGCCTGATTTGCACAGGGTCTACTCCTTTCCATAATACCTTGACTGATTCGCTCAAGTTATGCTTCATTCGATATAATGCTGGTTCACAAATCACTCGGGTCATATACCATATTTTGCCTGAATCCCTCAGGTGCTGTATAGTGCATGCATAGTTGCCTGAATCACTCGGGCCACGTTTCATTCTGCATAGTTGCCTGAATCGCTCGGGTCATGTATCATACATATATATTTGCCTGAATCGCTCGGGTCACGTTTCATTCAGCTCAGTTGCCTGAATGATTCAGGTATTGTGTCATACACGTATAGTTGCCTGAATCCCAGGTCATGTGTCTACTTATTCAGTTGCCTGAATCGCTCAGGTCATGTATCATTCATATATTGTTGCCTGAATCGCTCAGGTCATGTTTCATACATGTATATTTGCCTGAATCACTCGGGCCACGTTTCATTCTGCATGGTTGCCTGAATCGCTCCGGTCATGTATCATACATGTATATTTGCCTGAATCGCTCGCGCCATGTTAAGTGCCTGAATCCTCGGGTCATGTATCATACATATTCAGTTGCCTGAATCGCTCAGGCCATGTATCATACATGTTCAGTTGCCTGAATCCTCGGGTCATGTATTATACATATTCAGTTGTCTGAATCACTCAGGCCATGTATCATACATGTTAAGTTGCCTGAATCCTCGGGTCATGTTTCATACATATTCAGTCGCCTGAATCGCTCAGGCCATGTATCATACATGTTTAGTTGCCTGAATCCCTCGGGTCATGTGTCATACATACTCAGTTGCCTGAACCGCTCAGGTCATGTTTCATACATGTATATTTGCCTGAATCGCCCGGGTCACGTTTCATTCTGCATAGTTGCCTGAATAGCTTAGGCCATGTATCATACATGTTTAGTTGTCTGAATCCCTCGGGTCATGTATCATACATACTCAGTTGCCTGAATCGCTCAGGTCACGTTTCATACATGTATATTTGCCTGAATCGCTCGGGTCACGTTCCATTCTGCATAGTTGCCGGAATCGCTCAGGCCATGTATCGTACATGTTTAGTTGCCTGAATCCTCGGGTCATGTATCATACATATTCAGTTGCCTGAATCGCTCAGGCCATGTATCATACATGTTTAGTTGCCTGAATCCCTCGGGTCATGTATCATACATACTCAGTTGCCTGAATTGCTCAGGTCATGTTTTCATACATGTATATTTGCCTGAATCGCTCGGGTCACGTTCCATTTTGCATAGTTGCCAGAATCGCTCAGGCCATGTATCATACATGTTTAGTTGCCTGAATCCTCGGGTCATGTATCATACATATTCAGTTGCCTGGATCGCTCAGGTCATGTATCATACATGTTTAGTTGCCTGCTCCCTCGGGTCATGTATCATACTTATTCAGTTGCCTGCATCGCTCAGGTCATGTATCATACATGTTAGTTGCTTGAATCCTCGGGTCATGTATCATACATATTCAGTTGCCTGTATCGCTCAGGTCATGTATCATACATTTTCTGTTGCCTGTATCGCTCAGGTAATGTTCCATTCTTGTATAGTTGCCTGAATCGTCCAGGTCATGTTTAATTCATGTATGCTTGCCTGAATCACTCAGGTCATGTATCATTCATATGTTGTTGCCTGAATCGCTTAGGTCATGCATCATACATATTTAGTTGCCTGTTTCGCTCAGGTCATGTTCCATACATGTATTATTGCCTGAACCACGCAGGTCATGTTTTCTTCTGTGTAGTTGCCTGAATCGTTTAGGTTCATGCATCATTCATATATAGTTGCCTGAGTTCCTCAGGTCATGTGTCATTCATGTACAGTTGCCTGATTGCTTAGGTCATGTTTCATTCTGGTATAGCTGCCTGAATCGTCCAGGTCATGTTTCATTCATATACGGTTGCTTGAATCGCTCAGGTCAGGTGTCATTCATATATTCTTGCCTGAAGCGCTCAGGTCATGTATCATACATGCATTTCTGTCTGAACCACTCAGGTCATATTTTCTTCCATTTAGGTGCCTGAACCACTCAGGTTCATGTATCATTCGTATATAATTGCCTGAGTCCCTCAGGCCATGTATCATGCATAAATATAGTTGCCTGAATCACGCAGGTCATGTAATATTTATGTATAGTTGCCTGATTCGCCCAGGTCCTGTATCATTCACTTACAGTTGCCTAACATCACTCAGGTCATGTTTCCCGCAGTATAACGTGGGTTCCCGAATCGCTCAGCGTTTGCTTTTCCCCTTTTCCAACCAAGCCATTTTCCTTTCAGCCCATTTGGGGTCATTCTGGAATCACGCAGACGTTCTGTTGTCTCCACTGGTGCGCTCTTGCATTTTAAACGTAATTAAATCCCATGGCTTCGGCTGGTTTATCTCTTTTCCGTTTCCAGTTCGGGTCCAATATCAGTGGGAGTTTTCACCCTGGTCCAGGTTCACACAACCTTTTGAATCCCGTCCAGGTGGTCAGCACGGTCTTATGGCTGTATTATCCAGGTCCGGCTCGCCAAAAGGTTGGGTACTTTTGTCAGGCTTCTAGTCCCGGTGTTTAGGGTTAAGTTCTATTAGCCGTCAGTTCGATGCACGTACAAGTTCAATCGCTTGTCTGGGTTCATATGGAGCACCCCTCCACGTCATTCCCGTTCATTCTGCAGTTCCGGGTATTAAAAAAAAAAAAAGCTAGTCGGCGGTATTTTTGGGCCCTTCTTCAAGTCTGGACGGCCCCTTCGCTATGTTTTCGGTCCAGATCGCACAAACAGGTCCCAGTACAGGGGCCAGCTTGGCCAGCCACACGCATTGAGCCGGTCCATTACACCTGTCATCCTGCTCCTCGGTAGCCGTAATCCCACTACACCCTCCTACAGGTGGACTTTACTTTTTCCCCCTTCCTGGCCTACCCCGTCCTGGCTCCGGGCACAATTCAGCCAGTAATAGGTATAGTCAGGCCATCCGCACCTTAGGATGGTTATCGTCATCTCCTCCACCCAGATGGTGGCACCGACCACAAGTAGTAAGGCTGAAAAAGTTCAGCCTGCATTTGTGGGAGGGGCTTAGGCCACTACTTATACCTCCCCCCTTAAGCAATCAGCCTCGGCATGAACAGCGGCCGTGCCCCTCCCTCCCTCCCTTTCTTTTTATCCTTTCAATTAGGGTAGGCCCCCTTCCTGGCCTACCCCGTCCTGGCTCCGGGCACAATTCAGCCAGTAATAGGTATAGTCAGGCCATCCGCACCTTAGGATGGTTATCGTCATCTCCTCCACCCAGATGGTGGCACCGACCACAAGTATATATATATATATATATATATATATATATATATATATTCTATCTTTTAAACTGATTTATATGCCCTTTTAGTAACTACGCTGATAGACCATATCCCTTGATAAGGGTGTTATATTTTTATATATACTATTTTTATAATTTTTTATACTTTTTTATGTTACGATATTTTATACCATGATATTATGATATTTATTCTTTTGATTGATTAGTGCTCCTCATGTGATCGCAGGATCCATGACCATATGAAAATCCACGGACAGTGATATAAAAACGCAGCGCACCTCCATGATACGAGCGCTGTATTTCTTATACAAGCGTCTCTGCTATCATGGTTACCAGTCATGTGACCGCAAGGGTTGCGATCACGTGACCTCTCTGTCTTCCAGCACTGAAGGCCAGCTCAGTGCATGCGTCAACACCCCGACGGCAGGCCACTTCGCTATGAACCCGCCCCAAACATGTGACTTGCCATGTGACCGGGGAGAAGTGGTCATGTGACCCTCTCCCTCCGGCCGGCTCACTCTCTTCCCTCATAACAAGGTATGACATTAGAATTTTATACAATCGAACTGGTAGATGGATTATGCACCCTAGGATCAACCTCATATAAATGTTCTAATAAAGTAAAGTAAAAAGTTTTATTATGCATTCACTATTATACCTGGGGTTAGCCCCTCCCACCTGTGGGCGGCCCTACAGGTAATGTATTTTTGGTGGTTTTTTAAGTGTATATATATGTCTGGCTATCCCTCACTTGATTTATGACCTAAAAACCTGATGAAGGGGACCTTTTGAGCCCCGAAACGCGTTGTTTTATGTACATATGGTATCTACAAAATAAAGAAGATTTGATCTCCAAAGACCTGCTCTACCAGTGAATTTGCGCCTAACCATAATATCCTCTCCTACATAGTTACAATAATGGTATGGTTACTTTTTTTTATTAGTAGGATAACCACTTGGACATAGTAGTCAGCTGTGCCAGATAATTGATCACCTATAACATTTATGCAGGATTATTGCTAGTCATATAGTAATATGAAAACAGAGCACAGAGTGATAGCAAACTCACTACATTCATTTAAATTACTTAAATGGATATGATGATTGAGGTGCTGGGGCAGTTCACTTTTATCTGAATAGTCATAGGTTGCACAGAGGCAACGGTCCAAATTTACAAATCCTACATGGGGTATAAGCTTAGACAGGCTGTCTAGACTTGTACCAGATTTGTCACGTTGGCACAGATTGGATAATAAATGTGGTACTGGTATAGACACTTATGTCTAAGGGTACTTTCACACTAGCGTTTTGGATTCCGTTTGTGAGATCCATTTCAGGGCTCTCACAAACGGTCCAAAATGGATCAGTTCAGCCCCAATGCATTCTGAATGAATAAGGATCCGTTCAGAATGCACCAGTCAGGCTCCGTTCTGCCTCTATTCCGTTTTGGAGGCAGACACCAAAACGCAGCATGCAGCATTTTGGTGTCCGTCTGAAGAGGCGGAGCCTAACGGATCCCTTTTTTTTACAATGTAAGTCAATGGGGACGGATCCGTTGTCAATGACACAATATGGTGCATTTGAAAATGGATCTGTTCCCCATTGACTTTCAATGTAATTCAAAACGGATCCGTTTTGGACTTTGTCATTTTTCTTTAAACCTAATGCAAACGGATCCGTTCTGAACGGATAAAAACGTTTGCATTAGAGGTGCGGATCCGTCTGTGCAAATAAAAAGACGGATCCGCACCAACGCAAGTGTGAAAGTACCCTAACTCTATAACAACTATTGATTGGCTTACATTAAAGGGAAGCTGTCACCCGGATTTTGTGTACAGAGCTGAGGACATGGGCTGCTAGATGGCCGCTAGCACATCCGCAATATCCAGTCCCCATAGCTCTGTGTGCATTTATTGAGTAAAAAAAACTATTTGATACATATGCAAATGAACCTGAGATGAGTCCTGTCCCTGAGATGAGTCCATGGACAGGACTCATCTCGGGTTCATTTGCATATGTATAAAATAGTTTTTCTTACACAATAAAAGCACTGAGAGCTATGGGGACTGGATATTGAGGATGTGCTAGCGGCCATCTAGCAACCCATGTCCTCAGCTCTGTACACAAAATCCCGGTGACAGGTTCCCTTTAAGTCATGGCTCCCTTCCTGAGAATTTTCACCCATTTTCAAACGACAAAATTCTAAAAAAAATATTATAATAATAATAATAATAATAATAATAATAATAATAATAATAATAATAATAATAATAATAATAATATGCATAACACATATTAATACAATGCATTGATCTTATCAGCACAATTTACATTGCTTCACAGCATAATTATTTTTATACCTCATTATCTATAAACTGTCCATTTTGATCAAAAATGCATAAGCCCACTTACCTGCCTTTTTTAAGTGGTTGCCTACTCTAATTTGCTGCAGCTCCACATGATGACCTCCGTCACTGCAACACAGCGCCTGCAGGTGCCTTGACCCAGCAGTACCCCTGCTATCAGACTAAGCCCCTTGGCACTGGGCCCTACCAACTTACAAGCTCAGCACCACTGCAACAACAGCAACCATGTAGTACTGCATCATGTGAACAGACGTCAAAAACTCACTCTTCTATGTGGTCTCAGGAACTACACTGAGGCGAAGTGGAAATTTATTAACCTTTATGAAGTCTCCTTCTAATTAAAAACAAGGCATGCCCCCTTTCTAAGCAAATCTGCACTTTTTAGACAGCTTTTAGGTACAGACATATTAGTGAACCTGTTCTAATGAAGCTAGGGGGAATTTCCACTTGCAGTTGCTGAAGGAAATTATGACATACTATAATTTTTACTGATGATGGTTCCCAGGGCAGTTTCTAGGGAATTTTGACAACAGGGCGAACAATACAAAAGCGCCGCCCCCCCCGCCGTTCACATTTAAAGTGACCTTACTTTATAATAAAGAGATTAAAACACATTTTAAAAGAATCAGTTACCCAAGGTAAACCCAGTGACTTACAGGCGACGTCTCCACAGATCTCAGTTTGTTCACTTTCCTTTTCTTTTCAGTTTGTTTCCAGAAGCTCATGCACACACGTCTTCAGCCATGGGTGTGCAGCCCCCTCTACCACATAAAAAGACCCCAATATTAATAAATGGAACAGGGTAGAGGAGGTCTGTTACAGATTTTGCATTAGGGACCAGGGAATTCAGCTTATACCTTTGACTTTGGCTTGTTGTTTCTGCAGTCCACCTTGACCCTCTATAGCAAATAACCCCCCTATGTACAGTAGTTGCCCCTTTTAACACTGCCACCCTGTAGTGTCCACCAATACTATGCCCGGTGCCGCCCCATGTGCCTACATTAGTTTACTTTAAAACTCCTGAGAACTTAATAAAATAATAAAAGAAAAGTGGATTTTAAGCACGCAGGGAAAGGTGCGCTTTACTGAGGGAAAACTCTATTAAGAATTCAAAATGCATTAATAAAGTACCGTATATTACAAAAAGAATGCATTAATAAAGTATATTACAAAAAGTATTATTAGGGCATTTAGGACATTTTACCAAAAACTTAATTAAAAGTTTAGTTACTCTTTAAGGCAAGGCATAAAGTAGATCCCACCACTCACTTCTCAATCACTGGCTGCAGTGGTCTCATGTCTCAGTGGAGGGGGACATAGAAGTACATAGACCAGCGAGGACACGGGAAGTAGTGAAAGGAGTGCAGCAGGGATCAGAGATGTGTCACTACTTTCATTATCACATTCAAATCAGTTTTAGAAAATGAATTTTACATGGCTGGATAAACCTCCAGATCAGATCTCAAAATTAATCCAGATTCCAGATCAGCCCCCAAATTCATACAGACCCCAGATTAGACCCCAAGTCAGCCCCAAATCCATTCAGACCCTAGAATAACCCCCAAATTCATACAGATCATCCCACAAATTTATACAGGCCTCAAATTTATTCAGACCCCTGTTGCCCCCTATAACCACATATGTGCAATACATCCTGGATATGTGCGCTGCCAAGACATAGTGCAGCACTAGTGCCGCCACAGTATCTCCCTTCATACACTGAGCACCCACATCATCCACAGTATCTCCCCTCATACACTGAGCACCCCATCCTCCACAGTATCTCCCCTCATACACTGAATACTGCCATCCTCCACAGCATCTCCCCTCATACACTGAGCACCCCCATCCACCACACAGTATCTCCCCTCATACACTGAGCACCCCATCCTCCACAGTATCTCCCCTCATACACTGAATACTGCCATCCTCCACAGCATCTCCCCTCATACACTGAGCACCCCCATCCCCCACACAGTATATCCCCTCATACACTGAGCACCCCCATCCTCCACAGTATCTACCTTCATACACTGAACACCCCCATCCTCCACAAAGTATCTCCCCTCATACACTGAGCACCCCCATCCTCCACAGCATCTTCCCTCATACACTGAGCACCCCCATCCTCCACAGCATCTCCCCTCATACACTGAGCACCCCCATCCTCCACAGTATCTACCCTCATACACTGAGCACCCCCATCCTCCACAGCATCTCCCCTCATAGACTGAACACCCCCATCCTCCACAAAGTATCTCCCCTCATACACTGAGCACCCCCATCCTCCACAGTATCTCCCCTCATACACTAAGCACCCCATCCTCCACAGTATCTCCCCTCATACACTGAGCACCCACATCCTCCACAGCATCTCCCCTCATACACTAAGCAGCCCCATCCTCCACAGCATTTCCCCTCATGTACTGAGCCCCCCCCTCCCAGCATCTCCCCTCATGTACTAAGCACCCCCCCCCTCCCCTCCACTCCCTCCTCATACACTGATCCTCATGCACAGGCTCCAGCATTTACATTACAGTTTGTACTCACTGTGAAGAAAGTTTTTCACAGGTCAGCTGCCTGATTCCTCCCCAGATAAGCCCCTCTTCCTCCCTCATATCGCTCCACACAGCCCTCAGTGCCTTGTCCTCTTCTCACACTGGCACCGCCTCCTTGCCTGATGCGCTCACACAGGCCCTCCCTCATCCCTCACACACTGCACAGGCTGCTCTATCCCCGAAAATACTGCAGCCATAGAGAAGAGGGCCAATGGTGAGTACAGATAGTGCTGGGAGCACTGTACTCACTGTTCCTTCAGCCTCCTTTACTAATGAGCACTTTCACAATGGAAGCGCTCATTAGTTGTGTCCTGGCCCTGCTGCTGATCAGCTGAATACACCAGTGACCAGCGCCCCCTTTTGCTTGTTGATGTGATGCGCCCCGTGCAGTGGCACCCCTCTCCCGGCTCTAAAAACGACCCTGATGGTTCCATTGACCATAGTCATAGGGGGATTATTGCTGACACTAATAAGGGCAATCTCACTGTAAATTATTTCAATCATTTTATTGCAGCTACCACTGTTATAAAACAGTGTGGTTGTTATTGTCTAATAGCATGGGCATATCATTGTCATAGAAGTGACGTCACTGTTATAGTGACTATATATGTCATGGGTAACTATGCCTGACACTATTATGGAGGGTCTGTCCTACTGCAAGTGTTTTATGAGTGCTGCAGTCTATATAATGAAAATCACATTCACAAGAGCAGTTAAACCATAATCTAGTTATTATTACTGTCAAATTATGGATGCTAAGCCTAGTTTCACACTAGCGGCAGGGGAGTCAATCAGGTTAGTGCGGCGGGTGAACAGCCTGTCGGATCTGACCTGCCACTAGTTCACGTGCACCCCCGGACTGCCGCTCTGTTCTCATTGGCTATAATGGGAACGGGGGTGGAGTTCTGGCGGCAGCATGGCAGCAAACGGTGAGAGGCAGCCGGACTTAAAGTACTGCATGTCGTACTTTTAGTCCGGTGGCCTTTCACGGAGCGCTGCTGTAATGCCGCCAGAACTCCACCCCTGCCCCTATAATAGTCAGTGGGGACAGAGCGGAAGTCTGGGGATGCACATGAACTAGTGGCAGGACGGATCCGACAGGCTGTTCACCCGCCGGAACAGCCTGACAGACTCCCCTGCCGCTAATGTGAAAGTACCCTAAAATGCAGATGCTTGTCAATTTGGCAGTATGTTATAGAAATTCAATCCCTTTTCTCAAATCCAGGAGTATAAGTCATCAGAAACAGATTCACTATACTGAATACAGCATTTACTGTACTTTTTTGGATGGGCATTTGATATTTGTGTCCCCATTGATTTTTATACTGAACATTATATTTTCAGGTTTTGCCATCTTTAAGGGTATTCAATAATCTGCTTTTGTAATTTTTATTCTTCTTATGGTCCAAATATAAGACCCAATTTAGATTGTATTTCCACTAGTAACATAGTAACATAGTTTATAAGGCTGAAAAAAGACATCTAGTTCAGCCTGTTATCCTGCAAGGTGATCCAGAGAAAGGCAAAAATAAAAACTATGAGGTAGAAGGCAATTTTCCCCACTTTAGAGGAAAAAAAAAATGTTCCCGACTCCAATCAGGCAATCAGAAGAACTCCCTGGATCAACGACCCATCTCTAGTAACTATAACCTGTAATATTATTATCCTCCAGAAATTCATCCAGGCCCCTCTTGAACTCGTTTAGTGAATTCAGCATCATCCCGTCTTCATGCAGAGAGTTCAATAATCTCACTGCTCTTACAGTAAATAATCTACAGTAAATAATCCTCTTCTATGTTTGTGTAGAAACCGTCTTTCCTCCACATTCAGAGGATGTCCCCTCGTTATATTCCTGGGGATAAATAGATGATGGGAGAGATCTCTGTACTGACCACTGATATATTTATACATAGTTATTAGATCTCCCCTCAGTCGTCTTTTTTCTAAAATGATTAATGCTAATTTTGATAATCTTTTTGGTTACTGTAGTCCACCCATTCCAATTATTAATTGAGTAGCCCTTCTCTGAACCCTCTCCAGCTCTGCTGTCTGCCTTGTTCACAGGAGACCTGAACTGTACACAGTACTCCATGTGTAGTCTGACTAGAGATTTGTAAAGTGGCAGGACTATGTTCTCATCATGGGCATCTATGCCCCTTTTGATGCAACCCATTATCTCATTGGCCTTCGCAGCAGCTGTCTGATACAAAAATTTCTTGGTCCTTTTCGATGTCAGTGTTATCCAGTGTTTTACAATTTAACCACCTGCCGACTGCCTAACGCAGGGATGCGTCCTGCGGGCAGCCGGGATGTTTCTTGTTGACGCCGCATCGGCGCATCAATGCAATGGCAGGAACTTTAAATACAGCCTGCCAGCGCTGATCTTGTGCTGGCAGGCTGTAGATGTTAAAAAAACGGCATCTGAATCGCATATCAGACGCTGTTTTGTAAACAGCCTCTGATATGCCTGCTGCCTGCTCCTCTGGTGGTCCCTTTTGCTTCGGACCACCAGAGGACACTGTAAGTGCACCGATCACCACACACCAACACCCCCCCCGTCACTGATTAACCCCTGATCACCCCATGTCACCCGCCTGATCACCCCCTGTCACCCCCCCTGTCATTAATCACCCCCCTGTAAGGCTCATTCAGACGTCTGTATGTGTTTTGCGGATCCACGGATATGCGGATACGTAAAACACGGACATCGGCAATGTGCTTTCAGCATTTCGTGGTTCCGCACATTGCCAGAACTATATAGAAAATGCCTTTTCTTGTCTGCAATTGCGGACAAGAATAGGACATGCTCTATCTTTTGCTCTCCGCATCACCGCCGGACCCATTCACACTGAATGGGTCCGCATCTATTCTGCAGAATTGCGGAATAGATGCGGACATTTTTGCTGACGCATGAATGGGGCCTTACTTCACAAGCACTCCTATGTCCTTTCAGCTCTTTTTTTTTTGCACATTGATCGATGCGAATGAAGAAATCTGTGCCGTTCATTTTTTTTTCAGCCCAGAGGCTGAAAGGAAAAAGAAAATCTCATTACCCATATGCTCAATATAAGGAGAATAGCAGAAACTCCTAATGCTGGCCATACATGTAATGATTGCGGAGACCCTCAAATGCCAGGGCAGTACAAACACCTCACATGTGACCCCATTTTGGAAAGAAGACACCCCAAAGTATTCCGTGAGGGGGATAGTGAGTTCATGTAAAATTTTATTTTTTGTCACAAGTTACTGGAATATGAGACTT
Organism: Bufotes viridis; assembly: GCA_033119425.1. Taxonomy (NCBI): domain Eukaryota; kingdom Metazoa; phylum Chordata; class Amphibia; order Anura; family Bufonidae; genus Bufotes; species Bufotes viridis. The sequence continues at coordinate 127,394,986 of CM065593.1, read as the reverse complement.
TGTAAGAAAAAAAAAAGTAGATTTCCGCTAACTTGTGCCAAAAAAAAATCTTCTATTAACTCGCCATGCCCCTAACGGAATACCTTGGGGTGTCTTCTTTCCAAAATGGGGTCACATGTGGGGTATTTATACTGCCCTTGAATTTTAGGGGCCCTAAAGCGTGAGAAGAAGTCTGGAATCCAAATGAGTAAAAATGCCCTCCTAAAAGGTACTCATTGGAATTTGGGCCCCTTTGCGCACCTAGGCTGCAAAAAAGTGTCACACATGTGGTATCGCCGTACTCAGGAGAAGTAGGGAAATGTGTTTTGGGGTGTATTTTTACATATACCCATGCTGGGTGAGAGAAATATCTCTGTAAATTGACAACTTTTTAAAATTTTTAAAAAAGCATGGGTATATGTAAAAATACACCCCAAAACACATTGCTCTACTTCTTTTGAGTACGACGATACCACATGTGTGGCACTTTTTTGCAGCCTAGGTACGTGAAGGGGCGTAAAGTCCAACAAGTACCTTTAGGCTTTACAGGGTTGCTCACAATTTAGCCCCGCCCAAAATGCCAGAACACTAAACACACCCCAAAAATGACCTCATTTCGGAAAATAGACACCCCAAGGTATTCAATGAGGGGCATAGTGAGTCCGTGGGATATTTAAAAAAATTTTGCCAGAAGTTAGCAGAAATGGAAACTTTATTATTTTTTTTCCCTCAGAAATTGTCATTTTCCGCTAACTTGTGAAAAAAAATGAAATCATACATGAACTCACCATGCACCTACGCAAATACTTTGGGGCGTCTTCTTTCTAAAATGGTGTCATTTGGGGGGTATTTATGCTATCCTGGCATTCTAGCACCTGAAGAAACATGACAGGTGCTCAGAAAGTCAGAGCTGCTTTAAAATGTGGAAATTCACTTTTTTGCACCATCGTTTGTAAACGCTATAACTTTTACCCAAACCAATAAATATACACTTATTGGATTTTTTTTATCAAAGACATGTAGAACAATAAATTTAGAGAAAAATGTATATAGAAATGTAGTTTTTTTAAAAAAATAACAACAGAAAGCGAAAAATTCAATTTTTTTGCAAAAATTTCTGTAATTTTTTAGTAATATAAAAAAAGTAAAAATGTCAGCAACAATAAAATACCACCAAATGAAAGCTCTATTAGTGAGAGGAAAAGGAGGTAAAATTAATTTGGGTGGTAAGTTGTGTGACCGAGCAATAAACCGTGAAAATAGTGTAGTGCAGAATTGTAAAAAGTGGTCTGGTCATTAAGGGTGTTTAAGCTAGGGGGGCTGAGGTGGTTACCACGTACTGGTGACTTGAATTATTCCTTCCCATGTGCATAACCTTACATTTGTAAATGTTAAACCTCATCTGCCACTTACTACTAGAGATGAGCAACTCAGTTGTATCAATTTAGAATTTATCTATGTGATGGCTATTGTAGACTAGGCAATGGTCTCCTTGGTTTTTGGGAAAATATTAGCAAATTATCATATATAACATTAGCATCAAAAATAATTTACTTTCTTATCCTTTTTGTCTGAAAAGCTAATTTGAAGTTTCCCCAAACCCCAAAGATATACATATTAGTTCTCCTAACAAAAAAATATTTTTTTCTGATGCCAGTTGATTTTAGATATACTAATTTGCATATATTTTCACAGAAAAAAACCATTGCCTAGCTAAAATTAGTCATCACATATACTAAGTGTTCTCCATAATAAAAGCCCCTAGGCTTTTCAGTAGAGATGAGCAAAGTGACTTCAGATACTACATCCGAAGTCACTTCGCTAAAAAAAAAAATTGTTATAATACTGTACGGAGATTCGTCTCCGTACAGTAGTAGAATGTATTGGCTCTGATGAGTAGAAGTAAATTATTCACAAAGTCGCACGAGACTTCATTGAATACCTTTGATAATTGATTATTACAGTAAAAAACCTTGGAACTGAACTCGGTTCCTGAGGTACAGGTTTTTCACTGTAATCATCAATTACCGAAGTTATTCAACAAAGTCTTGGGGCATTTATTGTGGAAAACACTTAAAGGGGTTATCCAAGTTCTATAAAGTTAATCTAAACTTCTTTGTATATCTGTCTAAAACATTTTTGCAAATGACTTTCCTTAGAAATAATGCGCCATTTGGATATTACAGAATGTGGTCATTGGACCACTGACGTCACCCTACCTGCTCCGTTTGTTTACATGCTGCTCCCTGCTTGAGCGAGAGGCCCTGCCTGTAAACGGGACGTCACTGGATTTTGTGCCCACCCCTCGCTTACCGAGCCGTGCAGACAGATTCATCAGCGTCCAGGCTTTGGTGCCCTCCCCTTCTTTGTCTCTCCTCAATCAGCACGGCTCTAGTAAGGATCGCGCATGCGCGATCCTTACCAGACCCGTGCTGAATAAAGACCGAGAGGCAGAAGGGGTGGGCACAAAATCCAGTGACGTCCCGTTTACAGGCAGGGCCACTTGCTCAAGCAGGGAGCAGCATGTAAACAAACGGAGCAGGGAGGGTGACGTCAGTGGTCCAATGACCACATTCTGCAATATCCAAATGGCGCATTATTTCTAAAGAAAGTCATTTACAAAAATGTTTTCGACAGATATACAAAGAAGTTTAGATTCACTTTGTAGAACTTGGATAACCCCTTTAATATATGTGATGACTAATTTAAGCTTTCTGTAAAAAATATACACAAATTAGTATGTCTAATATCAGCTGTCAGGAAAACTAATATGCATATCTTTGGGCTTTTGGGAAAAAAAATCTAATTAGATTTTCTGACAAAAAGGATAAGAAAGTAAATTATTTTTTAAGCTGTTGTTATATATGCTAATTTGCATATATTTCCCAGAAACCAAGGAGATCATTGCCTAGCCTACAATAGCCATCACATATATTAACTGATCTCTATAATAGAACCCAGCCAGAGGTCCCCAAGGCCTCTCAACTAAAAAAAAAAAAAAAGCTGTTTTTTTTGTATTACTCTTCTTGAATTGTAGATGTGTGACTGGTTTAGCTATCTTTTTAGTTATGTAAGTCTACTTAAAAGGCTGATCAATGACTAGAAAGCTGTGCTGAAAAGAAAGGTGAATTTCACATGTTCTTAATAAGTGGATCTCTTTCTTGATTTGATCTAAAATCAATTACAAAATATTTGGGTCTGTTACAATTCAATTTTTTGGGATAATTCAAGATGAACTTTGAACTGATTTGCTAATCATTAGTAGTTTTTTTTTTTACATACTTTCTTGTGCTTTATAGATCAAGTTTTCTCTATTTTTCCCCTCAAAATTTTTGATGGTAGCCTTAAACTGTTCAATCAGTGCTTTTTCATAATACGTTTTGTATCTATTACTATTTCTTGCATCCCTACATAATGCCTCTCTGGAAAAGAGATATGCAAGTTGGCCTCTTTTCCAAATGGACAGGCAAAATGTCTCATACCAGAAACTCAGCTCTTTCTGGATAACTACCATTAAACCAAGCTTAGTAAAGAAAAAGCTGCTTGGCTGCCTGGAAGGACTATGTTCTGTACCATTTTTCATTTTGGAGGGAGCCGAGTATGCATGAGGAGTATTATAAGTCAGTCAAAGCTTTTTGGGGTTTCTGTTAAAAATATTAGCAAATTAACACATCTGACATCTGCTGGCATCAGATAGGCTTAGAAAAGCCAATTTCAATATATTTCCAGAAACCCAGAGGAGCATAAAATGAATCACAAAAAATGTAGGTTAGTTAGAATCCAAACTTTTTCGGAAGATTGGGATGATTCATTCATTCATTCATTTTTCTTGTTTGTGTGGGTTTTGCCTAATATTTATTTGTATATTGCACAAGTATACATAGTTATAATATTTTAGTAAATGTTGCCTTTCTAAATCATATTTATTGCTTGTATGTGCATTGAAAACCATTGAAACAATACAATAATAGAATCTGACATTAGCTAAAATAGTATTTAAATTATTAAGAAGGTTCACACTTGAATAAATAATGCACGTTACCAAAACGCAAGTCATGTATTCATGCATGCAGCATTCTAGAATTAATTTAGCAACCAAATTAATTACATATTTATCAAGGTGGTCTGCATCTCCGCTGTTATTTTTTGGCAGATGTCTATTGCTACAAAGAGATTTAAAATAAACAAAAAACTGGCAAATTCATATTTTTGTGCCACATTTTCTTTGTATTGTCATATGTAACATAGTAGTAACATAGTATATAAGACCGAAAAAAGACATTTGTCCATCCAGTTCGGCCTGTTTCCTATAAGTTGATCCAGAGGAAGGCAAAAAACCCCTGTGAGGCAGAAGCCAATTTTATCCACTTAAGGGGAAAAAAATTCCTTCCCGACTCCAATCAGGCAATCAGAATAACTCCCTGGATCAACGACCCCTCTCTAGTAGCTGTAGCCTGTAAAATTATTACACTCCAGAAATAAATCCAGTCCCCTCTTGAATTCCTTTATTGTACTCACCATCACCACCTCCTCAGGCAGAGAGTTCCATAGTCTCACTGCTCTTACCGTAAAGAATCCTCTTCTATGTTTGTGTAGAAACCTTCTTTACTCCAGACGCAGAGGATGTCCCCTTGTCACAGTCCTGGGGATAAATAGATGATGGGACAGATCTCTGTACTGACCCCTGATATATTTATACATAGTTATTAGATCTCCCCTCAGTCGTCTTTTTTCTAAAGTGAATAACCCTAATTTTGATAACCTTTCAGGGTACTGTAGATCCCTCATTCCAGTTATTACTTTAGTTGCCCTCCTCTGAACCCTCTCCAGCTCTGCTATGTCTGTCTTGTTCACAGGAGCCCAGAATTGTACACTGTACTCCATGTGTGGTCTGACTAGTGATTTGTAAAGTGGTAGGACTATGTTCTCATCACGGGCGTCTATGCCCCTTTTGATGCAACCCATTATCTTATTGGCCTTGGCAGTAGCTGCTTGACACTGGTTTTTGCAGCTTAATTTGCTGTTTATTAAAATTCCTAGATCCTTTTCCATGTCAGTGTTACCGAGTGTTTTACCATTTAATATGTACGGGTGACTTGCATTATTCCTTCCCATGTGCATAACTTTACATTTGTCAGTGTTAAACCTCATCTGCCACTTATCTGCCCAAGCCTCCAATTTATCCAGATCCCTCTGTAGCAGAAAACTGTCCTCTTCAGTGTTAATTACTTTACACAGTTTAGTGTCATCTGCAAAAATAGATATTTTACTGTGCAGGCCTTCTACAAGATCATTAATAAATATATTGAAGAGAATAGGGCCCAATACTGACCCCTGAGGTACCCCACTAGTTACAGTGACCCAATCTGAGTATCTACCGTTAATAACCACCCTCTGTTTTCTGTCACTTAGCCAGTTACTTACCCACATACAGACATTTTCTCCCAGTCCGAGCATCCTCATTTTATATACTAACCGTTCATGCGATACAGTGTGAAATGCTTTGGAGAAGTCCAGATATACGAAATCCATTGATTCACCGCTGTCAAGTCTAGAACTTACCTCCTCATAGAAGCTGATTAAATTTGTTTGACCGATCCCTCATGAAGCCATGCTGATATGGCATTATCTGCTTATTTTCAATGAGATACTCCAAAATAGCATCTCTTAGAAACCCTTCAAACAGTTTACCAACAACAGATGTTAAACTTACTGGCCTATAATTTCCAGGCTCTGTTTTTGGACCCTTTTTGAATATTGGCATCACATTTGCTATGCGCCAATCCTGTGGAACATTCCCTGTTATTAAAGAGTCCGTAAATATCAGAAACAATGGTCTGGCTATGACATCACTTAATTCCCTTAGGATACGGGGGTGTATGCCATCCGGTCCTGACGATTTGTCTATTTTAATCTTTTTAAGTCGCTGTTGTACTTCTTCCTGGGTCAGACAGGGCACTTTTACTGGGGGATTTACTTTTACATTCTGCATTTCATCTGAATGTAAACACTATGTCATAGTGTATAGTGATGAGCGGTATAGCCAATATTCATTTTAGCGATATTTTGCAAATTTTTTGCATAATATTCGCAATAATTATTTTCCCAATTGCGCAAATCGGCACTAATGATTCAAATTTTTTTCCGCAATACATGCAACTTCACATTTTATCAGGTATGAGTAGATATTACTGATTGGTGCACTAAGTATTGTTGGGACATCACAGCACTCTGTCTAAGGCTATATGCGGTCTGAAAATTGCGGATCCGCAAAAAAAAAAGGATGATGTTCCGTATGGCATACGTTTTTTTTGGCGGATCCCTTATTTTTGCAGATCGATTGTAATGATGCCTATCCTTGTCCGCAAACTAGAAAAAAATAGGACATGCTCTATTTTTTGCGGGGCTATGGAACGGACATACTGATGCGGGCAGCACATAGAGATTTCGCGAACATAAGATTTTCCGTTCACGAACGGCGAACGCGAATTTATGCATATGTGCGCAAACGTGCGAACAGGGCGAACCGCCATAGACTTCAATAGACAGGTGAATTAAAAAAAACCACAGGGACTCTTTCTGGCCACAATAGTGATGGAAAGGTTTTTTCAAGGGGACTAACACCTGGACTGTGGCATGCCGGAGGGGGGTCCATGGCAAAACTCCCAAGGAAAATTACGTAGTTGACGCAGAGTGTGGTAAGTTGAATTCGCAATGCGATCAATATAACCTGCATTAATCGCATTGGGAATTCAACTTAGAGCTGGGTTCCTAATGGTTGTATTGCTAGAATATAACGAAGATTGAGAATATAGCGCTATATTCTCAATCTTTGTTATATTCTAGCAATACAACCATTAGGAACTCAGATCTAAGTTGTAATCGCAATGCGATTAATATAACCTGTATTAATTGCATTGCGATTTCAACTTAGATCTGAGTTCCTAATGGTTGTATTGCTAGAATATAACGAATATTGAGAATATAGCGCTATATTCTCAATCTTCGTTATATTCTAGCAATACAACCATTAGGAACTCAGATCTAAATTGTAATCCCAATGCGATTAATACAGGTTATATTAATCGCATTGCGATTACAACTACTAACGCTGCAGCTTCAGAATTAATCTAAGATGGATGCCGTCCTTGCTTTTTCATAGGAGGTGGGAGGGTCTTGGAGGGAGACTGATGTAATAGCCCTAAAAAGGGCTTTTTGGGGTGCTGTCAGGACGCTGCCCTTACAGCAGAGATCTGATGAGTCTTTCAGGACTGGACACTGAGTACACTAGCCTAGCTATCGATTTCCCTATTAAATCAGCAGCAGCTACACTGTGCCTCCTCTCACTAAGACTGCAGCTTTCAAATGAATCTAAAATGAATGCTGTCCAGGAAATGGGAGGGTCTGGGTGGGAGGGTATGCTATTGATTGGCTGGAATGTGTCTGCTGACTGTGAGGTACAGGGTCAAAGTTTACTCAATGATGACGAATAGGGGGTGGACCGAACATTGCATATGTTCGCCCGCCACGGCAAACGCGCACAAGCAATGTTTGCCAGGAACTGTTCGCAGGCGAATAGTTTGGGGCATCTTATTTGCGAATTCAACTTCGAGCTGGGTTCCTAATGGTTGCATTGCTAGAATATAACGAAGATTGAGAATATAGCGCTATATTCTCAATCTTCGTTATATAATTCTAGCAATACAACCATTAGGAACCCAGCTCTAAGTTGATTTTGCAATGCGATTTATATAACCTGCATTAATCGCATTGCGAATTTAACTTAGAGCTGGGTTCCTAATGGTTGTATTGCTAGAATATAACGAAGATTGAGAATATAGCGCTATATTCATTATATTCGTCAATTCTAGTAATACAACTATTATGAACTCAGATCTAAGTTGAATTTGCAATGCGATTAATACAGGTTATTGTAATCGCATTGCGATTACAACTTAGATCTGAGTTCCTATTTCCTATTGGTTACTAGGGATGTTGCTAAGCTCTGACAGAGATATTGCAGCCTTATCATTGGCCCACAAGCAAGAAGCAGTAGTACTGATGAAAAAAGAGAATATTCAGCAATATAACTAGAATATTCACAATTACGAATATATAGCACTATATTCTAGAATTTCGTGAATTCTCGAAGTGCCGATATTAGCGATAAAAGTAGCAATTAGAATATTTGCGATCAACACTAATAGTGTAACATGATTTAATAACATAAAAGTACAGTGAAGCCCTGGCAGAACCACATGCACATGCAGAGGAAAATGAAAATCATGATATTTGTTGAAATGTACTGTACCAAACAGTTCAATGATATCATTATACATTTCTCTTCCTTCACTTTTGTTATCTTCCTTCCTTTGATATAGTTCACAGAGGGAAAGGTGTAACAGTCAGCAAAATAACAAAGTATAAAGTAGAAAAGTGACACTTTTTATGTACAGCTAGAAAACACTAACTATTGAAGCTGCCACAAGTTTTGAAAAGCCTTTAGGGTCTCAAAAGATTATAAATGTACGTTTAGTGTACTCTGAATGCTGTTTGACAAACAGTCAGTTTTTGCTAAGCTCATACTTTTTCTCAGGCATATTTTTCAGCAATATAATTTATAAGTAAGTCAGACTTTCTTTCTGGTATAAATAAAACTTTTCTGTATAGTCAAATATTTTAAATAAGATATTCTAATTCTCTAAAAATTACAGGTACAGTAGTATAACACTTTTGCAGAATAAATGTGATATTATCAGTGACATATTCTAAACAAATCAGATTGGTTATGAATTTCACAAAACTTAGTCCATAAAACAAATTTGAAGATTTTTGATTAGTTTTTGATGAATCATGAAAAAACAATGCCCAGCTCCATTTTACTCATAAATTTGGAGGGGAAAAACCATGAGTGTGAAAGAAGATGGAGAATCACATTACACTGGGAAGAAATGGGGGAAAATGCTTGTCCTGAAATGCAGCTTAAAAAGCCAACCAGGAAGGCAATAGGCAAGGATATCCCTTGTTGACCAAGTAGAATCACCATACTGTGTTCAGGAACTGAACTGGGAGGAGCGTTATTGTATCTGCCAAAAAAAAAAAAAAAAATGTTTACAGAGCAACAAACAACTATTGTAATGTGATAAGGGACAAAATAGAGAAGCTATAGACAAAGGATAGAAATATAATTATGTAGATTTTAGGGAATTTTATCAAGAAAAGCTGAGCTAAAGCTTTGAAGTTTGAGGGAGTTGGTCACAGGGACTGGTAACACTGTGTTATTTTTCACTGCAATGCAGTCTATCAGTTCTATTTGACAAAACCAACCCTTGAAAGCAAAAAAGAAGCATGTAGCGGTGATTTCCTCATCCTAAACAATTCATCGAAACAAATGCCAACAACAACTGTGGGTAAACCCCCACAAAAAATGTCTCAAAAATTTGTCAACAGAGTTGCGAGCCTTTACACGGAACGGCAACTCTGCTGATCCCGTAGGTTTTCAATTGGATTCAGGTCTGAAGAAAGTACAGGCCACTCCATTTCAGGTACTGTACCCTAGTCTCCAGCAGTCGTTCCCTAAAGATGCGACCTTGATGAGCTGGCACATTGTCATCCATGAATATGAAATTAGGCCTGTGTTTTTCATGCAGAGGCACAATTACTGGATTTATGATTTTATTAAAGTAGTAAGGGCTTGTAACTGTGCCATTCACAAAGTGTGGGGCAGTTCTGTATTGGGTAGACACACCTCCCCAATCTATAACACCACCACCACCAAAGGCAAACAGTGGCTGATGCCTAGCGCTTTCCTTGACGGCCATAATTTCTGCTCAGCATGAATCGAATTTCATTAGTGACCAGCACTGAGGCCCACTGGTACTTCCAGCGTAGAAGCCCCCTGGCCCATGCAAGGTGATGATGCCTGTGCCCAGGTACCCCTGCAGGTTGTCTAGCACGCAAACCACACCAATGTAAATGGTATTGAATGGTCTGACGTGACACTTGGGTGCCTCTTACCTCCCTTAAATGTGCCTGGAGTTGTGTGGCATTCAGCATTTTGTTCTGCAGGGCATTGTTCACAGTGAAGTGGTCATTAGTGTGGAATATGGCCAAAGGATTTCCACTTCTATGCCTTTCTGTGAGTCTTCCAGTCTCTCTGTATCTCTGCTGCAACCTGCTAATAACACTCTGGGACATTCTAAGCTTAGTGGCCACTTCCATCTGATAACAACCTGCTTGAAGCCTCGCAATAGCAAGGTACTGTTGATCAATTGTTAGGCATCGTCTTGGTCTCATGATGTCAAAATGTGAACAACATGATAAGGGGGACTGTTTAAAAACCAGTTCTAATTGAACCAGGGGTTTCATGGATCAAACACCTGTTGTGAATTTTGCTGCTAAGCTCGTTGTTAGAGAACAGCAAGTTGTGCATAAAAGTACTGAAACAGTTGGAAATGTGCATTTAAAAGTTTAGAGAAGGTAACGTTAAGTTCTTCTGTAAAGGTTAGAGTGCATTTTAGATTCATCCTGAAAATTCACCCACAAGCCTACATAAATATATATTAGTGTTGATCAAGCACCCAAGTGCTCGGATGCTCGGGCCGAACACATCGGGATGCTCGGGTGCTTTAAAGAGCACTCGAGTATAATGAAATTCAATGGGAGAATCCGAGCATTAAACCAGGCATCCCCTGCTCTGAAGAGGGGAGGGTGCCGGGTTCATAGGAAAAGGTCAGAAATTGATGGAAACACCACTGAAATGATGCGGGAACAGCATGGGAAGAATGTCTCGATGCATCTTGGACTCCCAGGTCGCTGCTGGTAACAATGTTGTCTGAGAAGTAAGACACTTTTACAGACTGACAATAATACACACAAAACCAAAGATAAGATCGATTTTAGAGGAAAAATTGTTAGGAAACATTCTTTCCTGTATATTTACTTATATATAAAGTTCAAGTGCTGCCAAAAAATACAAGCAAGAGGAACTCCGATACAGCCTGTATATCACATAAAGGAGGGCCTCATTCACATTGTGGCACAATTGTTCATGTAGTGGGATTCCTACACTCATAAAGCCTATGCACTAAGTGAAAGGGCTGCAAAAAATTACAAGGAACCGGCACATAAAGGAGGTCATCATACATAACCTTGAAAAATTATGATTGATGGCCTGCTGGTGACCCTTAAAAATATTAGGGGCGAGGGCCTGCTGCTGAGCTGACCCTCAAAAACATTTGGGGTGAGGGCCTGCTGGTGAGCTGACCCTTTAAAAAATTATATGCAAGGGCCTGCAGGTGAGCTGACCATTTAAAAAATTATATGTGAGGGCCTGCAGGTAAGCTTACACTGTAAAAGATTGTAGGTGAGGGCCTGCTGGTGGGCTAACCCTCTAAAAGGTTGTAGATGAGTGCCTGCAGGTGAGCTGAAACTGTAAAATATTATATGTGAGGGTCTGCAGGTGAGCTGACCCTGTAAAACATTATATGCGAGGGCCTGCAGGTGAGCTGACCCTGTAAATAATTATATGCGAGGGCCTGCAGGTGAGCTGATCATATAAAACATTATTGTTATTATTATGAGAGGGCCTTGGCTATTGAGACTGGACTTGGTGGAAGACAGGGTTGTGCTTAACCAACTGGAAACCGTATCTGCTGCATTCCAACAGACCACCTGGTTGCACTGGTCTGACTTTGAGTGCTGTCCTGCGCCACTCTGAAAGCTGGGACATGAAGCTAGGTATCATAATTGATTGTTTTTCTTGTGCTCTGGCAGCAGGCACAGTTTTAACGCTCCCAGGGCAAGGGCCTCGGCGTGCCCCATCAACATCACGGCCACCTCCCCATCCCTTACTGCTCGCCTTCTTCATATTAAATGTTATATATGCCTGAAAGTATGTCACATGTACAGTAGCGTAGGATTTGGAAGTGTATGCGCCAAGAAAATTAAAAAGGTATTTGGGATTTGGAAACATCACACAGGAGATATCCTGCAGATAATGTCAATGCTGTCACCAGCGGCTAATAAAAAATTACAGGGAATAGGATTTGGGATTAGGGAAACGTTATACAGGGGAGATACCACCGGTAATGTCCCTGTCCGCAGCGTCTACAGAAAAAGTACACTGTATGTCAAAGATAAAAATTTTATAAGCAAACGTTACACTGGAGATATGGCACTAGTAATGTCACTGTCAGAAGTGGACACCGTCTATTGAAAAAGTACACTGTATATCACAGATACATTTTTTCAGCGCACACGTTACACTGGAGATGTTGTGCAGCTAATGTCACTGTCAACAGCAGACACCGTCTACAGAAAAAGTACACTGGATGTCACAAATATTTTTGGGATGTGCACACTTTACAGTGGTGATGTGGTGCAACTTATGTCACTGTCTGCAGCAGACACCGTCTACAGAAAAAGTACACTGGATATCACAGATATTTTTTGGATGCGTACACTTTTCAATGGAGATGTTGTGTAGCTAATGTCACTGTCCGCAGTGGACACCATCTACAGAAAAGTACACTGGATGTCACAGATTTTTTTTGGATGCACACACTTTACGCTGGAGATATAGCACAGCTAATGTCACTGTCCGCAGCAGACACTATCTACAGAAAAAGTACACTGGATGTAACAGATATTTTTGGGATGCGCACAATTTACACAGGAGATGTGGCACAGCTAATGTCACTGTCCGCAGCGGACACCGTCTACTGAAAAAGTACACTGGATGTCACAGATATTTTGTGGATGTGCACACTTTAAATCTGCAACATCTCCAGTGTAATGTCACTGTCCAATTCCAACCAATTACTATACTTAGATGAATGGGACCAAATACATTTATATTAGTCCAGCAAATTAATGATCCCTTATAACATAACTTTTAATAATACTACATATAAAAGACAATATATGTCTCCACTCATGCGTAAACTTGTCAACCCTTTAACAACCCATAGCACGCATTGACATCTGTATCCAGCACGGCACGTCAACAGATGGTGTTGTAATCTTAGGTATGGAGTCGAGGTATAAGTACACACCAGTCTGTCCCTAGTGCCTACCCTACTCTACCCTACGCCCAGAGACCTCCCCTGATAGTGGGGATCCTCTGTCCTCGTGCCTTCTCTAGTTGTCCCTACTAAATACCCTTACAGGACAGTTGATAAATGCATAATGGGTACAGATGTCAATAAAACCCCACCAAGGGGTAGACCAATCTCTCACAAAATCGATCACTACACAGGGAGCTCATGTAGTTGTATCCCACAGAGCCCCTGTGCAAGTCATAACCTCTTAGGGCACTGATATTCCTGGCCTCAGAGGTGTTCCAGCCTCAACGCGTTTCCCCCCGCTAATAAACGGGGTTCATCAGGAGGACAAAAGAAACAAAAAAAAATTTCTGCACAGACACATATCATGTGTACCGTACAGATAATTATAACATATATAGATATACGATTGGTCCAACACTCTTATTTGGGAGCATCAGCACTAAGTGAAACGATGAGTGCCAATAGAAAAGCACATCTCACTTAAAACATTGTTCGCAGGAGGCACCGCGTCCTCTTAGTATGGAGCTGTCACAGGAGTGCAGTACATTTATATAGTGATATATCCAGGTATTGATGCGGTCATGGATCGTACTTCAACCCCTAGTCACATAGCTCCCGGGACTTTCACCGTGCTTGCCTCTCCTGCGTTCCAGGACTTGCACAGGGGCTCTGTGGGATACAACTACATGTGCACCCTGTGTAGTGATTGATTTTGTGAGAGATTGGTCTACCCCTTGGTGGGGTTTTATTGACATCTGTACCCATTATGCATTTATCAACTGTCCTGTAAGGGTATTTACTAGGGACAACTAAAGAAGGCACGAGGACAGAGGATCCCCACCATCAGGGGAGGTCTCTGGGCGTAGGGTAGAGTAGGGTAGGCACTAGGGACAGACTGGTGTGTACTTATACCTCGACTCCATACCTATGATTACAACACCATCCGTTGACGTGCCGTGCTGGATACAGATGTCAATGCATGCTATGGGTTGTTAAAGGGTTGACAAGTTTACGCATGAGTGGAGACATATAGTTGTCTTTTATATGTAGTATTATTAAAAGTTATGTTTTAAGGGATCATTAATTTGCTGGACTAATAATGTCACTGTCCGTAGCGGACAACGTCTATGGAAAAAGTGCACTGGATGTCACAGACATTGTTTGATGTGCACACTTTTTTTTCTGTTTAAATTTTACTTTATTAAGCAAAAAGTGGTTTACATACAGAGTCTGAGAAAACACCTATAAGGTATAAAACAATGTAACATGGACACATATAAAATATACAGTATTTCTTTGTGTAAGCGCAGGTATAAAGGTCTGTTCCAGAGCGGATTGGCTGCAGGGGTCTGAGGGGGGAGAAGGTAAGTGTAATATCTACAGTTGGTTATCATTTAAGTAGTCTTGAATCAGTCTCAGTTACCGAACCCTCTGTAAGATCTCAAGTCATGCCACACTTTAGTGAAGCACTGGTAAGTTCTCGATTCCCAGGCAGAGATTTCTTCAAACCTGAAGATCTGGTCTACTTGAAGTAACCATTGTTCTAACGAAAGAACCTCCGCTGAGAGCCAGTATTTCGGGACAAGAAATCTAGCTGCACATATCAAGTGTTTTTATAAGCCCAAGTAAGTGACTCGTTGATTAGGGGTATAGAGGTTTAGGAGCGCAAGCTCAGGGGACGGGTTGAAGGCACTCCACAAATTTGATTGCAAGTTTGAAAGATTTGGTTCCACCATTTGAGGAGTATAGGACATTTACACCAAATATGCATGTAGGAACTTCTTTCTCTTGAGCTACTCCAGCAAGTGTTGGACGCGGACGCTGAATACATACATATGATGTCTGGGGTCTTATAACATCTAGCGATAATTGTATAACTGTTTTCTTGAAGTCTAGCACATCTAGATGATTTGTGTGGAGAAATTAAGATAGCGTCAATCTCCGAGTTGGAGAATGAGCGAGTCAAGTCTCTTTCCCATAATCTGATATATGCCGGGGTAGTGTTGATTGCTGGGGTTCTTAGTCTATTGTCTAATTGTGATATAAGTTTTTGGTTTTTTTGGGAGCTGCTGATCAGACTGTCAAACCACACCTGTGGACGGTGTAAGTCTCCCAGGGAGATGTGTTGTGATAGGTATGCTCAAAGAACGTACCGAGAATTGTTATGTTGTGTGGAGACTGATATTTTGTTTCTCAACTCTCCCAGGGATGGAGTTTGAGTGTCCTGGAAAAGGTTGAATGGGAGAGTCCCTGATTTGCCTGGGCAGGCTTTCGTGGAGAGTTTTCAGGGCAAGATAAAATATATCCCTAACTTGAAGGATCGGGGAAGGGTATGGGTCTAAGTAATGAATGTCCTGTAGCCATTTCCAGGCTGCTATAGTAGCTATTATTAAAGGGGTAGCGTTGTGGGGGAGGGTTAAGAGGGATCGTTGTCCCATTAGTAGGGCCCAGAAAGTGGAATCGACTAACGACTGTTTCATAGAGACCCAGGATTTATGAGGTTGTGCTCTCAGCCAATCTACCACTCTCGATAGAAGGACAGCTTTTGGTTCCAAATGAATGATCTAAAGAGGGACTTTGGAGAGATATAAAATGAAGTCAGGACCGGAATTGGAAATACTTGTAATTAGAGTTGAGCGAACACCTGCAACTGGATGTTCGGGTTCGAGAAGTTCGGGCGAACTTCACAAAAATGTTCGGATTCGGGATCCGAACTCGACACGAGCTTGACCCCGAACCCGAACCCAAACCCCATTGAAGTCAATAGGGACCCAAACTTTTGGGCACTAAAAAGGCTGTAAAATGTCCCAGGAAAGGGCTGGAGGGCTGCAAAAGGCAGCAAAATGTAGATAAATTCCCTGCAAACAAATGTGGATAGGGAAATGACTGAAAAAAAAAAAATATATCAATTGGCAACTTGAAGGAGGAGGTGGAATAGGAGGTTGGGGTGGCGTCGGGTGGGAATTATATGGGAGTTGAAGTTCTCATCACAGCCAAAAAGGATTCATGTTTGCCTGGAGTGCCACATGCCTCATTCACAGACTCAGGGCCATGGCAACCATACATGGGAGTTGAAGTTCACATCACAGACAAAAAGGATTCATGTCTGCCAGCAGTGCCACAGGCCTCACTCACAGCCTCAGGCCAATGGCAACCATACATGGGAGTTGAAGTTGGAAGGAATCATGTCTGTCTGCAGGGCCACAGGCCTTATTCAAACATTCAGGCCCACGGGACCCATAAAGAAGAGAGTTAAGATCATGCCAAATCAGTATTGATTTCACCCAGCAGTGCCACAGACCTCATTTGCTAATTCAGGAGGACCATGGCACCCGTAAAGAGGAGAGCGGTCCCGTAACAGCAACACAGGCCTTAGGTCATCCTGCAATTGTCACCGCCGGTTCTGGGAGACGGTCGGTCAGAGGTTCCTCCCTGTCTTGTGTATGACGTTCTTTGTTTTGGTTTCACTTTGCTCAGTTCCTTTCTCTCCCTCAGCTGCCTCTTATCTTGATTAATTGGCTTGCTTTATATTCCCTCCCATACTACTCCTCCTTGCGGTTTATACAACTTCCTGGATAAAGTGTTCACTGCTGGAGGCTACTACTGCTGTTTGCTCAGATAAGTCTTTTCCCTTTACTGTGTTTCCTTGCTGGCTTTATTCTAGGTGACCCTGACTCCCTCCGTATTCAGTGTAGGGAGCCGGTGGCCGTGTCCCCTCACTACTATAGGGTTTTCAGGTGTCACACAGTCTTAGGTACGTGGGCATGCAATCGTCTACCATTGAGGCCTTTGCATGTGTAGCAGTCAGGGAGATATCTTAGGGTTTTAAAGGGCTCACCTGTATGCTCCTTAGTTTTGGATCAAGCCAGTCAGTCGTCTATTTATAAGTTCCAGCTATCTGCAACTTCATCCTTGACAGCAATGGAACAGGCCATTATCATTTATGTAGGCCCCTGAAACCCAGACAGAGGAGAGGTCATTTGACAGTAAAAAGAGTTCAATGCCTCTCACCAAGACAGCAAGCAATTAAAGGAAATATAGGCCCCTGACATCCACACAATGGGGCGGTCATTTGACAGTAAAAAGAGTTTAAAGTCTCCCACCAATGCAGCAAGCGATTAAACGAAATATATGCCCCTGACAACCAGAAAATGGAGCGGTCATTTGACAGTAAAAAGAGGTCAATGTCTCCCATCAATACAGCAGGCGATGAAAACAAATATAGGCCCCTGACAACCAGACAATGTAGAGGTCATTCGACAGTATAAAGAGTTTAATATCTCCCACCAATGTAGCAAGTGATAAAACGAAATATAGGCACTTGACAACCAGACAATGTAGAGGTCATTTGACAGTATAAAGAAGATAATGTCACCCACCAAAGCAACAAATGATTAAAGGACATATAGGCCCCTGACACCCACATAATGGGGCAGTCATTTGACAGTAAATAGAGTCAAATATCTCCCACCAAGACAGCAAGTAAGGTAAACAAAATATAGGCCCCTAACACCCACACAATGGGGCGGTCATTTGACAGTAAAAATAATTTAATATCTCCCACCAAGACAAAATATGATTAAACGACATATAGGCCGCTGACACCCACACAATGGGGCAGTCATTTGACCGTAAACAGAGTTGAATGTCTCCCACCAAGAAAGCAAGCAAGTAAACAAAATATAGGACCCTGACACCCACACAATGGGGCAGTCATTTGACAGTAAAAAGAGTTAAATATCTCCCACCAAGACAGCAAGCAAGTAAATGAAATATAGGCCCCTGACAACCGCACAATGGGGCGGTCATTTGACAGTAAAAAGAGTTTAATATCTCCCACCAAGACAACAAATGATTAAACGACATATAGGCCCCTGACACCCAGATAGAGCAGAGTTTATTTGACATCAAAAAAAGGATAATGTCACCCACCAAAGCAACAGGTGACTATCTGAAATGTTGGCCCCTGGTACCCAGACAGAGGAGAAAGGTCCAATAGCAGCAAAAGAGGCATCATGTTACCCACCATTGGAATAGGTCACTTTCAGTAATTTAAGCCCCAGCACCCAGACAGAGGAGAGAGGTCCCATAGCAGAAAATCAGGCTTCATGTCACCCACCAATGGAACAGGTCACTTTCAGTTATTTAGGCACCAGCACCCAGACAGAGGAGAGAGGTCCCATAGCAGAAAAACAGGCATCATGTTACCCAATGGAACAGGCCACTTTCAGTAATTAAAGCCCCAGCACCCAGACAGAGGAGAGAGGTCCCATTGCAGAAAATCAGGCTTCATGTCACCCACCACTGGAGAAGGCCACTTTCAGTTATTTAAACCCCAGCACCCAGACAGAGGAGAGAGGTCCCATAGCAAGGAATAAGGCGTCATATCACCCACCACCGGAGAAGGCCACTTTCAGTTATTTAGGCCCCAGCACCCAGACAGAGGAGAGAGGTCCCATTGCAGAAAATCAGGCTTCATGTCACCCACCAATGGAACAGGCCATATTCAGTTATTTAGGCCCCAGCACCCAGACAGAGGAAATAGGTCCCATAGAAGAAAATCAGGCTTCATGTCACCCACCAATGGAACAGGCCACTTTCAGTTATTTAGGCGCCAGCACCCAGACAGAGGAGAGAGGTCCCATAGCAGAAAATCAGGCTTCATGTCACCCACCAATGGAGCAGGCCACTTTCCGTTATTTAGAACCCAGCACCCAGACAGAGGAGAGAGGTCCCATAGCAGCAAAACAGGCATAATGTTACCCACCAATGTAACAGGCCACTTTCAGTTATTTAGGCCCTAGCACCCAGACAGAGGAGGGAGGTCCCATAGCAGAAAATCGGGCTTCATGTCACCCACCAATGGAAAAGGACACTTTCAGTTATTTAGGCCCCACCACCCAGACAGAGGATATTGGTCCCATAGCAGAAAATCAGGCTTTGTGTCACCCACCAATGGATCAGGCCACTTTTCGTTATTTAGGCCTCAGCACCCAGACAGAGGAGAGAGGTCCCATAGCAGCAAAACAGGCATCATATTACCCACCAATAGAACAGGAAAATTTCAGTAATTTAGGCACTAGCACCCAGACAAAGGAGAGAGGTCCCATAGCAGAACAACAGGCATCATGTTATTCACCAATGGAACAGGCCACTTTCAGTTATTTAGGCCCCATCACCCAGAAAGAGGAGAGAGGTCCCATAGCAGCAAAACAGGCATCATGTTACCCACCAATGGAACAGACCACTTTCAGATTTTTAGGCCCCTGACACCCAGACAAGGGAGAGGTCATTTATCAGCAAAAAGAGGTTAATGTCATGCACCAAAGCAGCTGAAATGTACGCCCCTGGCACCTAGACAGTGGAAAGGTTCATTGGTGTTGCCCCCAAAATAATGGTACAATTTAAAAAAGAGGATTCTATAAGGAAGTGCCCTGGAGTACAAGAATGTATGGTTGAGGGCGCGGCAGTTATAAATGTCTATTCTGCACAAGGGATGGACAGGTCCTGTGAGATCCATGCCTGGTTCATTTTTATGAATGTCAGCTTGTACACGTTGGCTGTGGACAGGCGGCTGCCTTTGTCTGTAATGATGCCCCCTGCCGTGCTAAATACACGTTCAGACAATAGACTGGCCGCAAAGCAGATCATGGTAAAGTTAAAAAAATGAGGATTCAATAAAGAAGTGCCCCAGAGTACAAGAATACATGGTTGAGGGGGAGGCAGTTATAAATGTCTATTCTGCACAAGGGAGGCACAGGTCCTGTGGGATCCATGCCTGGTTCATTTTTATGAACGTCAGCTTGACCACGTTGGCTGTGGACAGGCGGCTGCGTTTGTCAGTAATGACACCCCCTGCCGTGCTAAATACACGTTCAGACAAAACGCTGGCCGCCGGGCAGGACAGCACCTCCAAGGCATAAAATGCTAACTCTGGCCATGTGGACAATTTGGAGACGCAGAAGTTGAATGCGGCCGAACCATCAGTCAGTACGTGGAGGTGTGTGCACACGTACTGTTCCACCATGTTGTTGAAATACTGCCTCCTGCTAACACGTTCCGTATCAACTGATGATGCAGTTAACTGTGGCGCAGTGACAAAAATTTTCCACATCTCGGCCATGCTAACCCTGCCTTCAGAGGAGCTGGCTGTGACACAGCTGCGCTGGCGACCTCTTGCTCCTCTTCTGCCATCGCCTTGTGCTTCCACTTGTCCCCCCGTGTCAGTTGGGAATGCTCTCAGGAGCGCGTCTACCAGCGTGCACTTGTACTCGCCCATTTTTCTATCACATTCTAGTGCTGGAATTAAGGTGGGCACATTGTCTTTGTACCAGGGATCAAGCAGGGTGGCCACCCAGTAGTCAGCACACGTTAAAATATGGGCAACTCTGCTGTCATTGCGCAGGCACTGCAGCATGTAGTCGCTCATGTGTGCCAGGCTGCCCAGAGGTAAGGACAAGCTGTCCTCTGTGGGAGGTGTATCGTCATCATCTTCCGTTTCCCCCCAGCCACGCACCAGTGATGGGCCCGAGCTGCGTTGGGTGCCTCCTCGCTGTGAACATGCTTCATCCTCATCCTCCTCCTCCTCGTCCTCCAGTAGTGGGCCCTGGCTGGCCACATTTGTACCTGGCCTCTGCTGTTGCAAAAAACCTCCTGGTCATGCAGGTTGTGCTAAGTTTCACAACGTTAATGCCTCACTTCAGGCTCTCATGGCACAGCAGGCAAACCACTCGGGTTTTGTCGTCAGAACATTGTGTGAAGAAGTTCCATGCCAGGGAACTACTTGAAGCTACCTTTGGTGTGCTCGATCCCTGGTGGCGGTGGTCAGTAGCAGGCGAACTCTCTTGGCGACTGCTGTTCTGCTTTTACACCCTGCTCCCTCTTTTGATACGCTGTTAGCTCAGTCTCACCACTGCCTCTTCCTCTGAACTATGTAAGTCAGTGGCACGACCTTCATTTCATGTGGGGTCTAGGACCTCATCGCCCCCTGCATCGTCTTCCACACAGTCTTCCTCCTTGACCTCGTGTTCGGTCTGCACACTGCAGAAAGACACAGCAGTTGGCACCTATGTTTCGACATTATCAGAGACATGCTGACTCTGCTGAGTTGGTATTATCATGTCTTCATCAGGAAACATAAGTGGTTGTGCGTCAGTGCATTCTATATCTTCCACCGCTAGAGAAGTTCTAGGTGGATGCTCTTGGAAAAACCCTGCCTGCAGAGTCTTCAAGCAGCATTACCTGCTGAATAACTTGAGGCTCAGACAGGTACCCTGATATGCATGCGTGTGATGTGACAGACTGATGGGCTGGTCTTCAGGCGCCACCTGTGCGCTTTCTGCAGAAGACTGGGTGGGAGATAATGTAAACCTGCTGGATTCACTGTCGGCCACCCAATCGACTAGCACCTGTACTTGCTCAGGCCTTACCATCCTTAGAACGGCATTAGGCCTGACCAAATTTCGCTGTTGTTTCTGGCAGCTACTGGGACCTGAGGTAGTTGGTTCACTAGGACGTGTAGCTGTGGTAGAACGGCCACGTCCTCTCCAAGCACCAGAGGGTCCACTAACACCACCACGACCATGTCCGCGTCCCTTATTAGATGTTTTCCTCATTGTTACTGTTCCCCACAATAAGGAAAAACTTATTTGGCCCAATGTATAGAGTTCAAATTAAGGCCTTTTTTTACAGGCACCTAACACTATCTAGCTATCTATTTATGTACCGTATTACACTAATACAGGCACAGCAGAAACCACAGATTTAGGGGAATATCAACTTTAGGCCTAGTATTTAGGCCCTTGCTGAAAGGTATCCTTTTACGGACAGAATTACACTTGGAGATGCACAGTAGCATGTGCAAATATAGAGGATATAGCTTTCAGCCCTTGTATTTAGACACTTAGTGTAATATACCCTTTTACGGACAGAAATACACTTGGAGATGCACAGCAGTGTGCGCAAATATAGAGGATTTATTTGTCAGGCCCTGTATTTTGACGCTGACAAGCTGAGTGTAATATACCCTATTACGGACAGAATTACACTTGGAGAGGAACAGCGGAAAGCACAGATGTTTAGGATTTCAATTTCAGGGATTTTATTTAACCACAGAAAAAAATCGATCCTTTGACGGACAGTATTACACTTGGCCAGCCACAGCTGGAACCCCAGATTTAGGTGATTGGTATTTGGGCAATTGAATTTCACCCCAGAAAAAAAATCTATCTTTTTACATACAGTATTACACTTGGCCAGCAACAGCTGAAACCACTGATTTAGGGGATTGGTATTTTGGCAATTGAATTTCACCCCAGAAAAAAAATATATCCTTTGACAGACAGTATTAAACTTAGCCAGCCACAGCTGGAACACCAGATTTAGAGGATTGCTATTTTGGCAATTGAATTTCACCCCAGAAAAATATCTATCCTTTGACGAACAGTATTATACTTGGCCAGCCACAGCTGGAACACCAGATTTAGGGGATTGGTATTTTGGCAATTGAATTTCACCCAAGGAAAAAATCTATACTTTGATAGACAGTATTTAACTTAAACAGCCACAGCTGGAACCCCAGATTTAGGGGATTGGTATTTTGGCAATTGAATTTCACGCCAAAAAACAATCTATCCTTTGACGGACAGCATTACACTTGGCCAGCCCCAGCTGGAACACCAGATTTAGGTGAGTGGTATTTTGGTAATCAAATTTCACCACAGAAAAAAATCTATCCTTTGACGGACAGTATTACACTTATCCAGCCACAGCTGAAACCCCAGATTTAGGGGATAGGTATTTTGGCAATTGTATTTCACCCCAGAAAAAAATCTATCCTTTGACGGACAATATTACACTTGGCCAGCCACAGCTGGAACACCAGATTTAGGGGATTGGCCTTTTGGCAATTGAATTTCACCCCAGAAAAAAAACTATCCTTTTACAGACAGTATAACACTCGGCCAGCAACAGCTTAAAACCACTGATTTTGGTGGTTGGTATTTTGGCAATTGAATTTCACCCCTCAATAAAATATAGCAATTTCTATCCTGTGTTTCAAGGTTTGGCAATAAGCACAACCCCTGATGTATAATATTGCAAAAAAAAGCCTACTATTGAACCCAAAAATGTATGTTGAACTTGGTGGCAGCTCAAAACACGTGCTGGTTCACCAAAAGATCACAAAATGGCCGCCAATCACCCCAGAAAAAAGTGACAGAAAAACGCTCTGAGCAGCCTAAAAACCAGTGAGCAATGAACTAACAGAAGTTGAATGATTCACAGCTGTAGATTGATCACTTCATTAGGGTACTTTTAGACTTGCGGCAGGACGGATCCGGCAGGCTATTCAGCCTGCCGCATCCATCCTGTCACAAGTGCCTGTGCACTGCCATGCTGCCGCTCTGTCTACAGCGCAGCACGGCACTGCACGGTCGGAGATCGCCAGACTAAAAGTCCTGCATGTCCGACTTTTCAGTCCGGCGATCATTGCTATGCAGTGCCGGGCTGCGCCGTAGCTCCGCCCCCCACGCCATTATCGTCAATGGTGATGGAGCGACAGCACCGCAGTGCACGGCCACTTGCGGCAGGACGGATCCGTCCTGAGAGAGGGCACCCTTGCCGGGCGTCATTGCAGATCTGGAAGGGGTTAGAG
This sequence comes from Bufotes viridis, assembly GCA_033119425.1. NCBI lineage: Eukaryota > Metazoa > Chordata > Amphibia > Anura > Bufonidae > Bufotes > Bufotes viridis. The sequence goes on along the minus strand of CM065593.1, from coordinate 127,371,286 downwards.
AGGGTACCGTTAACCTAAATTGAAGCAGAAGCGTCAATTACATAAAGGAAGGTATCTGGGAGTTTGTGTGCTGAGAGGACCTGTTTCATGAAGGACTATTTCACTCTGTCAAAAGCCTTCTAAGCATCTGTGCTGAGAAGGACGAAGGGCATAGACTTCTTTTTTATGTGCCAACCTATTAATGGTACTCTCTCTAACCGCAAATTCGAGAATTCGTGATCTCCAGTCAATATTTACTTGATTGCGAAAATGGGCAATGTAATATATTTGTGATTAGAATATTAGCGATCAACACTAAGGGGTAGGGGGGTTTACTAAAAACAGATAGCGCTTGGGAAAAAACAATAAATCTTTATTGGGGTACAAGAGATCAAAAAGAGCTATCTGTGCTAGATAACTGTATATATATACCGGTGCAATATTGATATGTCAGGGTGCAGTTTGATCGAATGTGACCAATACCTGAAAGATCCCTGATTGCACCGTTATATAATAACACTAAGGGGTAGGCAACTTTCCTATTGGTTGCTAGGGATGTTGCTAAGTGCAGATATTCGCGATAAATTCGCAATTAGAATATTCACGATCAACACTATAAATACGAATATACAGCACTATATTCTAAATATTTGTGAATTCTCGACGTAGCGATATTTCAGATTAAAATTTGTGATTCGAATATTCGCGCTCAACACTATCAGTGACATCAACACACACTTACTGCTTACACCCTCTCCACTCTGTCAGGGGGTGCTCTACTTGTATAAGCGTTTAATAGAACAGGTTCTGTAGACATCTGTGTCTTTTAAGGACTATTGTGCGTGGAAGCAATATCTATTTTTAGCGCATCCTGCGCTAAATAGTGTGCAATAGTTAGGCCGCTGCAGACAGCGAAATTAGGTGCACCACATCTCCAGTGTAAAGTGTGCGTATCCAAAAAATATCTGTGACATCCAGTGTACTCTTTCCGTAGACGGTGTCCACTGCGAATAGTGACATTGGTTGTGCCACATCTCCAGTGTAAAGTGTGCGTATCCAAAAAATATCTGTGACATCCAGTGTACCCTTTCCGTAGACGGTGTCCTCTGCGGATAGTGACATTAGTTGTGCCACATCTCCAGTGAAAGTATGCGCATCCAAAAAATATCTGTGACCACCAGTGTACTTTTTCCGTAGACAGTGTCTGCTGTGGACAGTGACATTAGTTGCGCTACATCTCCAGTGTAAAGTGTGCACTGGCCAAGATAATGGATAATAGGTTGCCGGTTTCGCAATCAAGTAAATAATGACTGAAGATCACAAATTCTCGAATTTGCAAATTCATGGCGAATATTTGGCCAAAAATTCACGAAATATTGCAAATTTGAATATTGCCTATGCTGATCATCACTAATTACTGATTATTTTGCCCTTCTTCTAAACCGTCAGAACAATAACCCCCAAAAAACGTATCCTGTCTGTTCAGCATCCGCCTTCACTCAGTCAGCATTTGCTAAAGCCCAAAAAAAATAGGAGTTGATCCAAAACAGAGTTGACCCGTGAATTGAATATTTGCATGTCTTCTGTGTTTTGTACCCACTCCTGCTTTTGGCTACCAAATCATAAGCCAAAGGTCAAATAAATAATGATGTTAACAAGGCCATAAAGGCAAAATAGTGGCCCAGTAATGGAGTGGAGAGGGTGGGAGAACAGCTTGAGAAGTCCACAGAGCGGCCCAATGAAATAATGTTGAGGTAGCAGCAGCATGAGGAGACCAAAGAGTGGCCAAGTGACATAGTGGTGAGGTGGCAGCAGTAGCAGCATGAGGACACCACAGAGTGGCCGATTTACATAGTGTTCAGGCGGCAGCAGCATGAGGAAGCCACAGGGTGGCCCAGTGACATAGTGTTGAGATAGCAGCAGCATGAGGAGGCCACAGACTGTCAAGGTGACATAGTGTGGAGGTGGCAGCAGCAACCTGAGGAGGCCAGAGTGGCACAATGACAGAGTGTGGAGGTGGCAGCAGCAGCATGAGGAGGTCTGAGTGGTGAGGTGGCAGCAGCATCAGGAGACCACAGAGTGACTCGGTGACAAAGTGGGGAGGTGGGTGGCAATAAAAGTACCCGCTGACGATGGTGGGTGTAAGAAGAAGCACTTGGCATGAGATATGTGGCATCAGGAGGGTGGCAGCATCAGAATAGTAGCTGAGGCAGATAGCCAGAAAAAAAACGGTCTATTTTGTCAAGGTTTGGGTGAGGCATCATGGATGATCTAATCTGATGCATCAGGCATTAGTTGGTGGAAATCCTGGCTGATCCACACCTGATTCATCTTGACAAAGTTCAGTCTCTCCACATTTTGGGTGGACAGACGAGAAGCCATGTAGATTTTTAAGTCCAGGGACTCTTGCATATCTTTATCATGCATATAAAAATCGCTATCATTTTAGTTAATCTTTCTTGACAATCTTCAATTACTTGTGATGATGAATGTGACATAATGATGGCAAACTGGTTTGAAAATATATCAAGGCACTGTTATTATGAAAAAATCCTGTGGAACCTCAGGGAGCAGGAGACCAGGATCCAAAAGCACAAAGCACAATCAATTGTAGAGGTCTGCTCATCTGGGTTGTGAAAGCGCGGGCTAAGCCTAGATCCTTGTCGTTTCATACATCTAAAATATAAGAGAAAGTCCAGCTTGAAAAACAGTATAAACTTTATTCTTACCAGTGCAGTAAAACCAGTTACAGTTGTGTCTATGCGTTTCAGATCAAAAAAGTATAGCGATCCTTTATCATGACAAGATGCGAACTGATGGCGGGTTTAGTTAAATAAGGCTCAACCTGAGTACCAATCAACCTGGACTCCGCCTCACCCTTATGCAAATTCAACATTTCACATTAACATATAATCATGGAAAAAAAAAAAAAGAAACAATAAAGAACCGCTGATACAGGACTTGTTTGCATTAAAAACTAAGATGGAGACTTCAGGTGTGAACAACAGGCTAATAAATATCTCGCATTGTGAACAACAAGCCCTAAGGGAGCTTAAGCAAATGCCGAAATAGTCATAAAACAAGCTGATAAGGGGGGTGTGGTGGTCATTTAAGACAGGTGGATTTATAAAACCACAAACCTCGCCATGCTCGAGGATATTTCTAGATATGAAGAACTTGTCGGTGACCCCACCCCCTTTATCAAAAATCTCTATTGAGTATTTTAAGGGAAGGCTTAGATGGGGGTTTCTTAGATCAAAGACAGGTAGATTTTTGTTTGGTCCCCAATCCAGTGATCCCCATTTTCCATTCCCTTCCTAAAGTCCACAAAGGGGGTTTTCCCCCCGCTATGTGTCCTATAGTGTCGGGCATAGGGTCATTCTCAGAGAGATTATCAGCCTGGATTGATAGTATCCTTCAGCCTCTGGTTCAAAGTATACCAGGCTTCCTTAAGGACGCTAGAAGTGTCTTACAGGCAGTACATGATTTTCAGTGGAGCTCCGAATGCATGTGGATAACTGCTGATGTGGTATCCCTTTACACTCTATTTCCTCATGGACTTGCTATTCAGGCTTTACAGTGGTTCTTGGACACGTGCTCGGATTATACACGTGCATTCCAAGACTACATTTGTAAAGTGGTGCTTTTTTTGTTGCAGCACAATTTTTTTTTGTGTTTGATCAGAGATTCTTTCTACAATTGACCAGTGTGTTGATGGGGGCAAAATTTTCCCCTTCCCTCGCTAATGTATACATGTCATGGTGGGAACACTCCCACCTTTTCTCAGGTTCTAACCCATGGGCATTGTCCTTGAAGTGGTACGGTCGCTATATCGACGACCTGTTGTTTATATGGACGGGCAATGTGGAGGCCGTACAACTTTTCGGACAGTTTCTTAATGACAATGCATACAAACTAAAATTTGTTCTTTCTTCAAGTGCTTTCTCTATTGCTTTTTTGGATCCAACTCTCACGGGGGATTGTGCCAATCACAAAGTTACTACTAGCACCTACCGCAAGGATACAGCGGACAACACCATTCTCCATGTGACATCCTGTCAAATGATATATAAAAGAAAATGTTGCACTAATGTAGTGAATAATACAGAGGTGCATTCACCTATAATAGATTCACCAAACTATTAATCAAAGAATTAAGAAAAGAAGTAGGGGCACACTCTGAATATCCTATAACCAAAAACAATTACACATGTAATAATAAATGTGTAATTGTTTTGGGTATCGGATATTCAGAGTGTGCCCCTACTTCCATTCCTGACGGAATTGTACTATACATGAGGAATGCCGCATGGAAATGTGCGTTGCTGCCAATTGCCTTTCGGTTCGAAAATACCCTTGGCGTTTGTTGAATACTGCTCGCAAAGATGCACTACAATTCTCTCAAAAGAATAAGTTTTTTCCCACTCAGTAAAAAATATCTACCAAGAAATCTAATCACAGTCGGGTGCCCACATTTGTTACCAATTATAGCCTGGAATATGCGCAGGTTTGCAAAATTATTAGGAAACACCAAACAGTGCTTCGTACTGAAGAAAAATGATGTGAGGTCATTATGGATGGCATCAAATGTGTGGCAAGACGTGCTCCAACATTACGTAATAAGATCAGTTCATCTATGTATTGGGAAAAATCGCTGACTCGTTCAGTGTGGCTGCGTTTTCTAGGTAACTTTAAACGTGGACATAAAATTTGTACATGTTGTTCATTTATGCAACAGGGGAACTATGTTTTCTCATGTGCAAAAAATAGAGCCTTTTCAGTGAAGCAATACATTAACTGTAATACATCGTATGTGGTACACTGTATTACCTGCACACTGTGCTCCTTGCAATATATCGGCTGCACAACCAACTATTTAAAAATTAGAATCTGCAGACACATTTCCGATATTCCGCACTCTCGTGCTAGGAATGTGTCTGCAGCGAGCCTACATTTTGCAGCCGTGAATGCGGGGAATATGGAAAGTATGATAGTTCAGGGAGTGGAGAGTGTGTTTCCACCAACAAGGGGTAGAGATTTCCAGAAAAATAATAGGGGTTATTCTGGATCTACAATATGGGCACTTGCTCCACATAGGGACTAAATCGTAAGCACAACTTAATTTTTGCATTATTAAACGGTTCTTTCTTGTTTTTCCATATGGTTTTTATTATTTTTTTATTTTTATGATTATATGTTAATGTTAAATGTTGAATTTGCATAAGGGCGAGGCAGACTCCAGGTTGATTGGTACTCAGATTGAGCCTTATTTAACTAGACCCACCATCAGTTCGCATTTTGTCATGATTAAGGATCGCTATAGTTTTTTGATCCGAAATGCGTAGTTGCAACTGTAACTGGTTTTACTGCACTGGTAAAAATAAAGATTATACTGTTTTTCAAGCTGGACGTTCTCTTATATTTTGGATGTATGAAATGCCAAATATCTAGGCGTAGCCCATGCTTTCACAACCCAGGTGAGTGGACCTCTACAATTGATTGTGCTTAATACTTTATATATTGTTGTGGCCTAAACGCACACACAGATGTGCCTAACACTAGTTAAATTTGTCCCAAATAAAATTTACTCTCTGCTGGAATACCGTATATAACGTTTGTGGATTGAACACACACACAGATCTGCCCAAAAGTAGTTAAATGTGTCCCAAATACAAATATTTCTCTGCTGAAATACTGTATATACGGTTGTGGCCTAAACGCACACACAGATTTGCCCAAAACTAGTTACATTTTCCCAAAATATAAATAATTATCTGCTGGACTAATGAATATAACGGTTGCAGATTGAATGAACACAGAGATGTGGCACAAATTAGGTTAATTTCCCCAGAAATAAAAATTTCTCTGATAGCTCTGTGCATATCTTACTAGCAGGCACACTCTAGTTAATAAGCCCCTTTTTATAATGTCTGCTAAACACACTGCTTTCTGATGGCGTACTGCAGATCTCACTTGTAGACACACTCCAGTGAATACACCCCTTTTTATAATGTCTGCTAAACACACTGCTTTCTGATAGCGCACTGTAGATCTCATTAATATCAAATCTTTATGTCTTTTAAAAGTTGTTGGGTGCTTAAAAAAGCGATTTTCCAGCCCTGCACTATCTGCCCCTTCCTGAAGACGCCTGGAGCCAGGACCAGGAGCACATTCAGCTTCTGCGCCGTTGCATGAGTACACGCATACTGTTGTCTCTTGGAAATCGCTTTGGTGATCGATTGCTGACAGAATGACTGGTGAGGAGTATGAGAGTGAGGAGCAGGAACATCAGGATCAATTTCCTGACAATTAGCAATTGTGTGTGCCGTAAGGGCAGGCATTTTGACCCCATCAAGTAATAATTTTTGGACCCTTGGTCCCCTAACAAACCAGTTTGTTTTTTTTAACCTCATAACACTGTGTATGTAAAGACCAAATGCCGCCAATAAGGGACAGTTTTTGGAAGCTCTGGACTATGAAAAAAGCCATAACACTTGTGATGGTGCTGCCTGCTGTTAAACATGTTGCTAGCACCATCAACCATTTGTTTATCTATAGCTATGTACACATAGTGTCACTCTGACATGATTTACTATTGCTGTCATTGCATTCATGAGCAGGCTTGGACTGGCCCACCAGGGAGCCGGGAATATCCTCGGTGGACCCCCGAACCAGTAAGTGAGCTTCCTTGCTTAGAAGCTGTCTGCAATAAGCTCCGCCCCTGTACACAGTAGGATGCATGCTGCCTACGATTCATCCTAAATGAGAAGGCGGGCTCCACACCAGCGCTGATTCATGGCATGACAATGTGTGTATGTAAGGATACCTGCATGTATGACAGTGTGTGTATGAAAGGGTGCCTGCATGTATGACAGTGTGTGTATGAAAGAGTGCCTGCATGTATGACAGTGTGTGTATGTAAGAGTGCCTGCATGAATGAAAGTATGTATATGTAAGGGTTCCTGCATGTACAAAGTATGACAGTGTGTGCATGAAAGCGTGCCTGCATGTATGACAGTGTGTGTATGTATGCGTGCCTGCAGGTATGACAGTGTATGTATGGAAGGGTGCCTGCATGTATGACAGTGTGTGTGTGAAAGGGTGCCTGCATGTATGAAAGTGTGTATATGTAATAGTGCCTGCATGTATGGCAGTGTGTGTATGTAAGAGTGCCTGCATGTATGACAGTGTGTATATGTAAGAGTACATGCATGTATGACAGTGTGTGTATGAAAGGGTGCCTGCGTGTATGACAGTGTGTGTATGAAAGGGTGCCTACATGTATGACAGTGTGTGTATGAAAGGGTGCCTGCAAGTATGACAGTGTGTATATGAAATAGTGCCTGCGTGTATAGAAGTATGTGTGTAACAAAGTTCTATTGCTGTATATATGCACAGAGCTTGGTTCTGTTACCATATCTAAGTACAGAACTTGGTATTGTTATGGTATCTAAGTACTGAGCTTGCAGCGGTCATGTGCACTATTACACTATAACTTCCTACATAAATCGGAAAACCCCCTTAAGTGTCAATATTTTTATGAAACTATAGGGTGGGCCCCTAGAGTCACTTCTACTGGTGGGCCCTTAGCAACCCAGTCCGACACTGTTCATGAGATTAGAGAGGTGAAAAGAGATGGCATATTTTCCTAAAAATGTTGAGACCTAGGAGACAAGAGGATGTTATATAGCAATTTCCAAGGCAATTAGAGAAACTTTGGTTTGGGCCCATTTGATTGGGAACTGAACTTTTTGGAAACTTCTGCAAATTAGAATCAATCAGAATCACAAAAGGTTTGATCATCTCTACACTACGCCATGGAAAGATAAATATTTGTATAAGTATTTGTCAACTAATGTAATTATATAAACCTAGAAGCTTTTGAAGTAAAACCGTAAAACATTAAACAATTTCCTTAACTTCTCTCAGGTGTTAAGCTTCAGCTTTGGCTGCCTATTGTCTTATTTTAAAGGTTGAACAATGGAAAAAAGCATTGCTAAGGGGCAATTGATTTTTTCATATATTATTTTTTTTTTTCTGGTAGCCTCATAGAATAGGACTATTGATTTAGATTTTTTTGCTATTTTCATCAAATCTGTCTCACTTCAGAATTGAATCTTTAAAAGTGAAACAAAAAAATAAAATGTCATATTTTAACTCTAGATCTGAATTCATTACCCAAGCTTAACACAACTGCCTCTTATATGATTATAGCAGCTTTTCTGTTCTACACAAAAATGTGCAGATTTTTTTTCTCTTTACTTTGGCTTTTAAAAAAGATTAAACATTTTATTTTACTTTACTATTGCTCACACATTGCTTTCTGGAAAAAAAAAAACTTTTAACTGTTAACTTTTCTCTTTAAAATCTATTATTAGATCTAGCAGTATTATCGATTCATTAAACAAGCTGACTACATGAGAAATGCTCTAAAACAACTTTTGTCCTTCCCGTTATTTTTTATATTTTTTTATGTTTCTTGTTGCAGTTTCAGCTTGAGCTTTAGATTATCGGCTAGTGGGTGGGATGCTAAATTCCGGGGACCATTGTGTGGCTCTATGTATAAAGCCTCTTTCACACGAGCGTATTGAAAGCTGTCAGTTTTTTCTGGCTCTGGATTATGCAAGGATTCCTGATGATATATTATGTAGAGATGAGCGAAGTTATGAAAAATTTGATTTGGCTGCTTCAAAGAAATTCAATTTGTGATGAACTACTTCGTCATGAAACGTATTTCTTTTTATGTAGCGGGCGCAATGATGGGGAACAATGGTCGCGATGCACCTCATCATTGAACCCCTCAAATGCCTCATTCATCTCTGATCACGGCATCTGAGGCTACCATTTAGGCATTTCAGGGGTTAATCAGGGTAAACATTAAATAGGCCCGCAATCCGCAAGATACGACTGAAGATAGGTTGTGTAACGGATCAACTGGTGTGGACCCGCTGTGCCACTTACTGGTTTGGCTTTGGGCCAAACTTGGGAGCGGAGTCTAAGTGTCCCCCTGGTTTTCACCCTTTATCCTGCTCCAGGATGCGGAAGCTGGACTCAGCTGCAGGGGAGACACTAGGTCGCTACCGCAAGAGTGGTCCTGGTTAAGTGGCAGCTGGCTGGGCTGGCCAGAAAGCCCTGATGCTAGCACTGGGGAACAGGCAATATAGCAGACAGCTGCTGGATAATGCTGAGCTGAACAAGCGGTATAGCAGAGCTAGTGCTGTGAGAACAGCAGAGCTGAGTTAGTCCAGGTGGAGCTGGTGTAACGATCTGCACAGCAGACAGAGGCGTGGTCGACAGTCCGGGTCTTTAACTTGAGAGCAGCGAGGTACAAGAGGATCAAGCAGAGACGAGGTCAGGATACAGGCAGAGGTCATAAGCAGGATATTGAATGCAGGAACAACAGGAGCCTTAGCTGTAGGAAGTACAATATTGCTCAGGCATTGCAGGAATGGGGAAGCACCCTTATAAAGGTGGTGCCTGGCCAGGATTGGAGAGAGGGCGGAATCAGGGGCGTGCATTAACCCTTAAGGTACCAGGACGCCTGCGGCTCCTACAAGATACAACAGAATCTATCGTAGCCTGTGACAGTGCAGGAAGCGGGTCCGAAGCCTGCAGCGAAGAGGAGGAGCCCCGCGTGCAGCTCGACTGAGGTACGTAGTCGGACGCACTGCACGCTGGCGGCTGCCAACTGCCATTGTTACAGGTTGTATCTTGCTCCCAAAATATAGTGGGGTAGTTTTATGAAAACTGGTATAAATGTAAACTGACTTAGTTGAAAATGGTAACCAATCAGATTCCAACTTTCATTTTTCAGAGCTCCTTTAGAAAATAAAAAGTGGAATTTGATTTGTTGCTGTGGGCACTTAAGCCAGATTTCCTTTAAACAAATTTTTATTAATCTCACCCAAGATATTTCTATTTGTGAGATCTGGATATCAGGTGTAGTGTTGAGCGCGAATATTTGAATTGTGAATTTTTATCGTGAATATCGCAACTTCGATAATTCGTGAATATTTAGAATATAATTATATATATTCGCCATTTTTTCAATATCTGAAAGGCGAAAACATGAATTGTCCCTGCTTCTTTCTTGTGGGTCAATGAGTCATTGGCCCACAAGCAACTTAAGGAGGAAGGAATCATGTTTTCATTTTGAATGGGAATCCATCAACCCAACTCTAACGTTAATTCTCAATGAGAGTATATGTTCGCATCGCGAATTAAACTTTGAGCTGGGTTCCTAATGGTTGTTGCAAAAATATAAAGATTGAGAACATAGCGCTATATCCTCAATCCTCGTCAATTATAGCAATGCAACCGTTAGGAGCTCAGCTCAAAGTTGAATTCGCAATGCGAGTATATGTTCGCATCGCAAATTATACTTTGAGCTGAGCTCCTAATGGTTGGTTGAACTTGCTATTTGCTGGAATATAACAAAGATTGTGAATATAGTGCTATATTCGTGAATTCGTTATAATCGTAATATTCTAGCGAGCCATTGCCAACCAGTTGAATTCGCAATGCGAGTATTACAGGTGTGGGGAGTCGCTCTGGTAGACAGCGGTGCGGGTGCAGTACCGAGGCAAAACAAAGAGTCCAGGATGTGCAACAAACAGTGTTTTATTCACACTGACACAAAAATACACAGCAAACAGTCTTTCGGTGGTAATTCACACATGTCAGAAACAAGGAGGCAAAACAAAACAGGCCAACACAGGTTCAGTCACCTGGGAGGTGTAGGTGCAGGTTCGCACCAGGCGGTCGGCCCAGCCGCAGGAGAATCCACCTTCAGGTAGCCAAGAACAAAAGCCACCTCCTTGCTGAGCTCTTTCCTCCAGGACAGAGAACTCCAGAGCCCTGTTAGCAGCTCCAGGATAATCACCACCTCAGACACAGCTGCTGGCTGTGTTTTATACCCAGCCCAAAACCAGGACTGGATCGTGGGGAGCAGCCACCCACCCTACCCTTTAGCTGCTCCCGGTAAGAGCCAGCCCGGATCGGCTTTGCAGCCATGCTATTTAACAGAGTCAAACAGCACTAGCTGCTGCAGACAAAAAAACCCGGCTCTTACCTCACCGAGGCCAGCAACCTGACGAAGCCTGGTGGTGAAACACGTGTCGAGGTGCTCTTTTGACTGGGTTGGTCTACATTGAGACATTATGGGTACGTGTTAATTTGTTATTTGTATTCCCTATTGTGGCAAAATACTTGTGTGCTATTATAGCTTTTCTCTAGTTATCTCCGTCCAGATGGTGGCCATTTGGGTATTTACCGTTCATCCTTTCCTCACATCTCTGTGATTTTCAGAGATTCTGACCCCCATCTGGATTGACATTTATCTGAGATATATTTGAATGTATGGATAGGGGATATGTACTCTAATGATAGGTATTTGGAGATTAGTATTGATTAATTTACCGATACCCCCCAGTCAATATTTTCCCTGTCTCGGGTGTGTATTGTAACATCTGGCTCTCTCTTGCACTTTTTTGCTCCTATTTATTGTAATCATGTGTATTTATAAATTTTTCCAATAAAGAGATTTTATATTGATCAGAGTTGTTTGTGGTCTGAGTAGGTTAAACCTTGCACCCTCTTACACAGGTTATATTAATCGCAATGCGAATTCAACTGGTTGGCTTGCTTCTTATCTATCTTATGACCGAGTCGACCAAGATAACCCATTGAATGAACCTAATAGTATACTGCCCTTATGCGGTGTGATTCACGCGCGTATGTAATTGCCAATTTTTCGCATGACATAAACTATCTTACATACAGAGAATTATAAATCAGTAATGAGAATTGTTACTGATGTATAATTACCCTCTTTATGTAGGAAACTGTATTTTATGTCATGCGAAAAATCGGCAATTACATATGCGCGTGAATCACACCGTATAAGGGGAGTATGATATTGTGTTCATTTAATGGGTTATCTTGGTATACTCGAATAGACAAATATTGTGAATATAGCACTATATTCGCTATTTTCTCTATCTTCGTCTATTCGACCAAGCAAGCCAACCAAATAGAATACTGCCCTTATGCAGTGCGATTCACGCGCATATGTAATTGCCGATTTTTCGCATGACACAAACTATCTTACATACAGAGGACAATTGTAAATCAGTAATGAAAATTGTTACTGTGATGTATAGTTTCCCTCTTTATGTAGGAAACTGTATTTTACGTCATGCGAAAAATCGGCAATTACATATGCGCGTGAATCGCACCGCATAAGGGCAGTATGATATTGTGTTCATTCAATGGGTTGTCTTGGTTGGTCTACTCAAATAGACGAAAATTGCGAATATAGCACTATATTCGCTATTTTCTCTATCTTTGTCTATTCGACCCAGCAAGCCAACCTAATAGTATGCTGCCCTTATGCGATCCGATTCACGCGCATATGTAATTGCCAATTTTTCGCATGACACAAACTATCTTACATACAGAGGACAATTATAAATCAGTAATGAGAATTGTTACTGATGTATAATTTCCCTCTTTATGTAGGAAACTGTATTTTATGTCATGCGAAAAATCGGCAATTACATATGCGCGTAAATCGCACCGTATAAGGGGAATATGATATTGTGTTCATTCAATGGGTTATCTTGATCTACTCGAATAGACGAATATTGCGAATATAGCACTATATTCGCTATTTTCTCTATCTTCGTCTATTCGACCCATCAAGCCAATCTAATAGTATACTGCCCTTATGCGATCCGATTCATGCGCATATGTAATTGCCGATTTTTCGCATGACATAAAATACAGTAAAGAGGAAAATTATACATCAGTATTCAGTAATTAGAATCGTTTAGAATACAATATTTGCATTTTTGAAATCGTGTAGGGGCATCAAGCTATTTTCATACAGGTTTAGCTTGGTAGAATTTTCGAATATGTAGAATATAGTGATATATTATCCATGCAAATTTTTTATTTTTTTTCTAAAGTGCATGAGGTGACTCATCATTATAATTTTCCTTCCCTTCTCCTAGCTAGAATAGCCAATGAGAAGGCTTTGTTACAACTTAGCAACATCCCTAGCAACCAATAGGAAACTAGACTACCCCTTCACTATATAAGTGACGACATCACCCAGCAGCCATTTTGTGGTGTTGTATTTGTTGGAGCTTGAAGCTGTGCTATTTTGCCTGCTGTGTGATTATATTATCTGGATTTAATTCATAATATTCTAGTTAGTTAGTTTCAGGTAGTGATTAGGGAATAGTGTAGTTTAGTTTTATAGCTGATAGGGTCTAAATAATTTGAGATAGTTTAGTATTTTAGTAGAGTTAGGAGAAAAATATAGTTAGTGTTAGGGCCTAGTGTAGCAGATAGGGTTCAATGCAGGGTTAAGTGTAGGGCATCGAATTAGGTAGGTAGTTGTAATATATAATATAGTTAGATAGATAGATAGATAGATAGATAGATAGATAGATAGATAGATAGATAGATAGATAGTGCTTGATAGTTTAGGTTAGGTATTAGGGCTACAGTTAGGGAATAGTAAAGTTTAGATTTTTCAGGGCAGTTTAGGTTAGTTAGTGATATAGTATAGTGTAGAGTCTATCTGTCTGTTTTGTCTGCCAGTTAGTGTCCGTCCAGTTAGTGTACAAGTTTTATTTTTTTTCCATTATTTGTTAATTTTAAAAAGTATTTTAGTCTCAGTTAGTGTCTGTGTCAGGTTAAAAAAAGTTTTGAAGTTTTATATGTTTTTGTTTAGTCTAGTTCCGTCTGTCCTCCGTTAAAAAAAAAAAAATTTTTTTCTTGTCTGTGTGTCAGTTAGTGTCTGTTTTAGGTTTAAAAACAATAAAAAATACAAAAAACGTTTATAGGTTTACGTGGTTAGTGTCGTTTTTTCTGTACTACGTTAAAAAAAAAACGTCTTGTAGTCTCTGTGTGTCAGTTACTGTCTGTGTCAAGTTAAAAAAAGAGGTAACGTTTTAAGTGTTTGGCATCTAATGTAGTTTTGTTGGTCGTCCGTTAAAAAACCCCCGTTTTTTAGTCTCTGTGTGTCAGTTAGTGTCTGTCTTAGGTTAAAAAAAAAAAAAGTTTTATAGGTTTACGTGTTAAGTGTAGTTTTTCCTGTCTTACGTTAAAAATAAAAGTCTTTTAGTCACTGTGTATCAGTTAGTGTCTGTGTCAGGTTAAAAAAAAAAAAAGTTTTAGTTTTACGTGTTTTGTGTTTAGTGTAGTTTTGTCAGTCCTCCGTTAAAAAAAAATAAAAAAAGTTTTTTAGTCTCTGTGTCTGTTAGTTTAGTCTTAGGTTAAAAAAAAAAAAAAAATTGATAGCTTTACGTGTTTAGTGTCGTGTGTTACAGTTTGCGTCCTTTCATTTTTCACCCATCGTCCCCATCCCAATAAAGTTTTCCCCTAATCCCCAGCATGAGTGTTCAAGGCCGTGCAGGCAGCCGTGGATGTGGTCGGGGTAACAGGGGAGTTGGTTTCCGCACTGGACCACTCCCAGCACGGGGCCGCTCCTCAAGCCACGGAAAGGCAGGCGCAGGTGGCAGGGGTGTCCACCTCATCCGTGACTTTTTCACAAGTGGCAGCCAGCCCATAACTTCCCAGGATGGAGAGGCTGTCTTTGCTCTTGTGGCCGATTCGAGTGCCACGGAGTCCTCTGCCCCGGCTGCCAGCAACTGCAGCACTCCGCCTCCTGTAGAACCAACCCTCAGCTCCCAAGAATTGTCCCCTCTCATGTTCAAAGAGTTTGAGACTGAGAGGGACACCTTTGGGGAGGCAATGCAGGAGGCGGAAATACTGTTCAGCCCTGCGGATGGGCAGGACCTGTTGGAAGGGATTGGGGATGAGGAGCAGGAGGGGCCTATAAATCCTCCAGTGAAATCCCTTCCAATTGCTGAGGGTGGTGTTAGCCACACAACCCCCGCACCTATTCAAACCCAGGTGCCAGCGAGGGAACAGCGGAGCCCGATGAGGGGCTTCATGTCAACTGTTCCCGTCAGTCCACCACAGGTTGGCCCTGGGTCTCACATATCAGAGAGCGAAGAGGAGGGTGACCCGGAATGGGTGCCACCTCCTTTCTCAGGTGACGCCAGGTCACCAGGGAGCACAGTGTCAGGTGCTCCACTGGTAATGGCAGCAGGAGTAGGCAGCAGCAGCCAGCTCCACCTGTGCACACCAAGCCCGAACCACCCCATCTGACAGGAAGTCGTGCGGAAGTCGTCTGTTTGGGCTTACTTCACCCTGGCAGCAGATGATGTCACAGTTTACATTTGTAAGCTGTGCCATGCCAGGGTGAGGAGAGGGAGATCTATGGCTCGGCTGGGTACCACGGCCCTCAACCAGCACATCCGAGTCAACCACTGGCGGGAGTGGGAACAGATGCGGGGTGGTCAAAGCAGCAGCGCCACCAGCAGTGTGCAGGAGACAGCAGCTCCTGCCACTGTACTGCAGCCACCCCAACCACTTCAACTAACTCATTCCCACTCCCCCGCTCCCTCTAATAGAGGTACTGGTCTGGCAGCCATACCTCTGCCTCCACTGCACCCTCCTCTGCCGTCCGGCGCCAGCCATCTATTGCAGATGCATTTGAACGTTCACTCAATGGGCTCCTGGCAAGGGTTATCGCCCAACATCTGCTGCCTTAAAATCTGGTGGATAGCAATCCATTTAGGCAGATGTTGGAGCAGGCCCAAACCAGATGGCGTGTCCCCAGCCGCCATTACTTTGCCAGGACCGGCGCCCCTGCCCTACACCAGCACATTGTGCGAAATGTATCCCTGTCGCTGGATCATGCTGTCAGCAACAGGGTGCATCTCACAATGGATGCCTGGACCAGCAGGCATGGGCAGGGATGCTATATAAGCTTCACAGCCCATTGGGTGTCCCTCCGAGGCGCCGGGGAGGGATTGGCGGCATCTGATTTTGTGGTGCCACCCCGGGGTGTCCAGGGGAGAACTGCTGCTCTCCTGAAAGCCACTGTCTCTGCAGCTGCTGAGCCCCCCAGCAAGCGTCCCCGTTGCTACACAAGTGTTGGACACGTCCGCTGCCAGGCCGTGCTCCAGCTTGTGAGCTTAGGGGCCAGGAGGCACACTGGACCTGATGTTCTGTCCGCACTACAGGCTCAGGTTCAGAAGTGGCTGACACCCCAAAGGCTCCAGGCAGGTATGGTTGTCTGTGACAATGGCAGCAACCTACTCGCCGCCCTTCATGCTGGCAGTCTGACCCATGTGCCCTGCATGGCATATGTCCTCAACCTAGTGGTACAGAAGTTTCTTCGTACGTACCCAGAGTTGAGTGACATTGTGTTGAGGGTACGTAGGATTGCCAGCCACTTCAGATGCTTCCCAACTGCCGCCGCGTCCCTGTCCAAACTACAGAGGGGCAACAGCCTGACCCCCCCCCCCCTCACAGGCTGATTGTGGACAGTGTGACGCGGTGGAACTCCACCCTCCACATGCTGGAGAGGTTGTCGGAGCAGCGACGGGCAGTGACGGAATACCTGCTGGACCTAGGCACTCCAGGGCCAACCAACCCACTCCCATACATTACCAATGCGGAGTGGGGGCAGATACATCAGGTCTGCCACGTGCTGGCCCCATTCAAGCAGGCGACAAAGATGGTCAACGGGGAGCATGTCGGTCTGAATGACGTGCTCCTCCTAGTTTTCCTGCTGGACAGGACACTAGATCGCCTGCTCGAAGCTGGGGAGAGTGCCTTGGTGGAGCATGAAGAGTCAACCGTGCTCCACCAGGACCAGGCCCAGGACGAGGAAGAGGAGGAGGATGAAGAATCAGTGTACGTCCAGGAGTCTAGGCCTGGTCAGGAGGGAGAGCCGGTGCTGGGGGCGGCATCTCCAACCGGGAGCATCAGCATCAGCAGCAGGAGGACCAAGAGGTCATGGTCCCGGGCAGTCGTGAAGAGTCACAGCGGGCTGTGCACTTCCCCATGGCTGACCATATGCTGTGATGCCTCAGGACGGACCCCCGATCAAAAAATTTAAGGAGAGGGATGACATTTGGTTGGCCACCCTTTTAGACCCTCGCTGCAAGGGGAAACTGGAGAAGTTCATCCCAGCCAGCC
Organism: Bufotes viridis; assembly: GCA_033119425.1. Taxonomy (NCBI): domain Eukaryota; kingdom Metazoa; phylum Chordata; class Amphibia; order Anura; family Bufonidae; genus Bufotes; species Bufotes viridis. The sequence continues at coordinate 127,354,243 of CM065593.1, read as the reverse complement.
GGAGGCAGGCCCATCTTGAAAATTTAAAGACCTGTCTGATCCACCGGCTGGAAGAGGCAAACCCTCTGCCTCAAGCTCCATTTCTCCCCGCCCATCTCACCCAGCAGGCTGCTGGCACCAGCAGCACCAGCCGAGCATGTGACCTTCTGGGTGAGATGAGGCTCTTCTACCAGTCTGCGCTACCCAGTACCAGCAGCAGCATCAGTCACCACCAGCGGCTGGCCAACATGGTGGCAGACTACATGGGGTCGGTAGGTGCTTCCGACAGCATGACCACTGACGACCCCATGGAGTACTGGGTTGCCAGGCTGGACACCTGCCGTGAACTCGCTCAGTATGCGCTGGAGTTACTATCTTGCCCCCCCTCCAGCGTACTGTCTGAGCGGGCATTCAGCACGGCAGGTGGGGTGGTCACGGACAAGCGGACCCATCTATCCACAGACTACGTGGACAGACTCACATTCATTAAGATAAATGAGTCCTGGATCGGCAGTGACTTTATGGCCCCCGCTGTTGGTTCAGGGCGCTGAAGGGTCCCTTGTCCATGCCTCTCCTTTGCTCTCCCTCCCAAACTCCGTTGTTTTTTAATTGTTCCCTCTCTTTTTAACTTTTTATGAATAAATTTTATTATTTATCTCTTATATATGTAAAAATGAATTTCTGTCTGTCTAAACGTCTGTCTAGACGTTCTTTATGCACTACCAAACAACTGGACCGATCTTCACCAAATTTGGCACACAGGTATATCAGATGTCCGGGAAGGTTTTAGACCAGGTCTCAGCTCTCTAGGACTTACCGTTCCTGAGATATTCACAAAAAATTACCTGCTTATAAACAATATAAGGCAGCAAAGCATTTAACTTGAATTCAAACTGTCATTTACTGCTCCCTGGCAGTTCCGTCTCCACACACACACAGTTTTACTCCAGGTAACCATAACAACTCAGCCAAGTCTCATCACTGCTCTAGATGACGTTTAAAGGAAATCTGTCACCAGGATAATCGCTATTGAAGTAAAACCATGACCTAATAGCACTAAGTACCTTATTTCCTAAGGTTTCCATAACAACTCGGCCATTTCTCTTCACTGCTGCAGGTTAGCTTTAAAGGGGCAGGGCGCTGTGGATAATACTGTTAAGGGGGCAGAGTGCTAGGGAGGTCACAGTTCAGAGGGAAATAAGGGTGGCCATTCATGTCACCCTTAAAACCCTGCCCCCAGGTCCAGATAAGCCACACCTCTTATTTTTAGGCCACACCCCCTCCAGAGGTGGGACAGTGATTTTCTTCCTGCAGCTCACATTCAGACAGAACAGTGCTGCTGTCTTACAGTGAACTGTTTAAAAGGACACACTCCCGATCCTGTTAGGCCACCCCCCCTTCCACTAAGCAAACTGAAAAATTAAGTTAAAAATCAACCTCTATCAGCTGCAGAGTTGGGAGGAACGGTGACTTTCTCTTTGCAGCTCACACTCAGAGAGGACAGTGCTGCTATCTTAGATTGAGATGTTCAAAAGGACACACCCCAATCCAGTTAAGCCATGCCCCCTCCCAGTCAACCAACAGGGATTGAAAAAATAAAGGTTAAAATCAACTACTAGGTACACAGCTCAGCAGACAGGCTATGATTAGAAACACAGCTCAGCAGACAGTATCACACAGGATAGGATTAGATACACAGCTCAGCAGATAGTTTCACACAGGATAGAATATTAGATACACAGCTCAGCAGATAGTATCAAACAGGATAGAATATTAGATACCCGCTCAGCAGACAGTATCATAGAAGATAGGATTATATACACAGTTTAGCAGACAGTATCATACAACATAAGATTAGATACACAGCTTAGCAGATAGTATCACACAGGCTAGGATTAGATACACAGCTCAGCAGACAGTATCACACAGGATAGGATTAGATACGCAGCTCAGAAGACAGTATCACACAACATAAGATTAGATACACAGCTCAGCAGATAGTATCACACAACATAAGATTAGATACACAGCTCAGCAGATGGTATCACCCAGGACAGGATTAGATACACAGCTCAGACAGTGGGGCGGAGTGCTGTAGAGGTCACTGTAATGGGGGATACTGTTGATATCTTTTTACGACACACGGAAACATGAAACAAAATAGATTAAATATACCCGTGCAAAGCCAGGTCCTTTTGCTAGTTTATTGATATTTATTTGATCAATATTTATTGTCAAGTTTGCATCATGTATATATTAATTTAATTTTTTTATTATGAATCTGTTGTGATACATTTGGGCCTTTAAACATAATGTCTGCTGCTGCCTGTGCTGCTGAATTTGGCCAAGCTACATGTGGCCTTGATAATACACCACTTCTTAAAACCTGTTTGGGAACTGAGGACAGGACCTAGCAGCCAATCCTTTACAGCTTTACAGTTTAAACACAAATTCTCCCCACTGCCTGTGATACAATTAACTTACACAATGGGTTGATGTAATTATCACAGGCAGGAGAATACATAGTTTTAAACAATGTCTTCTGTCCTGGAGACAACAGAGGGGTCATTCAATTATCTCTCAGGAGAAAGGGAAATCGCCAATACACACGTGGGGACAATAGGACAGACAGCACTATTCAAATATACAATGTCCCAACCATTACAGTAAATATAGACATTTAACATATCCCCAGATGGCTTGGATCTGAGCGCTCAATATATCCAAACAGTGCTCAGATGCCACAAACACAGACAAATCACAATGGGGTTTAAGTTTCGCATGGGCTGATGAGAGGGCCCATAATCCTGGGGCAAGAGGCTGGCAACAAGGCTTCTCCAGCACCCAGTGGCCAGGTTGGTCTCGCCACTCTGCCGTTGATGCTGCTGCATGTCATGAAAATTTTGAGTTACATTTGAGCCTTTTAACTTAACGTCTGCTGCTGCCTGTGCTGCCGAATTGGGCCAAGCTACATGTTGCCCTGATAATACACCACTCCTTAAATAATGCCGTTGATGCTGCTGCATGTCATGAAAATGTTGAGTTACATTTGATCGCACAGGGAACAATCATAGAGTCCAGACCTTCACACCTTTTTTAAAGTAAAATTTTGATTGAGTTATTTTATTTTTTATTATAAACTGGAAGTGTACTTACCTGCCAGCGCCTGCCGTTATTCTGCCTAGTTACAAATGGAAACTTATAAATCAGCATTCTAGTACTGTGTTAACTCTAGATGCTGTATGTCCTGATCGTGTGTAGACAACCATCATGGACTTGATTTTATCTTTTGCACTTTAACAAGTATAGAATTATGAATTCTCTTAACCTGGCTTGCATGTTTCGTATTCTCGCATGTGCTCAGCTTATATATGTATTGTCAATATTTAGACATAAAAATATTTATTTAAATAATCTTTTTAAAAAGACATTTTATCTAGTGTTTTTCGGCTTCATTCACAAAATGAAATGATTTTACTTTATTTTATTATTTTTTATTTTAAATTAAGTGTGGTTTGGGGCTGCTATGTTGTGGTTCACGCTGTAGCATGGTGTGGACCGTATGTAGCCTTGTCAAAAGGTCTTGTGCAGTTGGCATTGTACAGGACTGATTGATGAACCTACGAAAATTTATATATTTTTTATTTTTTTATTTTTTTTGTTGTCACATGGATTTAGGATCCAACACGGTGTTGACCTCTCTACATGGTTTGGTGTGACTGGCGTTATACTCATCCGTGTGGAAATCCGGTTTTGTGAATGTAGCAGTGTAGCAACATGTAAGTATGTATAGGTACTTTTCTTGTTTATGTTACTTATTGGCAATTATGATTTGATTGTAAAGACATTTTTGGAATTTGTAAAAGTTTATAATTTTGCTAATTTGATAAATCAAACAAGTTTTTTTGTAGTTATTATTACTCTGTTCAAGTTTTGTATTTTAATAGTTAATTGTTCGATGAAAAAATACATTTATTATTTACGATAATTTGAAATTTATGTTACTACATAAAATAATTTAGTTACTAGGAAAATTTACCAAAAAATTTATTTTAAATGTAACTCTGGACTATTAGAATGCTTTGCTTTGTACTTAATATTTAATATACAACCGTTACCAATGACTACTACTATTGTGATCCATTTGAGTTATGTGTAGGCCTCATACTACCCAATTTCTATATACCTGCGGATGCTGTATGTCAGGATACTGATGAGTTTGGGAACGGACTCTAGGGGCCTTTACTTAAAAAAAATGTTTAACAATTATACTGAAAACTTCAAAGTTTTTTTAATTTAAAAAATAAAACTAAACAATATAATTACAAATTAAAAAAAAAAATTAATTCAACAAATCTTAATAGGGCAATGCCCTCATTTTTTTCACAATTTTTTTTAAGATGCCCAACGGCCTTGGCATGCCTCTCCTCCATTTCTCGCATGCCGTTCGAAAACTGGAGCTTGATCTCCCACAGCTTCCGGAGATGCTGCTCCCGGAAGGCTTTCACTGCAGTCTGGAGTTCCCTCTCTAGCTCCTTGATTTTAAATAGAATTTCTTTCAATACTGTAAAAAAATGAAAACAATAAATAAATTAAATAGACTGTGTCGTTTCAGAAGAAACCACAGGATGTTGGCTTGAAATCAGATTGTCTGTTGGTGGCTCCACCCACTTTTTTGAATTTTAATCCCAGTCCTCCAGTGACCAACTTTGCAAAGTTTGAAGACTGTGCCAATAAAAGTCTAAGAGCAGCGGCAGTTTGAATTTTTCCCATTTAAACAAATGCCTGAAATTTGATTGGGTGTTGTAGACTCCGCCCAATTTTTTTAATAAATTTTAATCCCAGCCACCTAGTAACCCACAGTGCCAAGTTTGGGGACCCTGGCTTAAATACCGTGAGAATTACAGCTTTTTAAAGTTTTCACACTGAAGTCAACAGTGAAAATTTGATTGGTTGTTTGTGGCTCTGCCCACTTTTTAATGTCCCCCAAATTTGACACAAATTTTCAGGGTGACCCCATGACTAAGTGACCCAAGTTTGGTGACTTTAACTTGAAAGCTGAAGGAGTGACAAAACTTAATAGTTTTCCTATGAAAGTCGACGTGACAAAATGGGGTCTCCGGGGGGCCGCTCCAGGGGCCCGGAGGGTGGGATTGGTTAACAAAGCACAAGAAAAGTTTGGCAATTGTACTCCTAAAACTGTGGGAGGAGTAGCGTATAGAAATTTGCTAAATTTTCATTGGCCAATGGTATCTTCGTCCACTTTGGGGTGCCCCCCCCTCCCCCAAATATACCCGTTTATTCGGGTTGACACCAATAATATCTGGTCCGAGTTTGGGGAATAATCATGGCTGCTCGGTATGTCTCAATGGGAATGTGGGAGTGTATACCTCGGTGAATCAGTACGCCTGTAACTATAGGTTTCAGGGAGGTTATCTTTAGAAATTATTTTGGGCCTGGGTTCTATTAGTCAGAGACATTGGGTGGGACAGGTCACACCGGTACTACATCTTGCTGTTTTCATAACATTGTGGTTAAAAAGGCTGTTAAAATACAGTGTGGATAGGCGATCGGAACGCAGAACAATCATAGAGGGGAACCAGATCTCTGGAAGACTGTAAAGAGTGTTGAGCTAGTACTTTTTTGATATCCCGCTTGTACGGAACTGTAAGTGCGGGACTAAAGGTTCTCTGATATGTGTGGGCTGAAGACAGATTATTAGTAAAGCTTTAACATGCTTATTGTTTGCCCCAAAAAATTGTGTCTATTGTGAAGACTAAACTGACACGTGTTTGTGTGTGTGAACAGTGAGTGAGTGAAAACAGCCACAGCACATACTTACACTCCTTGTGAGGGGTGGTGATCAGCTTCTCCTCCTCCTCCTCCTCGTCCCCGTCATCATCCACTTGAGGGGGTGAGGCGGGTTGGGGTGAAGGTCCAACCTCCACTAACTCCTCAGGGGGGCTAGGGGCATGCAGTTGCCCTGAGGGTCCAGCCTCCTCCTCTGACGCCGAGACCTCCCACACCTGCTGTCTGGGAGGCCTGCGCCTGACAGCAGGCAAAGGAACACCTATAATAACAAATTTTACTACTTTTAGAAAAAAATCTAAAAATAAAAATGTACATATGCTTTACATTACTTTTGTATCTTTATTCCAACACTCAGTAATCATTATACCTGGACATTTTTCGTCCCGGATCTCGCGGATTCTTTCCGCGTGCCTTCTTTTCATATCTGATCATTTTTTCAAAATGGGCAGATGTTTGTGTTTCCCGTCATAGTCCCGTTCATATCCGATCCTTCGGACAATTTGGTTTTTCTCAGCATGGGAGTGGGTCTGATCATATCCCTGCTCCCATATGCGCTGCAGTATAAAAAAAAAAAAGCATATAATCAGATTTTATAACGGTAACTTTAAATCTAATATTTCACTTTCAAACACTAATAATTTTTGGTTTGGTGGTTGAGATGATGAATAAATGTTGGTGACACTGACTATGGCTTGCTGCTGCCGTACCGCCGACCCCGCCACCATTATAGTCAATAGGGACGAATCGTCATTCTATGGGCGTGGGTGAACTAGTGGCAGTACGGATCCGACAGGCTGTTCATCTTCCTGGAATAGTCAGACGTACTCCCCTGCCGCTAATGTTAAAGTCACCTAATCTTATTTTTTTTTTAATTTGGAATTGTGTTGATGTTGAAATTGTATGTGTGTGTAGTATGAGATATTGGATATTGGCCATCTGAGGAGAGATGTACCTGTCTAGTGAAGTGACGGTACGGTATGGGGTGTAAGGCTGGTTCGCCTCCCCGTGGTGCACCCTGGGTAACGCTAAATGAACCAGCAAATACTGAATGTCAAACATTACTTCTCCTGGCCAACGGGACACTTATTAGAATCTATATACTAGGCATCCTCAAACTACGGCCCTCCAGGAAACTGCGGCCCTCCAGCAAACTGCAGCCCTCCAGCTGTTTCTAAACTAAAAATCACATCATTCCATAACAGCCTACAGCTATCATCCTATAGAGGGGCATCATGGGAGTTGTAGTTTTACAACAGCTGGAGGGCCACAGTTTGAGAATGCCTGCTATAGACTGTGTATGTGTGTTGGGGTGGGGGGTGGTCAGAGGTTGTGTGTGTTTGAGGGGAGGTCTGGTGTTATGTAGTGGTTGGTATATTGTGTGAGGCGGAAGATTAGATGTGCAATGTGAATCATATATAGATTTGTCTGCTATCCGTTTTTTTTTAACCATTAGAAAACGTAGTGTGGTGTTAAACAGGCAGGATATGCTCGAACCCACATGTGGATGTGCATATATATTGGGGAGCACATCCTGCACTTGTACTCCATTGCTGATGGCAATCAACAGCAAAAAAATGCATGCAACGGAAGATGCCAGCAACGGACTACAAGTACCACAATAACCATCCTACATAAGGTAACAATTATGTGGATGTGGAGAGCAATCAGAAACTTAACAATAGCAAAGACTGGCTGGCATCTTCCATTGTATGCATTTTTTTGCTTTTGATTGCCATCAGCAACTGATTTCAGGCATCAGGATCCCCTGGGCAGCCGTAGATGGCAGGTCCCGATGCCGTGCAAGGCATTGCGCAGCCTCTGCACGGCATCAGTCTGCCTTCTCACACATTGGGTCCCCGTTACAGCAGCACAGGGACCCGATGCGCTCTTTCACTAACCTCATACCACTTCTATGTCGCGGTCTGCGCTGATAGCGACATAGAAGGGGTTAATCCACCAGTGTAGCTGTAAACAGTGATGCCGGCAGATACAGCAGGGGCCTGGCTATCAGGGACTGCCGTACCCCTGCAGTGATTGGTCAGGCGTAGCTCCTGCACCCGCCCAATCATCTTGCCGTGCATGTACGGCGGAATGCGTTCTGGCACAAGTTCCCCGGTGTACATGCATGGCGTTTTGCGTTAAGAGGTTAATGACAGTGAACTCCACAATGCCCGCCCTTTTAATAGTGGCCCCTGCCCCCCATGCATGTAGCAGTGTAGTTTTGTCGTCATACATGATATGAATGAATATTTATGGACCTGACAACTATTGAAACCTGTGATCACTTGCTATGGCAACCTGGGGACATGCGAGCTTCTATTGGCTGAAAAGAGACATGTGGCCATGTGGATGGCAGTTGGGGGCTTGTTTTGGCAAATGCAGGTCATTTTTGGGAGAATATCTCAGGAATAATACGTCCTAGAGAGCCGAGTCCCGGTCTAAAACCTTCCCAGACACCTGATATACCTGTCTGCCAAATTTAGTTAAGATCGGTCCAGTCGTTTGGTCGGCCATAAATAACAGACAGACAGAAATAAGTATTGTTTTTGAATGCCAACAATACTTGTTTCCACAAATCAATTCTATGTAAGCACTGCAGTAAGCAAACTATGTGAAATGAGATTTTATATGTATTGCGAAAATTTGAGAATGTTTTATCTCCATAAACATACATTTAAATGTTACAAGCGTGTCACATGTACTTATAGCTGTAATGTAATGTTCAATAACTTACTTGTTGCCCACCATCTTTGTTCGCATGGATTGCATGCACCACAACAAAACTTGTAACCGCTCCCAGGAAGAAGCCACACCTGTATGTGTGCGTGCGTGTGCGCATAGACATTCGCACGCGCATAAACACGTGCACATACGAATAAGTTACTGCCGCCTAACTTGAATAACATCTGTACGCACACGAATATTTCTATGGAAATTATTCACATTATAGTCGCTTTGTACGGATACAGAACTACAAATACGATTGGCTTGTTCGAATTAGCGAATATGGTGAATGCAAATATATCGCTATATTCGCTAATTCAAAAAATGCATTTGCAATACGAAAGTTGCCTATTGACAGCTCCAAGTTGGATGCGCAATGCGAAAATATATATATATTTTTTTCACAATGAACAGAATATGAAGTTGAAGACGACTAAGTATTCTAATTATTGAAAAAATAATGGTAATTTTTTTTTCGCATTGCGCATCCAACTTAGAGCATTCGTTCATGCTTGCAAGCCAGTAGGAGATATGCCTTTATATTAGAAGTTCAATTCACATAATGCGAATAAAATGTTCACATATTATTCACGATTATTTTAATAATGACGAATATTCGATTTTGGCGAATATATTACGAATATGGGTAAAATTTTGATAGTCTGTTTGCAATGACTTTAGCATATGTTTTTATTTCTGTTTTAAGTAATTATATGGGCCTGAATTTTTGGGGCTTGTCTGTTGATTTATCAGGTTTTGGGATTGTGACAATTGTAGCTTTTAGCATCTTCCTCAGGGAATTTCCTTGAATTGCTGCTAGGTTAAATAATGTTGGTAAATTTTGGAGGAGAATATCCGCATAACTTTTATATTACATGTTAGAGAGACCATCGGGTCCTGGGGACTTATGCAGGAGGAGAGAGCTGATAATCTTGCTAACTTTGTCTAAACGAAACGGTTAATTGAGGCGATAAAGCTGTCGCAGTTCATCTTCTTCATCTCGCGCCACATGAGAAAGCGTTTGAAGGGGCTGTTTAACCCTTTGACATTCAGGGATGCAATTTGAAGAGTCATGAGTGGCATAGGTAGGTGGATCATACTATGGTAGTGGGAGTGGGTAGCGCCACGGAGAGTGGGACATGTACTGGAGCCTTTACCTAAAACAATATACCAACTAACATTTTAGAGATGTTGGAAAATCTGCCAGTGGTGACAGCAAATATATAACTGATAACAAAACAAGACCAACTAAAAAAAAATATCAGCATCAAAGCCTGATCAGATGTGGTGGGTCAGTCACTCATGGTTAAGACCAAACCTACCAACAGTGCAGGCAAAACTTGTGGTGCACTCCTAGTGGATTTGAAGTAGGAGTAGTTCAGCGCTTGTTCCTGTGCTTGGAAGTGACAGGGTGCCAGTCGGAGCTCACTTTTCCTGGGGGTCTATGAAGGTCCTCTGTTGAGCAAGACGAAATGTTCTTCCACTGAGAGGATAGAGTGAATGGAACCATTCTTGTGAATCAGGATCTTAGTTGGGAAACCCCATCTGTATGGGATGTTATGATCTCAGAGGGCGGCTGTGATGGGGGTCAGTAGTCTTCTTTGCTGCAAAGTTGCAGCAGATAGATCCGCAAAGAGCTTCACTCCAGGGAAGGAGCTGGCAGGTCTCCATATTTCCTGTCTGCATCTATCATGGAATCCTTTGTGTGGAAAAAATGTATATGTGGCAGGACATCTCTTGGTTCTGTGTCAAGCAGGTGGTGTGGTCCCGCCACTATATGGATCCTGTCTATCACCAGGTTTTCTTTGGAGATAGAGGGGAGAAGTAGTTTCATCAAGTCTTGGACATATTAGCGCAGATCTTGTGGTTGGACATCCTCCCTAATACCCCGGAACTTGATGTTGCTTTCCTTTATCTCTCTTTTAGGTCGATAACTGTGGCTTTCAGGAGGTCCATATCATGAGACATGGAGTTATGTGAGTCTACCAGTTGGTTAAATGAGTTGACGAATTCGCCCATTTTGTGTTCCAAATAGGAGACTTTGCTTCCCAGCTGGGATACAGAAGCTTGCAAAGGTTTAACAAGGGTAGTCAGGTCCGTCGATATGGAGGACCTGAAGGCCAGAAGCATCTCTTTAAGCAGATTGCCCTAAGTGTAGGGCTAGTACCACATTTTCTGGTATTATGCGAGGCATAATGTCGCCTAGCAAGCCACGTTCCCTTTATGGCAACTTGTAACTTGGGCCTCTGCTTTGCAGAGCTGGTAGGCAGTGACGCCGGGGCAGATCTGCAATCCTGCAAGGCTTGGGACGGTTCATCCCCCCTGTTTTCTGCATAGGGATGGCTGTGGGGAGGCTGCCTTCTCACTGGGGACCCCTGGATAGGCATAGGAGAGAAGCGATTACCTCCAGCATCGGTGTCAGGAGAAGATTTGAGGGTACGCTGCAGCCATGCTTAAGGCAGGTGAGCGGGAGGTGGAAGTTGAGTCATTGCCATCTTTGTCTCCTTCTCGACTGAAGAAAAAGTTTAATTTGCTCTGTTTTTTAAAGACCTTTACCTCTGGTCATTATCTGGGCTCTGTAAGTCTCTGAATAAGTAGTTTAACAGCAGTATATGCGCTGGTTAGCTGGGTAAGTCGCCTGCTAGGGTGCTGGAGCTCTGCAGCTACATGGCCATATTGTTCAGTTGGCTAACCACGCCACTTTATAATTTAATTTTCAAAATTATTTTTACATTTTTTTTTCTACATGTGTTTATAGATATTTTTTTATGATCATACTATGTTAAATCAAAAGGTATTTTTTGGTGAGCTAGCATCTTTTTGATTTTATGTAATGACATAAAGCAGTCCATCTAACCTGTGTTGTAAGAACATCAGTGTATTACTTTACTTATATTATTAAATTCCTTTTCTAATGTGAATCTGCAAATTAAAGTAAATAGTGAAATCAAAAGGTTAGGGAATTACATAAATACTGTAAAATGACGGCTAGGCCTTTAATAGTCAATAGGGCTGGGTATGGAATAGGGATGAGCAAATCGATTTGTCTCATTAGCCAGCCTTTTTCACCTGTGGGGGATGTCCTTACAGGTGAAGAAGTGTCCACCTGTTGTATGATTGACAGGGCCAGCAGACATCCCCCTAGCCCCGTCATTCTCTTGTCTGTGCTGCTGCCGAACCTCAAGTTTGGGTTCGGGCCACTACTATGCATGGGTGGCTACACTTTTGGGTTGCGGCTTAAGCACAGTAGCTGCCAACAAAGAGGAATTAGAGCTTTGTTAAGGTGGGTGGGTGCCAGGGGCAGACTGGGAACCTAAAGTGGCCCTGGAAAAAAACAAAAAGTGGCCCCATTTTGCAGTTGGGTGAAATTTACAGAAGGCAGGACTAACACAAGAAGCGGGGCCAGCAATACTACATTGCAGGATATTATACCACTCCAGCAGAACCAAATACCACAGTACATCGCAAAATACTGCTAGCCGCACAACATACCTCCACAAAAACTGCCCCTCTGTGGTTGTCAGCCTAGCTGCCATTTTCTGTCCTCCCACTCCAGTTGCCTCAGGATGGCAACACAGTTGAATTCAGGAGCCAGAAAGGGAGCGTCAGATCATTACTTAGTTAATTGGCGATCATGAGGCGGTCTCAGACAGCCCCTTGGGATCGGCCCACTGGGAAGTTACCCTGTAGGGTCTATGGCCAGTCTGCCCCTGGTGAGTGCATCTTCACCTGTGGGGACAGCCCCCACAGGCGAAGAAGTATGGCTAATGAGATTAATAAATTTGTGAGTCGATTCTCTCTCCAGTCGTATGAAAGAATTAATCAGTGGCAGTTACAGTACATCATTTGGCAGATAGGGTAAAGCTCTGACTGACTCAGATCTGATCTTGAACAGGTCTGCTTTTTTTCATAATTTTCTTTCAGGAGCCACATGCAAAATTTCTAACACTAAGAAAGCAGCTATGGAAACTTATGTGATACAAATAAACTCTAAACATGTCTTTTAGCAGTAGGCACAGTACTCACGTCTTAATTTATCTCCTCTACTTCTTACTGCATGTTATATTCCGCTAGAAATTGTTCTACCTACCTGCTTTTCGCATCTGGCTAATCTCCACATATCATAAAGGGTTGGATTTTCTTCTCCTCAGATTAAAAGTCAGATCCAGTGATAATGATTCTGTAATTTGCCATAAATAAAGGGGTATGGCTACAAAGATGGCTCCATTATACCTTCTCTCCTTCTATGATCCACTCCTGATTTTGGCTTCCAAAACTGCATGCAGAAACCTGACCCAGTGGCCGTACGCTAAGTGAAAAATTTAAATTTCATGTCTGTGATATTGGTTCAGTACTTGCCAGACAAAAAGAGTGCGCAAATCCCTTTAACACTGCTTAGAGATTTGCTTAAAATTAGTTGCAATCTTTATGGCTCTTTCACAAGAACTTTATTGTTCTGCTCTGACAGAGGAGCAGAACAATGAACATAACCAAAGTGCCTGATTCGGCACATAGCTGATAGTAATGGAGCCTAACAGATAACATTGAATATATATATATATATATATATATATATATATATATATACTAAAATCTGCTTGGTTTCCTTTCGGGAGAACGCCTTTTTTGTGGAAAAAAAGTCCTGTATGCAAGAATTTTCTCTCTGCTATTTTAACAAAATTGGTGATGGAGGCCTGGAATGGAACCTCCTATGCAGATGTGAACATGCCTTGAAGCAAACTGTCATTGACATGAGTGGATCCATACTTAGAATACTGTTGTGTTTAGTTTTCATTAGTAGAAATGATGGCCATAGCTACTAAGATGGCAGACATAGTGTAGTAACTCCGGGGCCCAACAATCAATGGGGTCCTTTTCTACTCAGTCTAAAGGTCTACAGTAGTTAGTGAAGACTATGCAAGGGGTGTGTATGCAGCCCATACATTGTTCTGTTTATTCAGCATTATTTACTTGCCGTCGCATTGTCCCCGTGATGTGCCATCATATCTGTATTATATCAGCATGTAAAATCATTATATTTTTGTTCCTTATATTGTGAGGCCACTGGTACATGGTGACCATTTTATGTGTACTATCTTTGTGATATGGTGTGATTTATTTCTGTACTGGGTCAGCACTGTTTGTATAATTCTTGTACTGTAAAATCACTGTTTGCATTGTCCATGTACTTTAACTTTACTGTGCACATTATGCTTGATAAAGCATCATTAGGGTCTTTCATTAGGGAGGCCAACTATTCAGAACTTGCTACAGTGGGTGGTCATTAGTGATAAACAAAGTTATTAAAATTTAAATTTGGATGCTTGGCCAAATTTCACAAAGAAATTTGCTTTGTGATGAATTACTTTGTCACAAAGTGCATTTCCTTTTAATTACAAGGCAGGATGACGGGGAATGGCAATTGCGATGTCCCCCGGCATTGAACCCCTGAGATGCCGCTGTCATCGCTAACCGCGGCATCTGAGATGAACATTGAGGGCTTTTAGGAATTAATCCGGTGGAAAAAAACAATTGAAATACTCACCGTATCCACTTGATCGCGTTGAGGCCGCCAATTGAAGACATCACACAAAATCTCACGCGGTATGGGGTGATGACATCACGTCGGCGCAGTAATATCATGTCACTGCGCTCAAGATTTTGCTTGCAAATGGATGAGTTGAGGCATAGTGACATCATACGTTATCACGCACAACATTTGTCATGTAAATGGATGAGGTGAGTTTGATCCCCCCCCCCCCCATTTTAGGAAAAATAGATTTGTTACCACAAAGCGGTTTCTCTGCAAATCAAATTTTCCCTAAAATTTGTATCAAAGTCCACCTCAGATCCTTCGATTTGCTCAACCCTAGTGGTTATGGTGGAGTCAAGTTTTGCGTTACTTGTTACATCACTGGCACAATCTGAAAATAAAATGACAAAGGGGTTTGATCCCTTTTAGAGTTGAGCGAACACCTGGAATTCGGGTTTGCAGGGTTCAGCCGAACTTCGTAGCAAAGTTGGAGTTCGGGACCCGAACTTGACCCCGAACCTAAACCCCATTGAAGTCAATGGGGATCCAAACTTTAGTTGTTTTTACCTTTTTTTATTTTTATTTGGGTAGACCCCAAAACATTTGTAAATATAGAAAAGAAAACAAAGACAAAGTGCACTGGAGTATAAAAAAGGCTGGGTGAGGCCGGTATACATGTTTATTCTGCACAAGGTACGGACAAGCCCTCTGGGATCCATGCCTGGTTCATTTTAATGAACGTGAGCTTGTCCACATTGGCTGTGGACAGGCTGCTGCGCTGTGGACAGGCCATGCTTACCCTGCTTTGGCTACTTCTTCCTCCTCCTCTGCCTTTGCCATGTGCTTTCACTGAGGTCCCGGTGTCAGGTGGGAATCAGCAGCGAGTCTACCAGCATGCACTTTTAAGGGGTATAGATCACCCAGCAATCTAAACCCAGACGAAATTAAAGAGCAGGTATGCAGTGCAGGGGTAGTTTGAAAGAAAAATAGAGATATAGGTCACCCAACAATATATTTCCCAGTCAGGTATGCAGGGCAGGGGTAGTTTGAAAGAAAAAAGGGGTCATGGAGCGTCCCCGCCATCCGGCATCTATTCGCCCCGCTGAAGGATTATTTCAAAAGTGAGTAGAAGCCACACGGGGCCCCCATGCTGCAGATTTATCATGGAGACATCATGGAGATTTTACAGCATATAACTACAGCACCCAACAATTTAAAGGCAGCCAAATTTACAGAATATATTTCCCAGTCAGGCATGCAGGGCAGGGTAGTTTGAAAATAAAAAGGGGTATAGATCACCCAACAATGTAAACACTGCAGAATTTACAGAGTATATTTCCTAGTCAGGTATGCAGTGCAGCAGGAACACACCATTTAAGCCACTTGTGAATGACTAGTCTGATAACTGTGGAAATGTCCACCCACAATCTAAGAGCTGGATTTACTGATTAAATTTCACCCTCAAAAATACAGTGCAGGTTACAAATGTACTTTATGGCAAAAGATAAGTGTTTTTTTTTTTTCACCAACAATGCCACAGTTGTATTTACTGGTTATATTTCACTGTCAGAAATACAGTGCAGGCTGCAAATGTAATATCTAGCGCAAAAAGTGTGCTTTTTTTCAAAAAACAATGTACCTGCAGTATTTAACGGTTTTATTGGACTGTCAGAAACGCAGCACAGCCTGCAATTGTGCTATCTAGTGCAAAAAGCTTTTTTTATTCAAACAACAATATAACAGCAGTATTTAGTGGTTTAATTGGACTGTCAGAAGTGCAGCGCAGGCCGCAAATGTACTATCTAGCACAAAAAGTGTGCTTTCTTCAAAAAAACAATGTACCTGCAGTATTTAACTGTTTTATTGGACTGTCAGAAATGCAGCGCAGCCCGCAATTGTGCTATCTAGCGCACAAAGTTATATATTTTTTTAAACAACAATATAACAGCAATATTTAAAGGTTTAATTGGGCTGTCAGAAATGCAGTGCAGGCCATAAATGTACTATCTAGCGCAAAAAGTGTGCTTTTTTCAAACAACAATGTACCTGCAGTATTTAACGTTTTATTGGACTGTCAGAAATGCAGCGCAGCACACAAATGTATTATCTAGCACAAAAAGTGTGTTTTTTTCTACCAACAATGTAAATGCAGTATTTAGCGGTTTTATTGGACTGTTAGAAATACAGCGCAGTCTGCAAATGTACTGTCTAGCACAAAACGTGTGCTTTTTTAAACTAAAAATGTAAATAGAGGATTTAACGGTTTTATTGGACTGTCAGAAATGCAGCGCAGGCCAAAAAATTTACTTTCTAGCACAAAAAATGGGAATTTGTCAACCGACAATGTAACATCAGAATTTACTGGGTTTATTTGACTTTCAGATATGCAGTGCCAGAAAGAGAAAAAATCGCCTTACGTCGCACAAATATGTTGCAGACTAATGTAATTGGATTATTTTCACTGCCAGGTATACACTGCAACAAGCGCAATTAAATCGCTGAACACTGAACTCGAACCCAAACTTTTACGGAAATGTTCGGGTCCGGGTACCAAAAACCCTAAAGTTTGGTACGAACCCGAACTTTATATTTTGGGTTCGCTCAACCCTAATTCCTTTCATTCGTTCTTAAAATCAGCTATGATCCAGGATTGCAGACAGTAATGTAACCTTCTCATACAGTTGAAACCAGAAGTTTAGATACACTATATAAAAAGACACATATGCATGTTTTTCTCAATCTGACATGAAATCAGAATAAACCTTTCCTGTTTTTGGTCAGTTAGGATTACCATAATTATTATTATTTGCCAAATGCCAGAATAATGAGAGAGAGAGAAAGTTTTAAGGCATTCTTATTACTTTCTGCAAAGTCAAAAGTTTACATACATTTAATTAATGTTTGGTACCATCGCCCTTGGGTCAAACGACTTGGGTCAAACGTTTTGAATATCCTTCCACACAGGGCCGGCATGTACTATAGGCTGACTAGGCAGCCGCGTAGAACGCCCCTTGGGAAGGGGCACCGCTAGGAGCACCGGCCCCCCCTCACGCTGCAGCCGCCGGAGAGCTCTATATTGAGCCTCTGGCGGCTTCAGCACTGCCCAGGCTGGCGCATCCATGAGGGCACACTGCCGGGCGCAGCAAGAGGAGAGGGGCTGACAGGAGGGAAGCGCTCAGCGCTCCCTCCTGTCACTCCCTCATTGTAGCGTGGCCGAACCCTGTATGGTCCGCGGTACAGGGAGCATCTGTCTCCTGTACCCGGCCGGACTGACATGAAGTGCGCACACAGTACCCGTGGACCATACAGCGCTCGGCCACGCTACACTAGAGGTAGGGGGGGGGGAAGAGAATAACAAGGGGAGGGGGACCATGACAAGGGGACAAGAATGACAAGGGGGACAAAGAAAATGACAAGGGGTTGGGAGAATGACAAGGGTGGGAGAATGACACAGAAGGGAAAGAGAATAACAGGGGGAGTAAAGAGAATGACAACGGGGGGTGGGGAGTGACACAAAAGGGAAATAATAACAAGGGGGGGAAAGAGAATGACAAGGGGGGGGAGAGAATGACAAGGGGGGGATAGAATGACAAGGGGGGGAAGAGAATGACAAGGGGGGGGGGGAGAATGACAAGAGGGGAGAGAGAGAACTGTTGTTAGTTAAAGGGTATCTGCAGTTTATTTAAACTGATTATCTATCCTCTGGATAGATCATCAGCATCTGATCGGCAGGGGTCTGACACCCGGGACCCTCGCCGATCAGCTGTTTGAGAGGGCAGCCGCACTGGCAGTAGTGCCTCAGCCCTCTCGCTGTTTACCGCAGGCGCAGTGACGTCACAACTAGTATCACTGGCCTTGGAGGGGCTAAGCTCTGTTCACTTGAATGAAGCTTAGCTCCACCCAGGCCAGTGATATTAGTCGTGACGTCACTGCGCCTGCGGTAAACAGCGAGAAGGCCGAGGCGCTACTGCCAGCGCCGCTGCCTTCTCAAACAGCTGATTGTTGGGGTCCTGGGTGTCAGACCCCTGCCGTTTAGATGCTGATAATCTATCCAGAGGATAGATCATCAGTTTAAATAAGCTGCAGGACCCCTTTAATATGGCAGATCATATGGGTGGGACATTGTGATGTCACATGGGGGAGGGGGGCGGCAAACTTTTCTTTTGCCTAGGGCGGCAAAAATCCTTGTAGCGGTCCTGCTTCCAGAAGCTTCTCACAGTAATTGGTCTGAATTTGGGCCCCTTCCTCCTGACAAAACTTGTGTAACTGAGCCCTGTTTGTTGGTCGCCTTGCTCGCACCTGCTTTTTCAACTTTGCCCATAAATTTTCAATAGGATTGAGATCAGGGATTTGTGATGGCCACTCCAAAACATTGACTTTGTTATCCTTAAGCCACTTTGTAACCAGTTTGGCAGTATGCTTCAGGTCATTGTCCATTTGAAATACCCATTTCCGCCCAAGCTTTATCTTCCTGACTGATGTCTTGAGATGTTAGTTCAGTATTTCCACATAATCTTCTTTCCTCATGGTGCCATCTATTTTGTGAAGTGCACCAGTCCCTCCTGCAGCAAAACAACCCCACAACATGATGCTGCCACCCCCGTGTTTCACAGTTGGGATGGTGTTCTTAGGCTTCCAAGCTTCTCCCTTTTTCCTCCAAACGTAACAATGGTTGTTATTGCCAAAAAGTAAAATTTTGGTTTTGTCAGACCACAGGACTTGTCTCCAAAAATGTAGATCTTTGTTCCTGTGTGCATTTGCAAATATTAATCTGGCTTTTTTATGTTTCTTTTGGAGTAATGGCTTCTTCCTAGCAGAGTGGCCTTTCAGCCCATGTTGATACAGTACTCGTTTCACTGTGAATATTGACACAGTCTTACCAGCTTCCTCCATCACAAGGTCTTTTGCTTTTGTTCTTGGGTTGATATGCACATGTTGGACCAAAGGATGTTTATCTCTGAGACTCAGAACCCGTCTCCTTCCTGAGCGGTATGATGGCTGGACATTCCCATCTTGTTTGTACTTGCGTATAATTGTTTGTACAGATGAACGAAGCACCTTCAGGTATCTTGAAATTGCACCCAAGGTTGAGCCAGACTTGTGCAAGTCCACAATTCTCTTTCTGATATCTTGGCTGTTTTTTTTATACTTTCCCATGATGCTACACAAAGAATCAGTGTGTTTCAGGAGTGCATTTAAATATATCCACAGGTGTGTCTCTAATTAACTCAGATGTTGCCAACTGAAGCTTTCAAACACATGACATCATCATATGGGCAGTACAGCAGTTTAAAGGTCATACAGTTTAAGGGCAATGGTAGCAAATATTAATGAAATGTATGTAAACTTTTGACTTTGCAGAAAGTAATCAAAATGCCTTTGTATCATTATTCTGGCATTTGGCAAATAATAATTATGGTTATTCTAATTGACCAAAAACAGGAAAGGTGTATTCTGAATTCATGTCCGATATTGAGAAAAACATGCATATGTGTCTTTTTATATAGTGTATATATCTATCTATAGTGTACTATATCACATATTAGCTCATTATATCTAAATTTCCCTTTAAAAGCAATGCACAAATGGCAAAAGACGGTTCCAATACAGATACAGTAAAAATGGCTAAAAACTTTTATATTGTAGTAAAGTGCATATATTATGGGAAAGGTTATTTACGGATTTGATTTGTCCATGAATGATCAAAATAAAGTCCTTAGTACACAATCAGTATTCATCATAATCCCTCGGCTGTGGTAGTAGCTGGATTTGTGCTTATTTAATCTAGATGTGTGCACTGGACTTTGCTAAAGATCTTACCAGAAGATAAAAATATTGCCCCAGTATTGCACATCAGGGTTACAATTAACAACCTTAGCTCTGCTACATCTGTAACAGTGGAAAAAACAAAACATGCTTTGCTTTGTTCATGACTACATTTTAACCCATAGGATACCGGCGCTGGAAACTGGGACAGAAATCCCAGCACCGTATTGCTACGGTGCTCTGATCGAGCTGGCGAAGTAGCTGTGCCCGCCCGATCAGCTGCAGGGGTTCCAGCAGTCAGATGGGGACCCGATGGCAGGGAAGGCAGTCCAATACCTTCCTTAGGCATCGTGGCTGCCTTCCGTGAGAGCCTGTGAGATCCAGCCCCCTGGATCTCACAGGCAGTAAGCTGTAAGTGCATTACAGGTAGTAATACAGTTACAACCAATGTATTACAATACTTGTAATGCATTGTAAAGGGAATCAGCCCCCCAAAATTTGAAGTCCCAGAGTGGGAATAAAAATAAGGTGAAGAAAGAAGTTAAAAAATAAAGTTTTACAAAAATTAAAGTTTCAAGTAAAAAAAAAGCGTCCTTTTCCCAGAATAGGGTAACTAAAAATTGTAAAAAAATAGAGAAAAAAAGAAAAGTAGACATATTAGGTATTGCCACGTCCGTATTGACCGACTTTATAAAAATATCATATGATCCACCCACCATTAAAAAATAAAATAAAAACAATGTCAAAAAAGTCATTTTCTGGTCACCCTGCCTCACAAAAAGAATAATAACAAGTGATAAAAATGTCTTATGTACCCCAAAATGGTAACAATCAAACATTAATTTCATCCTGCAAAAAATGAGCCCCTACCTAAGACAATCGCCCAAAAAATAAAAAAAAATAGGGCTATCAGAAAATAGCAACACAAAAACAAGATTTTATTCTGTTAAAAAATGATTTCACTATGTAAAACTTAACAAAAATAAAAATGATAAACATCTGTAACAACCTGCTCTATAAAAAATATCATGTTATATACCCCCCAGGTGAATTCTGTAAAAATAAATAAACACAACATGCCAAAACATTAATACCAAGCAAACAAAAAGTCTTATGTACCTCAAAATGGTACCAATCAAATTGTCATATCATTCCGCAAAAAATAAACCCCCATATAAGACTGTCACTAGGAATGAGCGAATTTTAAAAATTTGATTTGGCCGGTTCGCCAAATTTTCCGGAAAAACTTTCTTTGATCCGAATTTATTTGTGGTGAATCGCAGAGAGTCTTTATAGGGGTGTAGAACACTGTGCCTTGTAGTAACACACATAGGGAGTCTGCTGTGGTAGTGAAATAATACTGTGAGTCAGTATGACATGCAGATGACAGGGCTCGCTTTTAGAATCACTGCATACTTCACTTATTTGGGCAGTCACGAGGCCAAAACGGACCAAATAACTCAAGTATCAACTCAGCCTTACAGGTAGAAATTATTAATCTTCAAGAAGAAGTGCATTCCTTATACACCCTCGTCAGCTGATTCCACATAGATGTCTTCATAACCTATTCTATTAAAATCCCTATTAAAAGGGATCCTGTCTGTGGAGCATAAGCCTTCACTCGGTCAGCATTTGCTCAATAATCCCTCAGTATTGCTAATGCCCAAAAAAACAGGAGTGGATCCAAAACAGAGATGACACTTGAATGGAATATTTGCATCTCCTCTGTGTTTTGTACCCACTCCTGCTTTTGGCTACCAAATCATAAGCCAATTCTGATGGGACCATACAGGCCTTACAGCTGCTACACAGACAGGATCCGTTGTGCGTCTAATTATTCCTTGCTTCTGACAGATCAGAAGAAAGGTCAAATAAATGATGATGTCATCCAGGCCGAAAGCCAAAATAGTGGGCCAGTCATGATGTGGTGAAGGTGGGGACAGCATGAAAAGTCCACAGAGTGGACCTATGACATAATGCTGAGGTGGAAGCAAAATGAGGAGACCACAGAGTGGCCCAATGACAGGGTCTAGAAGTGGAAGCAGTATGAGGAGACCACAGAGCGGCACAAAGACATATACTGTAGGTGGCTGCAGCAGCATCAGGAGGAGGCCACAGAATGGCACAATGAGAGAGTGTGGAGGTGGAAGCAACATGAGTAGGCCAAAGAGTGGCACAATGACTGAGTCTGGAGGTGGCAGCAGCATGAGTAAACCACAGAGTGGCACAATGACAGAGTGTGGAGGTGTCAGCAGCAGGAGTAGGTCACAGAGAGTCCAATGCATACTGCCTCTGTGTCTCTGAGTCCTCTGTCTCGTCTTCCTCATCGCCCTGTAGTTCCTCTGGCTGCTCCTGCTCCTCCTCTCCTGTCAGCTGAGTAGAAAAACCACCCATTTGGCTGCACATTGCCTGTGCTCCAAGTACTCCTCCCCCTCCTCCTCCTCTTCCAGTTCAACCCTCACAGGGCTTATGTGGCCATGTGATCTAGGCACCAAGTCTCCCGTCACCTGACCAGTCATTGTTACCACCATCTGTTACAGGACATGAAGCAATGGAATGACGTAGTTCATCCTGTAGTCCTGGCAACTGACAAATAGCGTGGCCTCCTCAAAGGGCCTGAGCATATGGCAGGTGTCATGCATGAGCTGCCACTGGCTGACATCGAAGTTACACAGGGGATTACTACTATCCGCTTACATTATCAAGAAATCGTTGATGGCCTTTCTCTGTTCGTACAGTCGATCCAACATATGTAGAGTGGAATATCAACGGTTGGAAATGTTGCATATCAGCCTATGTTGAGGGATGCCGTTCTGCAGCTGCAACTCAAGGAGGGTGTGCTTTGCGGTATATGAGTGGCTGAAAAGCTTGCAAAGTTTCCTGGCCATTTTTAGGATGTCTTGCAGGTGGGTGGAAGGCTTCAGGAACCACTGAGAACCAGGTTGAACATGTGTGCCATGCAGGGCGCATGGCTTAGCCTTCCTTGACACAGCGCTGACACCATATTCTTCCCGTTGTTGGTCACCAAGGTTCCGATTTTCGGTTGTCACAGAGAAAGCCAGGATTCGATTTTGTAATGCATCACATGGAGAAGTTCCTCCCTTGTGTGACTCTGTTCACCCAGGGAAACGAGGTGCAGAACAGCATGACACCTCTGTGCCCTGCTCAAGTGGTATGCTGGAGGGGCACTGTGACTTGTCCCTGCAGTGGAGGCTGAGAATGTGGTGGAGGATGAGGGGGCAGAGGCGGACATTGTCGCTGGACCAAGTGCGTGAGAATGTGGAGGCGGAAGCGACGTGGCCTGGCCAAGTTGCTCGTGTGGCTCTGCAGGAACCACATTAACCCAGCGGGCATTAAAGGACATGTACTGTCCCTGACCGTAGTTACAGCTCCACACGTAGGCACTGCCGTGCACTTTGGCAGACACCGACAGGCTCAAGGACCATCCCACCTTTTGTTCTACATATTTGTGCAGGGCTGGTACTGCCTTTTTGGCAAGGAAATGACGGCTTGGGACTCTCTACCTCGGCACAAGCCATCAGTTCTCTGAAAGTTGCAGAGTACGCCACTTGGAAATGGAGGGACTACAGCATCAGCAACTTGGACAGGAGAACAGATGTAGCAGGGTTAACATACAAACTCTTAACTCAAATTTTTTAAGTCATTGCGTTATCTTGAAACAAAAGCCGCTGAAAATCAATTGAAGGTGTTTGCATAACGCATTTAGTTTAGACAACATGTCTCATAAAGCATGTGTGTTAACTCTACTACATCTCTACCTTCAGCTTCTGCGCGTATGGCCACTAAATGCTTTTACCACAAGTAAAGACAACAGTGAACTGTGTATAAATTTTTCTTGTAGTACAGAAATACCTCACTAAACACTTTTAACCTCATATAACTTCAGAAGTGAACTGCGTGTATATTTTTCTTTTTGTAATGAAATAGGCCACTAAACGCTCTCAGCACATATAGCTGCAAAAGTGAACTGCGTATATATTTTTATTTTTCCATAGATATAAGCCACTAAAGGCTTTTAGACCATTAGAAAATGGGGTGTGGTGTTTAACAAGCAGGATATGCTCAACCCATATGCAGTTGTGCATGTATATAGGGGAGCACATCCTGCACTTGTAGTCCGTTGCTAGGGGCAATCAACAGCAAAAAATGCATACAATGGAAGATGCCAGCAACGGACTACAAGTACCACAATAACCATCCTACATATGATAACAATAATGTGGATGTGGAGAACAATCAAAAACATAACCATAGCAAAGGCAGGTGCATTCTGCGGCAATACTAAACCCTTACACTGATGTTAAAATTGAGAGGTTAGTTCGACACATCCTACTAGGAGGACATGTCTTAAGCTCGGACACGACGTCAAGGTCTCTCAAGTATCCCGAGACCCTACTAAAGGCTTTTAAACATAGCACTTGCACACCAAGAACAAACTGCTGGAAAGACAGAGCTGTATAATGGCTATTTGGATCCCCAAATTATCTTTCCCTGCACTTGTAAATCGCTCTTCTATCACTGTCCCTAGCACCTTCTGACGTCTCTCCCTGCGCTAAGATGCTGTGAAAAGATTCCTCCCTATCCTTTCCCTGCACTTATAAATCGTTTTTTCTCCCCCCCACAATTAGCTTTTTCCAATTGCTGTCCCTAGCGCCTTCTCACATATGTCCCTGCACTCAGAATGCTGGAAAATGGCAGAATCTAAAGTGACTGCCGTATTTATAGGGCTGTGACATCATTGGGCTGGCTGGCTGCTGATTGGCTGCATGCATGCATGTCAATCTTGGTGATCCCACCTTCCCAGAGTCCCAAGACCCATGTCCTCAGTTCTCACACGTGTGTCTGCCATTTAAGGCAAAATTTTGATTTGTTACCACGAAGCGCGAGAAAATTTGTATTTGTTGCGAATTGAATTTTTCATGAAATTCTGATCGAATTCTACTTAATTCCACGTCACTCATCTCTAACAGTAACTTAACAAATAAAAACCAAAGGCATCCATAAACCTATCCAACAAAATCTGCACTGCAAAAGCCATATTGTGCTCCTTCCTTTATGAGTCCTGCCATGTGCCCCCACAGCAGTTTGCCACCACATATTGGGTGCTGCCGTATTAAGGAGAAAATGGGTAACAAATTATGGGGTGCTTTTTCTCCTGTTACCCCTTGTTAAAATGAAAAATTTGGGGCTAAAGCAACATTTTATTGGAATAAACAAAACTTTTAATTTTTAGAGCCAAGTGTTTCCAAAAAGGGGGTCAAAGTGTTCAGTACCCCAGTTAATATATTCTTTAAGGGGTATAGTTTCCAAAATGGAGTTAGTTTTTGAGGGTTTCCACTGTAGGGGGAACATCAGGGTCTCTTTAAATACAAAATGGTGCCTAAAAAACATTCTAGCGAAATCTGCCACCAAAATCCATATGGCGCTCCTATCCTTCTGACCATTGACACATGCCCGTAGAGCAGTTTATCGCCATATATCGGGTATTTATATAAACTGCAGAATCAGAGTAATATATATTGAGGTTTATTTTGCTGTTAAAGGGGTTCTCCGATTTTTTTTTATTAATAACCTATCCTCAGGATAGGTCATCAATATCAGTCCGACTCCCCCACCGATCAGCTGTTTTTAAGAGATGGAGCGCACAGTGTGCACGTCCGTCTCCCAACTCTCTTCCTGCCCGCTGCTGCTGTCCCATAGACATACAGCGGTGAGCAAGAAGAGAGAAGGGAGACGGCACGTGTGCACTGCGCGTGCTGTCTCCTCAAACAGCTGATCGGTGGGGGTTCCGGGTGTCGGACCCCGCAGATCTGATATTGATGACCTTTAATGAGGATAGATCATCAATAAATAAAAAGCCCGGGGAACCCCTTTACCTTTGCTATGTTGCAATAAAAAATTGATTAACATAAAAAATCTACCAAAAAAGTGAAATTTTGAAATTTCACCTCCATTTTCCTTTAATTCTTGTGGAACACCTCAAGGGTTAACATAGTTTGTAACATCAGTTTTTAATAATTTGAGGGGTGTAGTTTCTAAAATGGGATCATTTATGGGTGGTTTAAATTACGTACAGTTGTGTTCAAAATTATTCAACCCCCAATGCTGTAAAGGGTTTTAGTGAATTTAGTGTACATTTGTAATTGTGTTCAGAATGAAATCTTACAAGGACTTTTTAAAGAACCAAATGCAACTAAAATGACATCAATTGTTTTTGTAATACAGTATTAAATGTTTTTTTTTGTGATTTCTTCATTGACACAATTATTCAACCCCTTAAAGACTACCACTCTTAAGAACAGAGGTTCATACAAGTGTTTTCGATCAGGTATTGAAAACACCTGTGGATGTCAAGGAGCAGCAATCAAGCATAATAAGCACCAATTAGGCAGATTTAAAATGACTGTGATACTCAGCTCCTTCTAGACATTTACTGGTGTGTTTACAAACATGGTGAAGTCAAGAGAATGGTCCAGGAAGACAAGAGAAGAGGTGATTTCTCTTCACAGGATGGGCAATAGCTATAAGAAGATTACAAAGATGTTAAACATACCAAGAGACACCATCGGAAGCATCATTCGCAAATTCAAGGCAAATGGCACTGTTGAAATGCTATCTGGTCGTGGCAGAAAGAAGATGCTGACTTCGACTGCTGTGCACTACCTGAAAGCGCAAAGTGGAGAAAAGTCCCCGTGTGACTGCTGAGGAACTGAAAAAAGATTTGTCAGATGCGGATACTGAAGTTTCAGCTCAGACAATAAGGCGCACACTGCGTAATGAAGGCCTCCATGCCAGAACTCCCAGGCGCACCCCCTTGCTGTCTCCAAAGAATAAGAAGAGTCGACTGCAGTATGCCAAAAGTCATGTGGACAAACCACAAAAGTTTTGGGATAGTTTTCTGTGGACTGATGAAACAAAATTAGAACTGTTTGGGCCCATGGATCAACGCTATGTTTGGAGGAGGAAGAACAAAGAAAAGAACACCTTGCCTACTGTGAAGCATGGCGGGGGGTCAATCATGCTTTGAGGCTGTTTTGCTTCTACAGGTACAGGGAAGCTTCAGAGTGTGCAAGGTACCATGAATTCTCTTCAGTACCAGGAGATATTGGATGAAAATGTGATGCAGTCCGTCACAAACCTGAGGCTTGGGAGACGTTGGACCTTTCAACAGGACAATGATCCCAAGCATACCTCCAAGTCCACTAGAGCATGGTTGCAGATTAAAGGCTGGAACATTTTGAAGTGGCCATCGCAGTCACCAGACTTAAATCCGATTGAGAACCTCTGGTGGGACTTAAAGAAAGCAGTTGATTGTCACTTGGGGGTTGAATAAAACTGATAATGATGTGAGCACAGAAAATACTTTTGTGGTTATTTCATCATAAATGTTGTGTTATATTTGTCTGACTTACAAGTGCCTCTTTGATTTAATTGTAAACAAGATGACTGACATGATCAAAATCAATGTCAAACTGGCCAAAACACTCAATTTCAGTTGGGGTTGAATAATTTTGAACACAACTGTAAGCCTCTCAAAATCACTTTATAACTGAATTGGTGCTTAAAAAATAGTTTTGAGAATTTTGTTGAAAATTTGAAAAATAGCTTCTAACCTTCTAAGCCTTCTAACGTCCTAAAAAAACAGAATGACATTTACAAAATGATGCCAACATAAAGCAGACATATGGGGAATGTTCATTGAGAACCATTTTATTACTGTGTAAAATGACACGTCACATTTGCAAAAATCGTCCTGGCATTTAAGGTGAAAAGTGGCTCGGTACTGAAATGGTTAAACAATCGGTATTTAGTTTACCCTAAGAATAACATGTACTTCCTAAATCCACTCTTTGGCACATCCAATCATTTTTGCAAGGTTAAAAGCAGCATTATTTTAAAAATAGAGCAGTGTCTGTTATGTTCGATTCACTATGAGACGTATGGGAAAACTATGTTCTCTTAAATGGCTAATAAAAGTGAATGCTATTGTGTGGAATTATATTTGAGTTGGAAAATATTGAAATACTAGTAGTTGGGGAAATATTTTCAAAGGACCATTGCACTAGTAAAATTCATAGCAGTAATAGAATATACACAGTGTTAAGTACTTCAAATCTAAATCTCAAAGGTACTTTAATATACAGAGGTACTACAATGACCTCCTTAGTATACCTCACTGTGTGGCTGCCATCCCTTTTTATTGCTCTAATGATATTAGTGTTCACAGTAACAGCCTTCGTAAATAGGTTATCCCAATGAAAATAGTAACATGCAACAAAACAAGCATTTTTAATTAAAAGGGATTGTCTCACCTCCTGATTTCAGCTTTTCCAGGCAGCTCCCCAGGCACACTTTCTGAGCTGTGGGGGGTGCTGCTTCTTGCTTTGAATGAAGGAACAACCCCTTGCCTGTGTGTGCGCGCTCCCGAGGCTTCACATGCCTTCAGCTAGGTGTGTTTTCTTCTCTTGTAGCTGCCTTTTTTTTTTGCCAGTTTCTGCTTGAACTGTTCCCATTCTACTGCCATTGCTGGGATCAACTGAAGACAGCATACAGGAGGTGGCCGGGATTAGAAGGGGATAGTGCACATGTACAGCAATGCGAGCTCCCGCCATCCAGGCCACCAAACAGGCCAGCACTTTACTACCCAGTGAGCAGATGCGGCCACTGCTGATAGATTGGACAATGAGAGTTCTCTAAGGGACTACCAGATGACAATTATCAAGGAGGAGAGACATTGGACTATATTAGTAAGTACTTCATTATAGAGTTATATTCAACATGAGTTTTATTGTGCCAAGTGAGACAACCCTGTTAAGTATTATATATATACAGTGCATGCAATATTATATGTTTTATTTTTATGTACAATATGTTTTCCTTTTTGGTAGCCTCCTGCTGTTTATTATTCTGCTCCACCTCTCGCATTAAGAGGTGAACTTAAATGTTCTGTAGCTTTCCTGCTCTCTTCCCCTTCCCTCTGATGAAGCAGTCACCTTTCATTCATTTGTCCCTAACTATAAATTCATAGAAATATATAGCCATATCGGTCTCCAGACAATGGAGAGGGAAATTGTGGGGGCATTACATAACAAATGCATCCATGAGACTATAGAGGTCATTTGCTAAGCTAAAATACACCTAAATTAGGCATATTTTGGGTGCAGATGGCAGCACAAAAATAAACTGCAACACTATCTGCAACTTTGCCCCTCTCACGCCAGTTCTAAAATTGTGGACGTGGCATGGGAGGGGAAGGTGATGGGGCAAGAAAGCTGTCTTGCATTTAGAACTGGCAGAGGATCTGCTGAAGTTATGAAGAGGTCTGTGTCTCTACATAACTACAGCAGATCCACCACCAGTGCAGTTTTTTTTTTAAGACCAGCATCTAAAACACCTGTCTTAATAAATGTGCCCATATATGTATCTGCATGATGAGCTAGTGCCCACCTAGAGAGAAAAAACAAGTCCTCCAGATATATGAGAAACAAGCAATCCATCTCATTTACTTCATGCCAATTTCAATTGCTCCATCCAATTTATTCACCACACAGAAGTGTCCTTCCTTATCTTTTGTCTTGGCTTGAGAAATCCAAAGATGGTGTGAGATGACCTTTTTAAAAAAAAAATATATATAATAATTACTTTTTCAATGTTGACATTCTTCTTGTCAAAACTGGTCATCTTGGGATATGAATATATTATGCCAAGGGAAAAAATAAAGAAGCATACATTTATTAAAGTAATGGAAATTGGAATTAATCTTCTAAGTTGTATATTAATTGACTGATTCATTAACTAGCATTGTTCCATTTTGTATGTTAGTTTTGGAAGTCAAAATCATTTGACTATAAAAGGAGAGAACGTATTGAGGACATATACTACTTGTCCTGGATTTCTAAAGTACATTATGTGTAACGGATCAACGGGTGTGGACCCGCTGTGCCACTTACCGGTTTGGCTTTGGGCCAAACTTGGGAGCGGAGTCTAAGTGTCCCCCTGGTTTTCACCCTTTATCCCGCTCCAGGATGTGGAAGCTGGACTCAGCTGCAGGGGAGACACCAGGTCGCTACCGCAAGAGTGGTCCCGGTTAAGTGGCAGCTGGCCGGGCAGGCCAGAAAGCCCCGATGCTAGCACCGGGGAACAGGCAATATAGCAGACAGCCGCAGGATAATGCTGAGCTAAACAAGCGGTATAGCAGAGCTAGTGCTGTGAGAACAGCAGAGCTAAGTTAGTCCAGGTGGAGCTGGTGTAACGATCTGCACAGTAGACAGAGGCGTGGTCGACAGTCCGGATCTTTAAATTGAGAGCAGCGAGGTACAAGAGGATCAAGCAGAGACGAGGTCAGGATACAGGCAGAGGTCATAAGCAGGATATCGAATGCAGGAACAACAGGAGCCTTAGCTGTAGGAAGTACAATATTGCTCAGGCATTGCAGGAAGGGGGAAGCACCCTTCTAAAGGTGGTGCCTGGCCAGGATTGGAAAGAGGGCGGAATCAGGGGTGTGCATTAATCCTTAAGGTACCAGGACGCCTGCGGCTCCTACAAGATTCAACAGAAGCTGTTGTAGCCTGCGACAGCGCAGGAAAGCGGGTCCGGAGCCTGCAGCGAAGAGGAGGAGCCCCGCGTGCAGCTCGACTGAGGTACGTAGTCGGACGCACTGCATGCTGGCGGCTGCCAACTGCCATTGTTACAGTATCCCCCCTCTCACGCCCCTTCTTTTTGGCCTTGATGCGCTGAAAAAATCTTCTGAGAAGATTTGGAGCATGTACATTCTTCTCCGGCTCCCAGGAACGTTCCTCAGGACCCTAATTCTTCCAGTCTACAAGGAAGTACCTCTTACCACCAACAACCTTGGAATCGAGGATGTTCTGTACTTCAAATTCAGGCTCACCGTCAGTAGGCACGGAAGTAGAGGTGGAGGGAGGCCTGGAAAAGGAGTTGAGGACCAACGGTTTCAGAAGAGATACATGAAAAGAATTTGGAATCCGGAGAGAAGGAGGCAACCGGAGTTTATAAGAAACATGGTTGATAGGCTCAAGGACCTCAAACGGGCCCAGAAACCGTGGAGCAAATTTGTAACAGGGTACCTTCATGCGGATGTTCCGGGAGGAAAGCCAGACTTTGTCGCCAGGAGAGAACCGAGGAGGAGGTCTATGTCTGGTATCCGCATTTTTCTTCATACGAGTAACAGCCTGAGAGATGGAATCCTTAGTCTGTCTCCAGATGCTTAGGAAGTCTCTGAACAAAGAATTAGCAGCCGGTACCTAGGAAAATGCGGACATGGGTAAAGGAGCGTGAGGGTGTAGTCCATACACTATGTAGAAGGGAGACGAGCCCGTGGATCCTCCAGAATGGCTGTTGTACGAGAATTCCGCCCAAGGCAGGAGCTGCACCCAATCATCATGCTGAGCAGAGACAAAGTGACGTACGTAGTTATCCAAAGTCTGATTAACTCGTTCAACTTGCCCATTAGACTGAGGGTGGTATCCAAAAAAGTCCAACTTCACCTCAAGTAGCCCACAGAGAGCTCTCCAGAATTTGGAAGTAAATTGTACCCCTCGATCGGACACAATGTGCAGAGGTAGGCCATGAAGGCGGAAGATGTGTTCGAAGAACAGACAGGCTAGTCGCTTAGCAGAGGGCAATCCAGGAAGCGGAATAAAATGTGCCATCTTGGAGAATCTGTCTACCACTACCCAGATTACAGAACAGCCAGCAGAGGATGGGAGGTCTGTGATAAAGTCCATATCAACATGCTGCCAGGGAACTTCCGGAATGGGTAACGGTAGTAGCAACCCTGCTGGTTTGGTTTGGGGAACCTTGTCGCGGGCACAGGAGGTACAGGCAGACCCTAATTCCCGGACATCGTTTGGTAGGGTCGGCCACCAGTAGTGACAGGACAGCAACTAAAGGGTCTTACGTACCCCAGGGTGACCAGCGTACTTGGAGCAATGTCCCCAGAAGAGAATCTTCCTCCTCTTGGCTTGCGGAACAAAAATCTTCCCCGGAGGAATATCTTTTACTCGAACTGGCGCCACTGAAACCAGGCAGGACTGATCGATGATATGTTGAGGTTCCTCAATCTGATCTGCTGGGTCAAAGGAACGGGAAAGCGCATCAGCCCTCACATTTTTGTCTGCCGGTCGAAAATGCAGAAGGAAATTGAATCGGGCAAAGAAGAGTGCCCATCGAGCCTGACGTTGATTAAGACGCTGTGCAGACTGCAGATAATTCTTGTGGTCAGTGTATATAACCACTGGATGCAAAGCCCCCTCCAGAAGGTATCTCCATTCTTCCAAGGTCTTCTGAATAGCAAGCAGTTCCCTATCAATGATGGAGTAGTTTCTTTCTGCAGAAGAGAAGAGCCTGGAGAAGAAACCACACGAGACAAATCTCCCTTTGGAGGTCTTCTGTAGCAGGACTGCACCTGCACCAATAGAAGAAGCATCCACTTCTAGGAAGAACTGTTTGGAAGTGTCTGGATGATGGAGGACAGGAGAAGCAGCAAAGCAATCTTTGAGTTGTCAGAATGCAGACTCAGCTTCAGGGGTCCATTTCTTTGCATCCGCCCCTTTCTTAGTCAGCGCAGAAATAGGGGCTGTGAGAGAAGAAAAGTTTGGAATGAACTGCCTATAGAAGTTGGCAAATCCCAGAAATCTTTGAATGGCACGGAGACCTTGAGGACGGGGCCAATTCTGGATGGCAGAGACCTTGTCAGAGTCCATTTGCAGACCAGTGCAGGAAACAATGTACCCCAGAAAGGGTAAGGAAGACTGCTCAAAGACACACTTTTCGAGCTTGGCAAACAGACCATTCTCCCTTAGGCGCTGCAGAACCAGGCCCACTTGTCTCCGGTGAGTGGACAAGTCGGTTGAATAAATGAGAATATCGTCGAGATACACTACTACACACTTGTATAACATGTCCCGGAAGATGTTATTTGCAAATTCTTGGAAGACTGCAGGAGCGTTGCAAAGGCTGAATGGCATAACCAAGTACTCATAGTGGCCATCACGGGTATTGAATGCCGTCTTCCACTCGTCGCCTTCACGGATTCGGATCAGGTTATATGCACCACGTAGATCCAATTTAGAAAATATCTGTGTGCCTTGGATACGGTCAAACAATTCAGACATCAGGGGCAGAGGATACTTGTTCTTGACTGTAATCTTGTTCAGTCCAGGATAATCTATGCATGGACGGAGTGACCCGTCTTTCTTGGACACGAAGAAGAAACCGGCTCCAGCCGGCGAGGTAGACTTCCGGATAAACCCCCTCTCCAGGTTCTCCTTAATATACTCGGCCATAGCCTGTGTCTCAGGCGGGGATAAAGGATAAACCCTTCCACGAGGAGGAGAAGTCCCAGGTAGAAGATCGATTGGGCAGTCATAAGTCCGATGAGGTGGTAAAGTCTCTGCCTTCTTCTTACAGAAAACATCTCCAAAGGATGCAAATTGCGGAGGCAGACCAGGCAGGTTTACAGGAACCGGACGAGGAGACATTGGGTGGACCATCAACAGGCAGGAGGTTTGGCACTGAGGCCCCCAGCGGAGAATATTCTCCCAATGAGCCTAGGTGCTGAAGTTTTCCGTCTTCTGGGGGCAGGTACGAACAACATGTTCCTTTTCACCGCAGTAGAGGCACAAGTTCTCTGCTCGCTGTCGCTGGCGCTCCTGATCAGAGAGCTTCAGACGATCCACTTGCATAGGCTCTTCAGACGGAATCGCAGCAGTAGTCTGAACAGTCCTCTGGAAGACAGGTGCGAGTTTAGACGTCTGCTTCATCCTTGCGGCTTGAGAAAAATGTTCACAAAACCGCACGTCTATGCGTGTGGCCAACGTGATCAAAGCGTCCAGAGGAGGTCCCTTCCCGCTAGTTCGTCTTTGATGCAGTCACACAGACCCTCCCAGAATACGGCTCGTTGAGCTTCATCATTCCAGGACAGTTCTGCGGCCAGTGTACGGAACTGGATTGCGTATTGGCCCACTGTCCTAGCGCCTTGACGCAGACGAAGAAGAGCAGAGGCTGCAGACGAGGCACGGCCAGATTCCTCAAATACTGTACGGAAAACAATTAAGAAGGTCTGTAGGCTTGCAGTCTCGGGTCCGCTTCGCTCCCATATAGGATTAGCCCAAGCAAGAGCATCTCCAGAGAGCAGAGATACAATGAAAGCTACTTTTGCTCGGTCAGACTGGAACTTGTCTCCATGTACCTCAAAGTGGATCAAGCATTGATTCAGGAACCCTCTGCAGGCCTTTGACTCACCGCTGAAATGTGGAGGCAAGGGAAGTTGGACAGCAGACGTGCCTTGGTATGCAGACGATGCAACGGAATTAGTAGGAGTTGCTGGGACCTGTAGTGCTGCAGGATCAGTAGTGGGTAGAGCGTCCAGACGTGCCGAAATTGTGTTCAGACACTGCAGCAGGACATCTTGGCGTTCACTCTGGCGTTGCAGCTCTCGGTATAAATCTTGTACCACAGGCTTGGGCTTGCCAGCGGGGTCCATGGCCTGAGCAAACTGTAACGGATCAACGGGTGTGGACCCGCTGTGCAACTTACCGGTTTGGCTTTGGGCCAAACTTGGGAGCGGAGTCTAAGTG
The DNA here is from genome assembly GCA_033119425.1 of Bufotes viridis. Classification (NCBI taxonomy): domain Eukaryota; kingdom Metazoa; phylum Chordata; class Amphibia; order Anura; family Bufonidae; genus Bufotes; species Bufotes viridis. Next base: position 127,319,809 of record CM065593.1, on the reverse strand, counting down.
TCCCCCTGGTTTTCACCCTTTATCCTGCTCCAGGATGCGGAAGCTGGACTCAGCTGCAGGGAAGACACCAGGTCGCTACCTCAAGAGTGGTCCCAGTTAAGTGGCAGCTGGCCGGGCAGGCCAGAAAGCCCCGATGCTAGCACCGGGGAACAGGCAATATAGCAGACAGCCGCAGGATAATGCTGAGCTGAACAATCGGTATAGCAGGGCTAGTGCTGTGAGAACAGCAGAGCTGAGTTAGTCCAGGTGCAGCTGGTGTAACGATCTGCACAGCAGACAGAGGCGTGGTAGACAGTCCGGGTCTTTAACTTGAGAGCAGCGAGGTACAAGAGGATCAAGCAGAGACGAGGTCAGGATACAGGCAGAGGTCATAAACAGGATATCGAATGCAGGAACAACAGGAGCCTTAGCTGCAGGAAGTACAATATTGCTCAGGCATTGCAGGAAGGGGGAAGCACCCTTATAAAGGTGGTGCCTGGCCAGGATTGGAGAGAGGGCGGAATCAGGGACGTGCATTAACCCTTAAGGTACCAGGACCCCTGCAGCTCCTACAAGATACAACAGAAGCTGTCGTAGCCTGCGACAGCGCAGGAAAGCGGGTCCGGAGCCTGCAGCGAAGAGGAGGAGCCCCGCTTTCAGCTCGACTGAGGTACGTAGTCGGACGCACTGCACGCTGGCGGCTGCCAACTGCCATTGTTACATTATGAATCCTAAATGTATGTATGACCATATCTTTAAAGTATAACTGTTATATATATATATATATATATATTTTTTTTTTTTTTTTTTTTTATTTGCTAATTTATTAGAGCTAGGCATGTATACCTGAGTTATTCTGTCAATGATTGTCAAAAGATTTGTAATTACTTTAGCTTTCATTAATGTCCCCGGCCCTGACCCATTCTACTGTTCTCTTAAAAGACCGTTGCTATGGCATATCTGTCTTCTCTTTAGTATAAATAAAAGACAAAGGGGCTTTACATGCCTGGATTATGCTTCAGAGTAAGGAGGCGTGTCTCTCAGTAATCCAATCTGATTTGCTGGCAGGAAGCTGCTGGCTACAGCAAGTGTGTACTGGAAATGAGGGAAGGCAGATTTGGCCTCAGAGAAATGGCAGAGGAGCCATCTTGAGAAGATCTTCATATGGTAGGGGTTAAAACTAAGTGAAAAATTCAAGGGAAGCAAAAACTCAAGTGGTATGTGAAGAAACTAAATATTGCTTTATGCACAATGTTGCAGTAACATATGCAAAATTGAATTTATGATGAAAACATAACAGCTACACTTTAATACCATGTAAGAAGTAATACAAACACCTGCATAAATGTATTGTCTGATTCACTAAATAGTATTAATACTACATATGAGATAAAAATTCACAGTCAAACCCACATACACACAGGTAGCCACTTTATGTCCTACCAGTCAAAACAAAAACAGCAATTATTATCTAACCAAGGAAAGGGCTGCTGGGGGTGAAACCAATTTATTAGAGCTATTAAGCTTTTTACTGCCTTTGATTATTTCCTAGATTTAACCTCTTGGCTTAATTGACTTCACTGTTCCTAGTCTAGTGTCATAGTATACTTTTAAACCAATTTATTTTCCTCTGCTGAGCCCTGAATATTCTCCTTTTCAGCTTCTTGTTAACCTCTCATTGAAAGATATTTAGAGAATGAGAGCAGAAGTAAAATGAAAACAATGCTATAACTATTAATGCTTGAGCAGATAGATTATTATTTTCATAGCATTTACTTAGAAATTGATATATATTTGACACGAAAAGAAGAATCAATCTGACTAGCAATCTTTAGCGGTTTATCCAATTTTTTATTTTCCTTTCATTTGTTTTTGTTTTTTTCAGTGTTGTTATACAGGTAGTTGCTTTAGAACACGTTATCACAATGGCATAAGAAGACTCTACTACCATTATCTGATGTACATTGTAGTAGATTTGATATTTCGGGTCCTATGTAATTAAAGGGGTCTTGCAGCGTGTTTATATTGATGACCTATCTTAGGGATAGGTCATCAATATCTGATCAGCGGGGCTCCAACACTCGGCACCCCTGCCAATCAGCTGTTTGAAAAGGAGGTGGCGCTCCATGTGAGCGATGCTTCCTGTTGATTACACTGCCTGTCGTCTTGGAAGTATCTGCTGTGCAGTGCAATGACAAGTACTTGCTTCATTCACTTGAATAGAGAGAGTACTTGTAATTACACTACACCACTGCTACAGAGGAGATGATGTGCAGTGTAATGATGAGGAAGCAACGATGAGCGCACCCTCTGATTCAAACAGCTGATCAGCGGGGGTGCTGGGTGCAGGACCACTGACGATCAGATATTGATGAACCATCTTGAGGATAAGTCATCAATATAAACAGACTGCAGAACTCCTTTAGATCATTAGATCTTCTGTTCCGATCACTGCTCAGCCGGCAGTGATCGGAACAAGGTACCTGCTGAAATCATTCAGCAGGTTCCTTGTTACAATGCCCAGGGGGGTCCTGTGACCCCCCCATATCGGCGATCGCTGCAAACCGCAGGTCAATTCAGACCTGCGGTTTGCAGCGCTTTGTGCGATCTTTGACCCCCGCGGTCAAAGATCGCTTTGTGCGATCTTTGACCCTGCGGGGGTGCAGGGGGGGTGTTTGCGGGCGGCGGGAGGCGGTGCTGGAGGCGGTGCTGTAATATTCCCTGGTGTCTAGTGGATCTATCAGAGTGTCAGCACATTGCTGACACTGTGATAGAAACGGCTGGCATCTGTGCTTGATCAGATGCCAGCCGTTTAACCCCTTCCATACCGCGGTCCGTACGGACTGCAGTATGGAAGCGTTAACAGGGAGGAAGCTACCTCCCTCTCCCATGGGGGGATGCTGTGCCTTTGTAGCCCCCCAACAGGATGGGATCGCAGAGGGAGGGAGCCCCCCTCCCTCCCCATCACCCGTCGCTTTTAGAGGCGTCCTGCTGCCATGGTACTGTAAGTCTAATCAGACTCGTGCTAAAGGCACAAGTCTGCTTAGACTATGTAAAGTAAAAAAAATACAGCACAGTACACTGTATAGTGTATAGTGTACAATGTTAGACTGTATAGTGTACTGTACTGTATTAGATAGACACCAGATCCACTGGATCTACAAGAACCAAGTGGGTCTGGGTCAAAAAAAAATGTAAAACAGTGAAAAAAAAGTAAAAATAAAAAAACACATATCACTGCATAAAAATTAAAAAAAATAAAATACACTACACATATTAGGTATCGCCGCATCCAAAAAAAACTGCTCTATAAAAATATCACATGACCTAACCCCTCATGCAAATACCGTAAAAAATAAAATAAAAAAAATGGTGTAAATAAGCCATTTTTTGTCACCTTACATAACAAAAAGTGTAATAAAAAGCGATAAAAAAGGCGTATGCCTCTCAAAATAGTAGCAATCAAGCCGTCATAGGACAATCGCCCAAAAAAATAAAAAAAATATGGCTCTCAGACTATAGAGACACTAAAACATTATTTTTTTTCTAAAATGCTGTTATAGTGTTAAAGTAAAATAAATTAAAAAAGTATACATATTAGGTATTGCCGCGTCTGCTCTATATTAATATCACATGATCTAACCCCTCAGGTAAATACCGTAAAAAAAAATAAAAAATAAAAACTACCTCACATCTCAAAAACTGTAATAGCAAACAATCAAAAGTTATATGCACCCACAAATAGTGCCAATCAATCCGTCATCTCATCCCGCAAAAAATGATACCCTACATAAGACAATCGCCCAAAAAAATAAAAAAAAATGGCTCTCAGACTATGGAGACATTAAAACATAATTGTTTCAAAAATAATATTATTGTGTAAAACTTAAATAAATATAAAAATAGTATACATATTTGGTATTGTCGCGTACGTAACAACCTGCTCTATAGAAATAGAACACAATCTAACCTCTCAGTTTAACGATAAAAAATAAAAATAAAAAAGCTATTTTTTTTGCAAATTTTCCATTCTAATCCATTTTTCCAGTAACAAAGCAAGGGTTAACAGCCAAACAAAACTTAATATTTATTGCCCTGATTCTCTAGTTTGCACAAACACCCCATATGTGGTCGTAAACTGCTGTATGGCCAAACAGCAGGGCGTAGAAGGAAGGAAATGCCATATGGTTTTTGGAAGGCAGATTTTGCTGGACTGGCTTTTTGACACTATGTCCCATTTGAAGCCCCCCTGATGCACCCCTACAGTAGAAACTCCAAAAAAGTGACCCCATTTTGGAAACTACGGGATAAGGTGTCAGTTGTGTTGGTACTATTTTAGGGTAAATATGATTTTTGGTTGCTCTATATTACACTTTTTTTGAGGCAAGGTAACAAAAAATAGAAATTCTGAAATGTAATCTCCATTTGCCAATAACTCTTGTGGAACACCCAAAGGGTTAACAAAGTTTGTAAAACCGGTTTTGAGTACCTTAAGGGGTGTAGTTTCTTAGATGGAGTCACTTTTATGGAGTTTCTACTCTAGGGGAACATCAGGGGGGTTTTAAATAGGAAATGGTGTCAAAAATCCAGTCCAGCAAAATCCGCCTTCCAAAAACCAAATGGCGTTCCTTTCCTTCTGCGCCCTGCCGTTTGGCCATACAGCATTTTACAACCACATATGGGGTGTTTCTGCAAACTACAGAATCAGGGCAATAAATATTGTGTTTTGTTTGGCTGTTAACCCTTGCTTTGTTACTGGAAAAAATGGATTAAAATGGAAAATGTTCCAAATTTTTTTAATTCTTTCTCCATTTGCCATTAACTCTTGTGGAAAACCTTCTAAACTTCTAAGCCTTGTAACGCCCCCAAAAAATAAAATAGCATTCCCAAAATGATCGATACATGAAGTAGACATATGGGGAATGTAAATCAGAAACTTTTTTGGGCGGTAATAATATGTATTATAGAAGTAGAGAAATTGAAACTTGCAAAATTGCAAAGTTTTCCAATTTTTTGGTAAATTTTGTATCTTTTTATAAATAAAAATTAAATTTTTTTACTCCATTTTACCACTGTCATGAAGTACAATCTGTGACGAAAAAACATTCTCGAAATGGCCTGGATAAGTAAAAGCGTTTAAAAGTTATCACCACATAAATTGACACTGGTCAGATTTGCAAAAAATGGCTGAGTCCTTAGGGTGAAATAGGGCTTAACCATATAACCATATATTCTTGGACTCCAGGGCAGTGGGGCACTTCTTCATTCAATCCTCATTTTTAAATTTTATCATTATATTGCTGGGCAACCCAAAGTTGAATGAACCATTCCTCCGTCTGGGTGCCAGTGGCCTAAATATGGTAAAGTGGCATTTTTCAATGGTGGGTGACATGAAGCCTCATTCTCTGCTATGCAACCTCTCTCCTCTGTCTTGGTGCCGGTGCCTAAATATCTGAAAATGGCCTTTTCCAGTGGTGGATGACATGAAGCCTGATTCTCCGCTATGGGACCTCTCTCCTCTGTCTGGGTGCTGGGGCCTGAATAAGTAAAAGTGGCCTTCTCCAGTGGTGGGTGACATGAAGCCTGATTCTCTGCTATGCAACCTCTCTCCACTGTCTTAGTGCCGGGGCCTAAATATCTGAAAATGGCCTTTTCCAGTGGTGGTTGACATGAAGCCTGATTCTCTGCTATGGGACCTCTCTCCTCTGTCTGGGTGCTGGGGCCTGAATAAGTAAAAGTGGCCTTCTCCATTGGTGGGTGACATGAAGCCTGATTATCTGCTATGGGACCTATCTCTTCTGTCTGGGTGCTGGGGCCTAAACAAGTTAAAGTGGCCTTCTCCATTGGTGGGTGACATGAAGCCTGATTTTCTGCTATGGGACCTCTCTCCTTTGTCTGGGTGCTGGGACCTAAATAACTGAAAGTGGCCTTTTCCATTGGTGGGTGACATGAAGCCTGATTCTATGCTATGCCACCTCTCTCCTCTGTCTGGGTGCTGGGGCCTAAATAACTGAAAGTGGCCTTTCCCATTGGTGGGTGACACGAAGCCTGATTCTCTGCTATGGGACCTCTTGGGTTTGGGGTGAAATTCGGGTCGAGTTCGGATCCCGAACCCGAACATTTTCGGGAAGTTCGGCCGAACTTCTCGAACCCGAACATCCAGGTGTTCGCTCAACTCTACCGGGTACAATTGCTATCTTGGGATGAATTCTCTTATAACAACCACTCTAGTGAGTCTACTGGATCCTTTCCATTCATTGTCGTTTATGGACAACACCCTCGTGCTCCTTTCCCTGTTCCTACATCTTCCGGGGTACCAGCTGCGGATTCCTCTTGTAAGGATTTTTTGAAGATTTGGCGTGACACAAAGGACTGCATGAATAAAGCGGTGACCCGCATGAAAGCGAATGCAGACAAGAAAAGAAGAAAATCGCCAAATTTCTCGTCTGGAGATAATCTAGGGCTCTCTTCTAAAAACATCCCCTTAAGGGTTCCCAGTTTCAAGTTTGCTTCTAGGTTCCTTGGACCCTTTGAAATATTGAGAAGGATCAATAAAGTGACTTATAAGTTAAGTCTGCCTCTCTCTCACCTTATTCCTAATGCCTTCCACGCGTCCTTACTAAAACCAGTAGTCCTTAATCGCTTCTCTACTCCATCTCCGGTATCTGAAGATTCTGATGAGATATTTGAGGTCAAAGACATCCTGAACATCAAGAAGCGTGGCAAGAAGACCTACCATCTTGTGGACTAGAAGCACTTTGGTCCTGAGGAGAGGTCTTGGGAACCAGAGGAGAGCACTCGGAAAAGGGGGCTGTGCTGTGCGCCACTGTTCCCCTGTTTACCGCCATGATCCCGGGTGCCGCAGCGTTCAGCGGTGATCTGTGGCTGGTGCTTTCCATTTACTGGAGTTCTGGGCTCTGTCTGTGTAGGTACTGTTGTTGTGGGATCCGCTCCACAGTTTCCTCTCTGTCCTGGCCACATCATGCTTGCTGCTTCTTTCCTGCAGCACTTCCTTAAGGGCCGGCGACCGTCACTTCCTGGGCTTTATGTGTTAGATCATTTGACCTTGCTGACCAATCCTAGCCCTCCTGGGCATATATAAGTGGCTCATCCCCTTTCCCAGATGCCTCAGCATCAAAGTCCTTGTGTCCTGCTAAGGTTCCTGATTTCTACTTGTGTTCTTGTGTTCCTGACTCGTACCTGTATTCCTGGACTCTGCTACCTGTTAGATCTCTGCCTGCTTGCCTTGACTATCCTGTTGCCAACCCCGATTGCCTGACCTGTACCTGTGCCGCCTGCCCTGACCTGTTTCCTGTCAGACTTCGTCTTTGCCTATCCTTCGGTCCTGCACTGTTGCTCCTGGTTATGACAATGCCTGCACCTCTGGTACCTCTCTCAGGTACCTCCTGGTCCACCTGGCCCAGCTGCCTCGTGTGCCTATCCTCCTCAAGAAGTAGTGACCTTGTGTTCCCCTCAGGAATGTCTATCCCCACCATCCGGGGTACTGTGAAAAACGAAAGATTCACTTAGACAATACCCTTAGAGGAGGTAGGACACGTGGCACAGTGGGTTCACACCCGCTGGTTTGTGACATTTATATATAAATATTCAGAAAAACATCCACATAGAGGGCTGGAATAAAGGGAAAGCACCTGGAGTATGAAAAAGTCAAAAAGGCCTCCATCAAAACTTGTTTGTTTTATTATAGCTGGCAGATATGCATGTTTTGTTGGAGTCAGTGCAAACACTGCAATGCATATTCCTGTGTAGCTGGTGTGGGTGCTGCTATCACAGTCCTAATACCACCCACTATTTGTACAGTACCTCCTCCTTACAGCTACCTGATGTGCATGTAGGGAGAAGGAGAAGATCTACAACAGTACAGACCCAAGCAGTGGGAATCCTCTGGAAAGGAGGCAGGCAAGACAACTCCATAATTGACTGTGGAAGTCTTTCATCTCCCTCTTTTAACTGCTAATCTGGGCTCTGTGAATGAAAAGGGTGAACCAACCTGCAAGAGGTACTGTGATTGAGGGGCACCTTACCATCTTATGTCTCTCCTAACTCCTTGTGTCTCTCCCCTGTTGCCTTACAGAACCCCTGCCACCTTTTGTCTGCCCCTTGACAAAACCCCTGACACTCTGTGTTTTCCTCTTGACAGATCCCTTGCCATCTTGTGTCTTAGCCATGTCTCATGACAGATCTTCAGCCACCTTGTGTCTGCACCATGCTCACTGACAGATCCCCCTGCCACCTCATGTCTCTCCCTTGCTACCTGACTAAATCCCTGCTCCCATCATTCTGTCCTCTGACAGAACCCCTAACACTGTGTTTCCCCCCTGGTCCCTGATAAATTGCATCTTACTTGTCTTCTACTTCCTCACTGACAGATTCTCTGCCACTTTGTGTCTTCATCATGCTCCCTGACAAAACTGTTGCCACAATGTATTTCCACCATGTATCGCTACCAAAGATCCCCTTCCATGATTGTGTCTTACAATGACCCCCTCCACATTGCCTCTACCCACCAGCTTTCCCAGACTCTACAGAGCCCCTGCTAGCTTGACTCTCACCTTTCAACACCTTTGCTAGTTCCCTGAGCCCCCTCCTGTACCCACAAAGCCCTGCCACCTAGTGCCTCCTTTACCCCCAAAGAGTTCCTGCCCACTTACTGTCTTACTGTCTTCCATTCTGCCCTACAGAGCCTAGTGTCCCCCTTTGCCTCCACAGAGGTTCTCCCACATGCCCCACCACAGACCACCAGCATGGTCATCTATTTCTCTTGAATCCTCCTCTTTACCCGCCTCTTCCTTTTTACCCCACCCACCTTCTTTCACTAGCCTATTGTAAAAAAGTTTCCCATTGACTGTGGATTGACTGACCACAACATTTACACCAGACTGTAGACTGACTCACTGCAGTATTTAGGTTATGTCCACAAGTGACTGAAAAGCTACAGACTCACTATCATGGATTTTCATGCAGCAAATCCACAGTGTTGTATATTACCAGCAAAGTGGATGAGATTTTAAGAAACCTCATCTCCATACATTGTGCAAATTGAGCTGCAGTGTGAATTGAAGTCTACAGAATGTCAATTTATGCTTCATATCTCCACTGTGGATTTCACTCTTTGCAATTGAAAGGGTAAAATCTAAAGCCATTTCCACAGTAAAAAAAAATATTTTATACATGTTTTTTTTTTTTTTGCTATGAATCCCGGTCATGATCTGTAGCAGATTTTTCTACTGTATTTTCAGTTAGCTATGGACATACCCTTTAACTACGCTGTTGACTGACTGCAGCATTTACACTAGTCTGTGGACCTTTTGGAGTGTTTACATTAGAAATGAATACATTTTGCATATTAAACATATCCCCTTACCCAAGACAGCTGATATATTTGGCCCAATGTTGGTACATTTTAAAATATACTAATTATCCCCCAGTGTGTGTACATAATATACCTGTATATATGTATATGTTATACAGTATAAATTATATCAGGAGGAATTTGGTAAAGCCCTGCATTGAGTACACCTTCTATAAAATTATGGGGCCTCCACCAGATTTTTCATCCAGGGGCCATCACCAGCCTAAATCTATCCCTGCATAGGATGTCCATATATAGATTGTTAATTAAATGTTAACTACTACTAATACAATCATGTTTCTACTGTTAGCTCCCTACATAGCAGTTTAAAACAAGAGCAGCTATAACTGAAGTGAATTTGATAATGTTGCCCAAGTACAGTAGTACATATCCTTCTTGTCTAGAAACTATGTTTCACAGAAAATTTGAGATGAGAAAATTGAACTTGCTAGTATGGAACTTACCAGGGCTTTTCCTTGGTAACGAATGTCAATAAGATACTTGAGTCCTTGAAGACGTGCTAACCATCTGTGACTAGAAATCTATGTTTGATAGACATTCTGTGATCTGTTCACTCTTTTAGTAATAAGCTAATTTGTAAGGTGCTGCTGCAGATACTTTTTTAAGGTGTACCAATGAGGTGAAGCAAATTCTGCTCATGTCTAACCACTTAGACTTTTAAGAATCAATCTATTCTCAGTCAAAACTTTGTCAGGTTCCATTGAATGCCTTTGTTGAAGGTTACTGATTTTCCTATTAGGCTTCAAATGAACGTTTAAAAGACAAAGCATGATGTTTTATTGCAATAGTTCTCATTATCTAAATAGATATTGAAGGCAAACTACATATCATATTACAGTTATTTTGTTCATTTGTATATTATATATTTTTTAGTTTATTGAATTTTGGAGGACTGGAGGTGACAAGGTTAAGAAAAAGTGGTGGACAACTACATCCTTGTTTATGGGTTCTAAGAAGGGATAAATATTAGATTATTTAAAAAGATGCAAAATTGCCGTGTCAGTTAAAAGAAAATAACATCCCATTTATGTGTTCCCTCAATTATAATACTTTTGGATTAGTAAAAGCATTTGATTACCCATAGCAATAGACAGTTGTTTGCCTTTGCTGAATCAGCTAACTTATTACTCAGGTGAAATATTCAAAGACCAATTGTCTCTCTAAAAATATTCCACAGTTTTCAAACTACATTAAATTAAACCTATCAGGACCAGACCAGGGTAGGGTTAATTAATACTTGTTAATGCTAATGCCATCTAAGGCTTTATACCCTTCTTGACCCCGGTACTAAATAAAACTTCACTTTTAATAATACTAATAAAATGTGCAAAATACCAAAATAACAAAATAGAGCCACAAACTATATAAAACTACAGTCTATGCCGTGCTGGAGAAGTTCAAAATTATAGCTAACAGAGTGAGTAGAAGTGCACTTTCTCTCACTCAGATGCCTGAACTCGGAGATACACTTTGCACCCACAGCTGTGTTTTGTTGGTTAACAGTAAAGCAGTAGCTAATGGTCAGTGTATATCGGCTACTGTTAATAACTGCGGCTAGCACTTAGCCACCTTGTGACAACATACGGAACACCTGCAGCCAAACTGTCTGCTATTTAGCCAAACTGCTGGGGGGTGACTGCATCTCCGTATCATATGCAATGTAGGCATACACAGTATAAACGTGTCCAGCCGGACCGATCACCTATATACTAGCCAGCTCTGCATAGACTGCGTTAAAAACTAGAACTGCCCCCCAACTGCCCCCCATTTTTTTTTTTTTACATTAATTATGGGATAACCCCATCTGTCAGCAGATTTGTATCTGTGAAATTGACTAAGATGTTGCATGTGCGCTTGGTCGGCTGAAGGCATCTGTGTTGGTGCCATGTTTATATGTGCCCACATTGCTAAGAAAAATGTTTTAATAAATGTAATGAGCTTCTAGGAGCAATAGGGGCATTGCCATTACAACTAGAGGCTCTGCAACTGCCGCACCCTCTTCACTTAGATTGGCAAGGCAGTGAAAACTTCATCACACCTGGTCCTTCATCATACCAGTGCCGGTGCTGCCGCGCTTCCCCACGTGCAGTGAACGCTGACCTGCAGACTTACTGCCACTATTATATATGTTGCTACTACTCCTGATGAAGAGACTTGTTACAAAGTCTCAGAAACGCATAGAGTAGGGCTAATATCCATCAGGCAGGATCAGCCAGAACGTGGCTTACACATCTGGTTTGAGGGGGGCAAGTTCAGGGAGACCCTCAGTACATAAGGCTCCCTCTATATACTAACCATCCCTGCTCAACACCACACCAGTAGTGTCATTATTTTGAGGGAATTGGACTGGGATATCCTGAGCAACCAAAAGGATCTCCCATTAAATGGTTATACTTATTATTCCCTCGTATTAGCGTGCTGGTCAACCAATGGTGCAAACATAGTTTTGTCTGAGCTACAATATGAATATTTGTCTGCTATAGATATACAAATGTAACTATATACCAGCAGTAGCTTCTAGACAAAACAATCCATTCCTACCAGCGCATGTTGAATAGTATATGTTGTTCGTCAGCTTTTTTACCTTACACTAACGAACCCTCTTGGTTCCTTTTAATAAACAGTATTCAATAAAGTTTATTATTTTAATTTTAAGCCGTTATTACACTTCCAGTTAGCCAATTTAATTTTGATACGGCAAACCTTTTTGACTATCTCTCAGTTAGCCCCATAACCAAATCTGTCAGCAGATTTGTATCTGTGAAATTGACTAAGATGTTGCATGTGCGCTTGGCGGCTGAAGGCATCTGTGTTGGTGCCATGTTCATATGTGCCCACATTGCTAAGAAAAATGTTTTAATAAATGTAATGAGCTTCTAGGACCAATAGGGGCATTGCCATTACAACTAGAGGCTCTGCAACTGCCGCACCCTCTTCACTTAGATTAGCAAGACAGTGAAAACTTCATCACACCTGGTCCTGTAAATCAAAGTGGAGAAGGATAGGCAGTTGAAGAGAGAGCAAAGCCTCGAGGTGTAAGGGAAAAGCCTCCATTGCTCCTAGAGGCTGATTTACATATATTATAACTTATATATTCAGATATTCTGCCCAAGGTTCAGATTTGTAATGTTATGTGCCGAAATTGAACAGCTACTTTAAATGCTGCCGATTTTCCACATGATATTTATCTGAGAAAAGTCTGCATTGTTTATGCTGTATATGGCCATACCCTTACTGCTTGGAATTCTGCAAACCATTAAAGGGGTTGTCAAAACTGACTCTGCCCATATCCCCATTTTCATCTGGGCAGGCCTTCTGACATGATTATCGGAGCATTTCATGCAAAAACTTTTTTCTGGAGATCCGGTGCATGTCTGTGTAAACGGGGATATGTCCGGGTACAGCTCTGAACCCGGACAACCCCTTTAAGTGCTTACTTGAGTTATCTGAGATTAGTAAAAAGGATATACCATTTCATTTTTTCAGAAACAGCACATGGTAGGCTGTACCTATAATTGAATAATTATATTTACACCATTATAGGTCTATTTCCATTGATGAATTATTTTACTATTTTATAATATGCTTATTCTAAGTGATTATAACAATAACTTCCCAGTGATAATGATTCGAAATTATTATGCCATAAAAATAATAATTCTTGGAGGCAGGATCAGTAAATGTAAGCAATGACAATGACCCTGAACAGCAAAAGCTATAATGGAACGGTTTATATTAGTGTTGAGTGAATCGAAGCATCTGAAATTCGATCCGAAGTTTAGGAAAAATTTGATTTGCAACAAATCCAAATTTCCTTGCGTTTCTTGGCAACAAATCATTTTTTTCTAAAATGGCAGCTACATGTGTTACAAAGTGAATGTAAAAAGCATGAGATCATGAGATCACCCATAATGCTATGCAGCCAGCCTTATAAAAGCTCATACCACCCAGTCTCTGCCATTTTACTGTGAGATGAGCATAGGGACAGAAGTGGCAAGGGCTAAGGACAGTTTTGACAAAGCTTTTAATTGTAAAAATTGGATAGGGAGTCGGCAGGGTTAGTGCAGGGACAGTGTAGGGAGACCGCAAGGGGGAGAGATTATAGACACTGTAGGAAGAGCACATGGACTTTCTTTGCGTCAGACTCATTGTCAATAGGAGGTTTAATATATAGGTGCACTTATCAAGTTCACCTGCTGCGCCATTCATATTTAATCTGTTCTGTTATACATAGACTTACTGTGCGTCAGACTTAGTGTCAAGTCAGTCTAATGGCATTGAGGACACGTAGCAGAACCTGACCTCCATTGAAGGTTACTGTATTTCATGTATTATGTGCATATACTATAAATCTCATAAGGTTGTATAGGAGGTGGAAGGTCCCATGAGGCTAGTCAGGACTGGCTCTCTAGGAGGAAGACTCTGGTGTTAATAATTGACTCTGGAGACGCTCCGCAACTCAGCGTCCCTTAATACCATTATGTGTGGCCCCAACCATCTGGTAACAGATATGTATGTCTTTGTCTTGTGGCTGCTCATATGTATTTTTTTATTTATCCTCCCATTAGACGGAAGTCCTGTAACTGTAACTAGAATGGTGTATACTGTAGGTGCAATATGCCTTAAATACAGTATTTGGTAACACCCTTTTAAATTTTATTTTTGCTCTTGATGTTAGTTCAGTCTGACAATCTGGCCCCCATCCAGAGAATGTTGTGCACCCCTGTTAGCGTCTGTGTATTGAAATTACAACTTCTTCTCCCATTCACATGAATGGATGAGCAGTTGCATTTACACTGCACTGCTGCTACAAAGGACACTGAGTCAGACCTCCACCAATCTGATATTGATTACCAATTCTAGTGATAGTTCGTCAATATTCTGACACTGCAAATACTCTTTAATGGCATGGAGGCCATGCATTCACCCTGCTGCTCCATTTAATGCCTATGGGGCTGACAGTTAAGTAGATATGCACAGTTGCTTTGGATAGGATAAGCAATGACAATGACCCTGAACAGCAAAAGCTATAATGGAACGGTTTATATTAGTGTTGAGTGAATCGAAGCATCTGAAATTCGATCCGAAGTTTAGGAAAAATTTGATTTGCAACAAATCCAAATTTCCTTGCGTTTCTTGGCAACAAATCATTTTTTTCTAAAATGGCAGCTACATGTGTTACAAAGTGAATGTAAAAAGCATGAGATCATGAGATCACCCATAATGCTATGCAGCCAGCCTTATAAAAGCTCATACCACCCAGTCTCTGCCATTTTACTGTGAGATGAGCATAGGGACAGAAGTGGCAAGGGCTAAGGACAGTTTTGACAAAGCTTTTAATTGTAAAAATTGGATAGGGAGTCGGCAGGGTTAGTGCAGGGACAGTGTAGGGAGACCGCAAGGGGGAGAGATTATAGACACTGTAGGAAGAGCACATGGACTTTCTTTGCGTCAGACTCATTGTCAATAGGAGGTTTAATATATAGGTGCACTTATCAAGTTCACCTGCTCGCCATTCATATTTAATCTGTTCTGTTATACATAGACTTACTGTGCGTCAGACTTAGTGTCAAGTCAGTCTAATATATAGGTGCATTAATCTAGTTGACCTGCTGCGACATTTATACTTAATCTGTTCTGTTATACATAGACTTACTGTGCATTAGACACAGCATCAACAAGCGGTCTAATATATAAGCACATTTATCTAGTTCAACTGCTGCGCCATTTATATTTAATCTGTTCTGTTATACATAGACTTAGTGTACATCAGACTCAGTGTCAACTGGCGGTCTAATATATAGGTGTGTTTATCCAGTTCACTTGCTATGCAATTCATACTTAGTTAAATAGTTACATTACTGATTGAGTTACTGTACATTATGGCCAACAGACAGTTGCCAGCACAAGGAGCAGCAGAAGGAGGGGTGGTGGTAGCAGCAGATGCAGCAACATGCCAGAGCTACCATTGTCATCCAGTGGTCCTGTTTTGACCAACAATCCAGCTGTACTGGAATGGTTGACTCGCTCTTCAACATCACCTGAAGTGATGTCAGACACACAGCCAGGGATTGGTGGGTTCCTCTGACACCACTTAGTTGGCATGGTCCAGGAACAACTTCTGTGCCCTCACCTGTCCTGCTAGCTCTGCTCCGCTTTTCAGCGAGGACAAGCTTAGTGAGGCCAGTCATTAGCTACAGGCCAGCACAGACTGCATGCTCCCTTAGGCGTGCAACTAGCAATGATGACAATCAGGTGGGAGCATGCATTCTGGCAGTCTGCGATGTAGCCATGAGACTGGTGACAGGGACATTAGTGATGACCAGACAGTAGTGGATGATAATGTAGCAAATTGCATGTTGCCTGTGAAACAGCAGCAGGATGAAAGCATCCCAATGAGCAAGCAGGGTGGAAGCAGTGGATAATCTGAAGCCAAACATGCCAGGGGTAGACAGTCTGCTACTCAGGAGACTACCTGTCAGAGGTCAGCGGTACATGAGTTCCTAAAGGCAGTAGCAGGCAGTCAGTATGGAGTGGTAGGGGTAAAATGCCATACTCGACAGTGTGGAAATTTTTTATCAAGTGCAGGAGGACATTAGCGTGGCCATATGCAGAATATGTGGGCAGAAGGTGAAGCACAGTCAGGGTGCTAATGTTGGCACCACGGCCCTGGGTCAACACATGACCTGGAAAAAGAGTAAAACTAATGTAGTGGTACAGCCTGACATAGCAACTGCTGCATCTCCCACAGCTTGCACCCATTTTCTAGCAGTCACGGCTCTTCAACCTCAGCAGAAGGAATCTGTTATCCCTTCCTTTTGTCTGTTACTCCTGATGCTTCTCCTCCTAATCCTCATAATGTGTTTCGCCAGCAATCGATCCCCAAGCCTATTGTAAAGAGACAGCAGTATGCGTGCACTCATCCACCAGAGCAGAAGCTGAACGTACACCTGGCCAAGTTGCTGCTACAACAGTAATTCCCTTTCCATGTCGTTGACTCTTCAACTTTCAGAGAACTAATGGCTTGTGCCCACTCAAGGTGAAGAGTCTCTAAAAAAGGTGTACCAGCCCTTCACACATATGTTGTGCAAATGGTGGGCCAGTCCTAGAGGCTGTCGTCATCTGGTACAGTTCATGTAAACGCTGATATGTGAAGCTGTAATTATGGTAAAAGACAATACATTACAGCCCACTGGGTATCTGTGGTTCCAGCACCGGCTCACCAGCAACTTGGCCAGATGAAGGCAATGCCGCCACCGTAATCATTGGATTTCTGTGCCAATGTCCCCCCGCTTCCTTATCCTCCATCTTGTCCTCACAGCTTAGTGTGGTCCTCCAGAATGCCACTTATGCAAAGCATGGCGTTGTCACGCTATTCTGCAACTTGTCAGCCTGGGCGAATAACGTAACATCAGGAAGGAACTGCTCCATGTCATTAACCAAGAAATTGAATCCTGGCTGTCTCCTCACCAACTGGATATAGGAAACATGGTCACCGATAGCTGGAAGTACATTCTGTATGCACTGCGTCAGGGAGGGCTTACCCATGCGCCCTGTGTGGCATGTCTTCAATCTGGTTTTCACCTGGTTCCTGAAGTTTTCCACCCAACAGCAAGACGTCTTCAAATTGTCAAGGAAACTATGCATGCATTTCAGCCACTCTTACCACGCAAAACACACCCTCCTTGACTTGGAAACGCAGAATGGTGTTCCCCTACTTTGCCTCATATGCAACGTTTCTGCTTGTTGGAACTCCACACTTCATATGTTAAGCCAACAGTATGAGCACTGAGAAACCCATTTATTGATGATGAACTCAAACAGGACTGCTCCCTGGTTTACCTTTGACATTGGACAGTGACAGCTCATGCGTGACACCTTCCGTTTGCTCAGGCCCTTTGAGAAGGCCACTTAATTTGTCACTCTCCGGGACTATGGGATAAATTATGTCATTCCACTTTTTCACTTCCTGAGAGGACAGAGGGGCGCCTATATTTTGCATCCACCTGAGCCCTGTAGAGGCTGAACTGGCATAGGAGGAGGACATAAACACCCAGGAATTCTATACAGAATTAGGTGATTTATCTGCCCAAGCAACAGGTCAGGAGCAGGAGGAGCATGAGTAGCTAAAGGGCGATGACGAAGATGACACAGATGACCCCGATAGACTTTGGCAGTATACAGAGGAGATTGAGGCAGGGAGTCCCTCTGAGTCCCTTGTGCAAATGGCCAGATGCATGCTGAGTTGCTTGAATAGTGACAGCCGCATTATCACCATTCAGCAGAGTAATAACTACTGGATCTCTACAATGTTAGACTCTCGCTACCAGTCCAAAATGGGGGCCTTTTTTTTACACCTTTTGAGAGAGATGAAAAACTCAACTACTAGACATTCTTTGTAGTCAGTTGGTCGCTGCCTATGTGCGCCATCTCCCATCCACCTGAACGTCTAACTGGGGTGACCCTCTGAGTTCACACTCCACTGCCATGACTGCTGGAGGGGGTGGGGAGGTGGCAGGAGCAGCGCCAACTCCATCAACTGCAACTTAGGTCTTGAGTCTCTGATGAGCAGTTTTCTACAACCGACTACTGACGAAACCACCCAGCAGTAGCAGGACACGTAGCAGAACCTGACCTCCATTGAAGGTTACTGTATTTCATGTATTATGTGCATATACTATAAATCTCATAAGGTTGTATAGGAGGTGGAAGGTCCCATGAGGCTAGTCAGGACTGGCTCTCTAGGAGGAAGACTCTGGTGTTAATAATTGACTCTGGAGACGCTCCGCAACCTCAGCGGCCCTTAATACCATTATGTGTGGCCCCCAACCATCTGGTAACAGATATGTATGTCTTTGTCTTGTGGCTGCTCATATGTATTTTTTTATTTATCCTCCCATTAGACGGAAGTCCTGTAACTGTAACTAGAATGGTGTATACTGTAGGTGCAATATGCCTTAAATACAGTATTTGGTAACACCCTTTTAAATTTTATTTTTGCTCTTGATGTTAGTTCAGTCTGACAATCTGGCCCCCATCCAGAGAATGTTGTGCACCCCTGTTAGCGTCTGTGTATTGAAATTACAACTTCTTCTCCCATTCACATGAATGGATGAGCAGTTGCATTTACACTGCACTGCTGCTACAAGGGACACTGAGTCAGACCTCCACCAATCTGATATTGATTACCAATTCTAGTGATAGTTCGTCAATATTCTGACACTGCAAATACTCTTTAATGGCATGGAGGCCATGCATTCACCCTGCTGCTCCATTTAATGCCTATGGGGCTGACAGTCAAGTAGATATGCACAGTTGCTTTGGATAGGTAATAAATGTTCATGGGGGTACAACGCTCCCAATCCATTGCTGTATGTATAGGTTGCAGCTCAGACTCCTATAAATTGTGCTGAGAACAGATTTTCACAGTGACAACGTGACATGATTGCTTGTTGTATGTCAACTAATAGATCTGGAGAGTAGATGTCTGTTACTCTAAGGTAGGCGTAGGCAACCTTCGTGCAACCAAGGTGTTGCGGAACTACAACTCCCAGCATGTATACATACTCTGCTCTTCTCCAAACTCCCATATAAATGAATGGACCATGTTGGGAATAGTATTTTCACAGCAGCTGGAGTTCTGAAGGTTGCTTACCCCAACACTAAGGCCTCTTGCGCAAGTCTGTGCCCCTGATGCGTTCCAAGACAAAACAGTCAGTGTTTCATCCATGAAGGTGTCTGAGAAGGGTCTGTTGTGGGTCTTCTTGTCTAATTTTTCTCTCTGGGTTTTATACATATTACTAGCAGAAGGACCCGGCTTTGCATGGGTATATTTCATATATTTCATTTAATGTTTGTGTGTGTCATTAAAAGATATCGACAGTATCCCCCATAACAGTGACCTCTACAGCACCCCACCCCACTGCCCCGCCAATTTAAAATGGGTCTTCCACAGCAGCCCACCCCCTTAACTTTGACCTCTACAGCAGCCCGTCCCTTTAACAGTGAGTTTCACAGCACCCTAATCCCTTGACACTGACCTCCTCAGGGGCCCGTTCCCTTAACACTGACCTCCACAGTACCCTGCACCGTCAACAGTGACCTCACAGTACCCTGTTGCCTTAACAATGACCTCCATAGCAGTTGCCACTTAATTAGTGGCCCCTGCACCCTTAACAGTGATCTCCACAGCGGCTTGCCCCATTAACAGTAACATCCACAGTAAACGCTTCTTTAACAGTGACCTCCACAGTGCCCGCCCCTTTAACAGTGACCTCCACAGCGCCCTGCCCCTTTAATGCTAGAGCTACACGACCACACGTGTCTTGCGGCATTTTGTCTGAACAATTTTTATAATGATAGGCTATGGTGTCGCACTGCGACATGTGACATGCTGCGATTGCAACACGACAGTCACCAAAAATCCATCCAAGATGGATTTTTCTGCGACTGTTGCGTCGCAGTCTCAGCATGTTACATGTCATATGACACATGTAACAGTGTAGTTGTGCTCTATGTGTCGTGCGACACATGTCGTCGTGTAGCCCTAGCCTAAAGCTGGCCTACAGCAGTGAAGAAAAATGCCTGGGTTGTAATGGAAACCTGGAGTAAAACTGTGTGTATGTGGAGACTAAGGGCCTGCAAGGTTAAAATTGACTGATAAGGGACAAGTGACCGTGTGTATGGCAGTTGGAATATGAAGATAACGACTTGCAAGCCTGTATTGGCAAATGAAGGTCATTTTTTTGGGAATATCTCAGGAACGGTACATCCTAGAGAGCTGAGACCAGGTCTAAAACCTTTCCGGACACCTGATGTACCTGTGTGCCAAATTAGGTGAAGATCGGTCCAGTCATTTGGTCACGCATAAAGAACAGCCAGATGTCGGGACAGACAGTAAGTTATATTTGTACCAAGTTTAGTAGAAAATGATCAATGAATTTTTAAGTTACAGAGCAATATGTGTGTAGCAAAAAGAGTTGGAGCATACAAACTCCATGCAGCTGCTATGTAGGGGCATATGACCCCCACAAGATTTATTTCCAGGTAGCAAGGGATGTGTATACCAAGAGAACATTAGTGCTGGCACTGTTATGAAGGGGGGGGGGGGATCTGTGGATGGCACTGTTATGGGGGATCTGTGGAGGACACACTGTTATAGGGGATCTGTGGATGGCACTTTTATAGGGGATCTGTGGATGACACGGTTATGGGGGATCTGTGGCTGACACTGTCATGGGGGGATCTATGGCTAACACTGTTATGGAGGATCTGTGGATGGCACACTGTCATGGGGGATCTGTGAATGGCACTGTTATGGGGGGATCTGTGGAGGACACACTGTTATGGGGGTTTATGGTTGATACTGTTATGGGGGATCTGTGAGTGACACTGTTATGGGGGATCTGTGGATGGCACTGTTATGGAGGGGATCTGTGGCTGACACTGTTATGAGGGGGATCTGTGGAGGACACACTGTTATAGGGGACCTGTGGATGACACTGTTATGGAGGATCTGTGGATGGCACACTGTCATGGGGGATCTGTGAATGGCACTGTTATGGGGGATCTGTGGAGGACACACTGTTATAGGGGTCTATGGCTGACACTGTTATGGGGGATCTGTGGGTGACACTGTTATGGGGGATCTGTGGATGGCACTGTTATATGGAATTTGTGGCTGACACTGTTATGGGGGATCTGTGGCTGACACTGTTATGGGGATCTGTGGATGACACTGTTAGGGGGGATCTGTGGATGGCACATTGTTATGGGAGATCTGTGGATGGGACTGTTATGGGGGATCTGTGGCTGACACTGTTATGGGGGATCTGTGTCTGACACTGTTATGGGGGATCTGTGTCTGACACTGTTATGGGGGGTCTGTGGCTGACACTGTTATGGGGGTATGTCACTGTCATGGGGATGTGTGGAGGACACACTGTTATAGGGGATCTGTAGATGACACTGTTATGGGGGATCTATGGCTGACACTGTCATGGGGGGATCTGTGGCTATCACTGTTATGGAGGATCTGTGGATGACACACTGTCATCGGGGGATCTGTGAATGGCACTGTTATGGGGGATCTGTGGAGGACACACTGTTATGGGGGTCTATGGTTGACACTGTTATGGGGGATCTGTGGGTGACACTGTTAAGGGGGAACTGTGGATGGCACTGTTATATGGAATCTGTTGATGACACTGTTTTGGGGGATCCGTGGCTTACACTGTTATGGGGGATCTGTGGATGGCACATTGTTATGGGGGATTTGTGGATAGCACACTGTTATTGAGGATCTGTGGATGGGACACTGTTATGGGGGTCTGTAGCTGACACTGTTATGGGGGGTCTGTGGCTGACACTGTTATGGGGGGTCTGTGGCTGACACTGTTATGGGGGTCTGTAGCTGACACTGTTATGGGGATCTGTGGCTGACACTGTTATGGGGATCTGTGGATGACACTGTTATGGGGGGTCTGTGGCTAACACTGTTATGGGGATGGTCTGTGGCTGACACTTATGAGGGGTCTGTGGCTCACACAGTTATGGTGGTGTCTGTGGCTCACACTGTTATGGTGGTATCTGTGGCTGACACTGTTATGGTGGTATCTGTGGCTGACACTGTTATGGGGGTGGTCTGTGGCTGACACTTATGAGGGGTCTGTGGCTCACACAGTTATGGTGGTGTCTGTGGCTCACACTGTTATGGTGGTATCTGTGGCTGACACTGTTATGGTGGAATCTGTGGCTGACACTGTTATGGGGGTGGTCTGTGGCTGACACTTATGGGGATATGTGGCTGACACTGTTATGGGGGTATCTGTGGATGACACATAGCATCTTATGCTATGTGTCATCCACAGATCCCCCCATAACATTGTCGCTGTGTAGTGTGAATGTAATGGCAGTGGGGACCGGTGCAGTCACTGTATTGCACCGGGCCCTGCTCAGAGTAGTAATAATATGAATAACTGTAATAATAATAAAGATCTTCACTCCTTCACTTACTAAACGGTGAGGCAGGAGGCCGCGCACTGGCAGCGTAACTCACTATGTTTTGCGCCTGCGCCGCCAGCTTCAATCACGGGCTGCTAATTTATGACAAGAAGCTTCCTTTGGCAGCACGGGGGCTATCAAGGACCAGTCTAAAAAGCTTTCGACCCCAGTGCGTTTTTAATGTATTTTGAACCATATGTTTTTCCGCTGTATTACTAGCTAATACATTTTCAACATTTAAAAAGATTATTAAAGGTATGTTTTTCTTTTTCTGGCCCCAATAGGTTACGGTAGTAGCAAGATGAGATTCTTCTCGTGTTCTTGGGATCCCCTGGGATGACAGTCTGCACAGGACGAGCAAGATATTCACATAAAATGGAACAACAAGAGAATACAAGAGGATAACAAATGACAGAACCAAAAAAACCTTTTGCACACGGTCACTTTAGGGTACTTTCACACTAGCGTTTTGGATTCCGTTTGTGAGATCCGTTTCAGGGCTCTCACAAACGGTCCAAAACGGATCAGTTAAGCCCCAATGCATTCTGAATGGATAAGGATCCGTTCAGAATGCATCAGTTAGGCTCCGTTCCGCCTCTATTCCGTTTTGGAGGCGGACACCAAAACGCAGCATGCAGCATTTTGGTGTCCGTCTGAAGAGGCGGAGCCTAACGGATCCGTTTTTTTTACAATAAGTCAATGGGACGGATCCGTTGTCAGTGACACAATATGGTGCATTTGAAAACGGATCCGCTCCCCATTGACTTTCAATGTAAGCCAAAACGGATCCGCTTTTGGACTTTGTCATTTTTTTTAAGCTAATGCAAACGGATCCGCTCTGAACGGATACAAACGCTTAGATAGAGGTAGCGGATCCGTCTGTACAAATAAACAGACGGATCCGCACCAACGCTAGTGTGAAAGTACCCTTAGCTGCTATTGCAGCCCTAACAGGATTGATATTGAGTTCACTTATTTATCTATTTTGTATTTTTTATTCATTTTTTTTTCTTGTTTCATTTATTTTTTATTTTTTCATTTTTATATTATATACATTCCTATTTATCACGATACTATTTATTCTACATTTATCATTGGGTATTTATTAATATTTTTAGCATTGCACGAACAGTATATGTTATCTTATATGAATTGTTTATTGGTGTGAGCATTTATATATAATTATTTATCACATTCCCTGTGCACGTCTTTCCTCACTGTCTCACTCACTCCTTCCCCACTTGTTTTCCCATGCACTTTGATACATATATTTGGTTACAATTTTACATCTTCCGATCATGTGATCCAGATCTATGACGTGGTTGTCACATGACCGGATCGTCTGTTTCGGACGTGGATAGTAATCATCTCAAATAATCATGATCAATGTGTTCATAGATCATACTGCAGGGCATACGCTAGGGGTATATAAATAGATGTCAGGCGGTCGTACATCTTTTTGATTCTATGTTCAATATACAGCAGTCTGTGGTGTATTGATCTGGGCTGCTGACGTCAGTGTCACATGACTATGAAGAGGCGTCTATCTAATTGACGGCCCGGGATATGTCTAATCATTGTTGCATTTTAAAATAATCATGATGTTATTACAGGCATTATAACCTATATACTAAACATGGGAGATATACGTATTATTTTTATGCTCTATAACAGGACACCCTAAATATGATCATGTGCGCATGTGCGCATTATAATGATGTCAGACTATGTGCGCACTATAATGATGTTAGAACATGTGATCCCAGTTGCCATCCCTATTGGCCAGACTTGCCTTTTTAACTCTCACAGCACACAGATGGCGTCACCCCCGGACGAAGGCTCGCCGAAACGCGCGTTGGGGTGGCGCCATCCTGGTCCTTTGGCTTTATTGTTACATCGGGTAAGATCCGCTGGGATTCAAATTACCGATTGTTTATTGACTGCATTTATGTTAACATTGGTGGATGTTAGAGCATAGAGTAAGTGATTTATATTGGTATCACGCTCTCTCTACATATTCATTTTACAATGGCTATCACTATTTATAGTTAACACTATGCTCAATACTATGTGTTATTCTGCAGATCTTTTCCCTCATGTTATTAGCCAATTTGTGGTCTGGGGTAGCGCTATAAACTTTGCACTCTCCTGCTGTACATTTTTAATATTTATTTATTAATAAAGTATATTTACATATAACTTTCTTGCATTTGGCTCCGTTTTCTGTCTGATATTTTGTTGATCTTGTTATAGGAGTATATGCACAACATAATTAGGAATGTGGGTTGTTCTTACTAAATGCCCTGGTATTAACCATTTACTTGTGTTGGGCAGGAGACACCCCCTTGGTCATTTTTTGTGTTGTAACATTTAAAAAGACCAGATCACCACCTGCATAGAAAATGGTGTCTGATAACTGAGTGGGGGGGAGGGGATTTTTTTTTTTTCTGATGACTCAAAAATAAAATAAAAATGCACCAAAAGGCCCTGAGTAACCCTAACCTAAATCTATCACTGTTAATGGCCATGTGATAAAAGTAGAGATCCAGCTTTAATGCTTACTCTTTAGATGCTTTGCTATAAATGAGCAACCTAACATCATGTGAAAAGAAAATTCTGGCAACTTTGACTTGCTTGCGAGTCTTTCACTTTAATTACATATTCAATAATACATCGTGTATACAAGGAAGCGTTTCGGCTAGTAAGCCTTCATCAGCAAGTGAAACAAATATGTATACATCAAGCACATCTAGGTATCAAGATAGGTCACAAGATAGTGACATCAGACGCCAGTTTTAGGCGGTAAACATGTATCAAATAAACATACTATTGTAGCATATAGAGTTCACGTCCTTAGCGCAAGGACGAAGTCTGCAAAGGAAAAAACTAAGCAA
This sequence comes from Bufotes viridis, assembly GCA_033119425.1. Taxonomy (NCBI): domain Eukaryota; kingdom Metazoa; phylum Chordata; class Amphibia; order Anura; family Bufonidae; genus Bufotes; species Bufotes viridis. Next base: position 127,294,540 of record CM065593.1, on the reverse strand, counting down.
TAAGCTACAAATGCATGCATGCTTTCATATTCTTTATTTAAGCCTCTCAGTTGTAATGTGTCTAGTACGTGAATCCAGTATGCCTCTCTCCGTAATAAAAGTTTTTTAATGTCACCCCCCCACCCCTTCTTGGTCTCTTTATTTGTTCCAGGACCTGGAATTTTAGTTGGGTAATGGAATGTTTGTACTTATCAAAGTGGTAAGGTAATGGTAGAAACAATTTTTTTGTCCTTATCGTCTTATGGACTGCATGGTTTATGCCAGGGATGGGCAAACTGCATCTCTCCAGCTGTTGCAAAACTACAACTCTCAGCATGCAAAGACTGCTTACAGCTATCAGCCTACAGCAGGGCATGGTGGGAATTGTAGATTTACAACAGCTGGAGAACCGCAGTTTGCCCATCCCTGGTTTATCTAATATATAATAGTCCGCAGGGACATTTAATCAGGTATATCACATTTGCAGATTCACAAGGGAAAAAGCATTCTATTTTGAATGCCTTTCTGTACGTGGATGATGAAAAAATTCACCTTTAATGATATGAGAACATTGAAAACAATGAAGGCAGGGAAATGTGCCTTTCCTTTGTGTAGACAATGTGCTTTGTCTTAAATCAGTTTAACCACTGCCCAAGTCTGCACATACCAATTTATCCCGATAATTGGGGTTCTGTTTTTTGAAAACAAGTGGTGGATTTTTAAATTCCTCTATTTGTGGGTAGGCTTTGGTCAATAAATGCCAATGCTTGAATATGATCTTGTCAAACTGTGCATTGTTGGGGTGGAATTTATGTATAAAGGTTACTCTGTTCTTTTTTTATCAGGGGGATATATTTGTTTATCCAAGTATCCCTTAGCCTTATGTAATACTTCTGTAGGGTACCCCCTTTATTTGAATCTTTCTGTCATCTATTCCAATTTCAATGTCTGTTTTTCTGGATCTGTTACTATCCGTTTAATCCTTTCATATTGAGATTTTTAATTCTGTTTTTATCAGGCTTTTTTCTATATAAATCTGTGGAGAGGTGACCCTGTTCATCTTTATGTACAAGATCATGCAAAAAGCTTACTGAGTACTTATCATAGGTCATAAGTCATGGAAAACTTCAGGCCCTCATAAATAGTATTCAGGTATTCGAAAAAAGATAGAGGGGTCTTGAGTTGCCCATTCCATATGAAGAAAATGTCATCAATAAATCTTTTCCATAATAAGTAGTGTTGGGCGGGAATAGTCGACTCACGAATATTTATTGTAAATATCAGAAATTCGAATATTACATTGCTGATGTTTCGCAACAAGAAAATAACTGAATTAGTGAATATATGCTGAATATCCGCCCATATATTCGATAAATATCAGGAAATCGAATATAGCCCCTGCCGCTCATCACTAATAATAAGCTGTTGTTTATTTTTTTAAACAGTTGAGTAATATATACGTATGATTCTTCAAAAGATGCCATAAATGCGTTAACGTGGGATGGGGCCACATTCGAGAACATCGCAGTACCCCGTCGCTGCAAATAAAAATTGTCTTCAAACATAAAGTAGTTCTCAAACAGAACCAGATGCATTAACTCATGCATGAATTCCTGCTGCAGGTCTGTATATAAAAAAAAACTGAGGTTATACAGACCTGCAGCAGGAATTCATGCTTCAGTTAATGCATCTGGTTCTGTTTGAGAACTACTTTATGTTTGAAGACAATTTTTATTTGCAGCGACGGGGTACTGCGATGTTCTCGAATGTGGCCCCGCCCTATGCTAACGCATGTATGCATCTTTTGAAGAATCATACTTACAGTATATAATACTCAATTGTTTCATGTTATAAGGGAAAATAATAAAGATCTGGTCCCGTTGCTAAGCAACCATGCGGGAAAATTGCACTGCATCCGCACTTGCTTGCGGATGCTTGCGATTTCCCCGCAGCCCCATTCACTTCTATGGGGCCTGAGTTGTGTGAAAAACGCACAATATAGAGCATGCTGCGGTTTTCACGCAACGCAGAAGTGATGCGTGAAAATCACTGCTCATGTGCACAGCCCCAAAGAAATTAATGGGTCCGGATTCAGTGCGGGTGCAATGCGTCCTCCTCACGCATTGCACCCACACGGAAAACTCGCCCGTGTGAAAGGGGCCTAAGGCCTGGGTCACATGTCCAGAATTTTCTCGCTGCAAATCCACAGCATTGCACAGTACCAGCAAAGTGGATGAGAATTTCTGGACTTCGGCCATGACAGATTTACTAACATTTACATCTGGAAACAGGTGTGAATGTTAGCAAAAAAGTACTCTAGTCATGGCCTGGAGTTGTTTTTATACCATTTGCACAAACTGCAGAAGGTGTGCCTAGTTTAGGAATTTGGGCAGCGCAGAAGCGAATCAAAGACCGACACTTTTTTTTTTGGAGTGCAGTTTTTTAGCTCTTGTATAAGTCCTTGGCTTTTTTTTTAATCGTATTGTAGTGTGCCCTGAGCATTTTTATTTTTCAAATGCTGTTAAAAGCCCCCCCCCCCAAAAAAAAAAAAAAGTATTGTGACAGCACCCATGAGTGAATTTGTGCTGAAATCAAATACCTTTTTGCAAAGATCCTGGTGCGCTCATAGTATCGTAGACTTGGTAAGCTATTTATCATTTCTATCTACACACTAGATGAAATTCAGTTCATGCCTAAGTATATTTCATCTATCTGTAATATAAGTCCCATTTGTCCTTCTGGAAAGCTTTTACTGAACACTGTTATCAGCTGTATGCCACTCCCAAGATCCCACCATCTGAATAAAGAATTATTTAGTGCTTAAAAGATTATTGACTGTGGCTCAAGGGGAATAGAAGTAATCAATAACACACAAGGACCTACATCAGGCAATCAATCCCCTAAAGACTTGCAAGATACCAATCTAGACTAACAAACATCATTTAATTTCCCAAAAGCAACGCACATGGCTCCAGACAATAATCAAGTGTTAAGTGATATACTAAATTAAAATAACACTTTCTATAAAAATATGCAAATAACATATGTTGTGTTAAAGTATAACACATTTGATTTTATAAAAAATGTTGAAACTAGGCAGAGAATAACTTGCTTGCAAATACTGCAATTATATATGAATAAAAAATAAAAAAAATAGCTTATAAGGCAAGTCATTGAATTAAACCAGGTGATTTGTTTACCAGTTGGAAGATAAATGAAGATCTATTTAATATACTTCACACGGCAAGATGGGGCAGCCATGATATGGTTGAGAAGCGGCTGCAACGCCTTGCACACCTCTTGTGCTTGTGTAAATGTGTGCTTGTCCCCTAATGGTGCACCCAGACAGGGTCCCCCTGACATGGTTGAGGCACAGACGACCATGTGTCTGAGAACCATGCAGCCACGTAAGCCGCTGTGGTATGCTATTATATCTCGCTAGAAACAGATAGGTTATTTAGTGTTAATTGTTAATGGCCACATGGTTGCCGCACGTACACTGAATAGCCAATATGATAGAATACTGCCCGGCCTAAATCATGGATGCACGGTTCTCAGATATACAGTACCATGTGTTAATAGCTTCAGTGGTAAACTGTCTGGGGACACCCTTAGGCCCCTTTCACACGGGTGAGTTTTCCGCGCGGGTGAAATGCGTGAGGAGGACGCATTGCACCCGCACTGAATCCGAACCCATTCATTTCTATGGGGCTGTGCACATGAGCGGTGATTTTCACGCATCACTTCTGCGTTGCGTGAAAATCGCAGCATGCTCTATATTGTGCGTTTTTCACGCAACGCAGGCCCCATAGAAGTGAATGGGGCTGCGGGAAAAATCGCAAGCACCCGCAAGCAAGTGCGGATGCATTGCAATTTTCCCGCATGGTTGCTTAGCAACGGGACCCAATCTCTTTTATTTTCCCTTATAACATGGTTATAAGGGGAAATAATAGCATTCTTAATAAAGAATGCATTGTAAAATGAAGTGGAAGGGGTTAAAAAATAATAAAATTTAACTTACCTTAGCCACTTGATCGCGTAGTTGCGATCTGTCTTCTCTTTCCCTGCATCAGCTAAGATCTAAAGGACCTGTGATGACGTCACATCACATGGTCCAATCACATGGTCCATCTTACCATGGTGATGGACCATGTGATTGGACCATGTGATGTGACGTCATCACAGGTCCTTTAGTTCTTAGCTTATGCAAGGAAAGAGAGGACAGATCGCAACTACGCGATCAAGTGGCTAAGGTAAGTTAGCTTTTATTATTTTTTAACCCCTTCCACTTCATTTTACAATGCATTCTTTATTAAGAATGCTATTATTTCCCCTTATAACCATGTTATAAGGGAAAATAATCAATTCTCCAGAAGACCCGAAACTGGACTTCAGTGATGAAGTCCGGCTTCGGGTTGGGTACCAAACATGGCGATTTTTCTCACGCGCACGCAAAACGCTTTACAAACGTTTGCACCCGCGCGGGAAAAACGCGCATATTCCCGCAACACACCCGCCTCTTATCCGGGCGTCAAACATGACGCTCGTGTGAAAGAGGCCTTAGGGTATGAGTACACATTTAGGCAAGCATGAGTGGCTAATGACCTCATGACAGTTGTGTGTCCAATTAATTAAGAGACCTGGGCCTGTTCAAAAATTTTACACATCTTAATCCAGCCTAACTTTGCTAAGCCTGGTGTTGAAAATGCCAGTCTTAGCAAACCTGCCTTGCAATACATCTGTATAAAATTGAAGGAACATGAAGCACAGTGAGGGAGAGTTCACATATCACCCTTATTTTTCTATTCTTCTGATCTGCCAGAAGAACAGGAAAAAAAAAAAAAAAAAAAAAAACATCCTGTGCATAGATATGTCATCTGTTAGAGCCATTTCCATCTGAGATCAGTTTTTTTTTTTCCAGTGGATGCTTGCAGTACTTTTTCTCCTGCCAAAGAAAACTGATCTCCTACAGAAGTGACACAAACTGATCATAACTGATGCTCAAAAAAGATAATTCAGTTATTTTTAGTACAACCTGATGCTAACAGAGCATAACTGTTGCTCAATATAAAGGAACCGTTTTATTTTTTTTCTCTTTTATTCTGACAGATCAGAAGAATTTGTTGATGTAAACTTTGCCAAAAAGCAATATGCACCTTTGTACTGTAGGTCCATGTCAATGAGAATTGCCTGTAAACGTTTAAGCGTTAATAAGTTGTTTTTTTTCACAAACTGCACAAAAATCTTATCAAAGCCTGCTCATGTGCAGACAGCCTAAACATGTTTGATCAGTCAAATCAGCATCTCCTGGGATTTAAAATATAGAAATGTGATTAAGTGCTAAAAAGAAAGTTGCAACAGTGCATTTCTCTCATGGCCTTTTGTTACTATTCATGTAAAGTATTTTTAGACTACTCACACTAATCTAAACTTCATAAAGTAAGAAAGACAGTACTCCAGATATTAGGCATACTTTCCATTATTGCATATCAATAAAATAAAAATGATCCAAATGTGTGTTCTTTAAGTCATGTAAACAAATGTCAGTAACCACTCATTTCTACATTACCACTACTTACTTCCCATCTGCAGTGAACAATTTTCCAACATATTTTAGCCAAAAGGGCATGAAAGCAGCTGTCTCCACTGTGAAGGCCTGTAGGGTGCCAGCAGGACATGCTTCTGCTTGAACTGACTGGCTTATTTTCTTGCTTAGCGGATGAAAAGTGAATAATGAAATGTTTATCATTGAAAGCATAACTGCGGTTTTTATATTGCTTTATTTTCTTCTGCTTACAATGTATGTTTCATTAATGTTAAAGCTATTGATAAAAAAAAATCACATAATAATGTCAGCACTCATTGGGTAAAATGTACTAATATTGTAAGTAAGAGTAAACTAATGGGTTAAAGTATCAAGATCCAAATTTTCCACATTTTTTTTCCTTTTATTTTTTGTGTGTACTGTCTGCTTGGTTAAAGGCCATTTTTGTGACAAGTTTACAATTAAAATGTAGTAACATTTGTTGCACAAATGACATAGTAATTCCTCTTTCGAAAGGCTAATCTTATTTACTAAAAAGGTTCCATCACTTTGAATTCTGCCAGAACTGGAGTACCTTTACAACTTTTTGGTAACATATTACAAAAAGTCACAATAATAAATCTGGCAAAAAAATATCAGGCTGCCCCTTAGTAAAGTGCCAGACATGAAGCAAACCACACTAAAGGGGTGTAAACTAGAGATGAGTGAACTTTTTGAAAATCTGTGTGTGCTGATCTGGCAAATATTTAAAAGATTTAATTACAAACATATTCTACCTGAAACCAAATCTACCCAAATCAAAGGTGCTCTGACTTGACTATAAATTGGTAGAACTCCGGTAGAACTGGTAGGGCTCTCATAGAACTCATAGAAGATATTTTTCTATTTCGACTTTCCTTCTTTTTTCACATTTTTTGCTCTTTCTCCCCTCGACTCTCGACTGCAATAACAGCAATAGTAGATAATGTCAGAGTGACACTGACATATATTGCTATGGGTAACCGCATGTTTGACAGCGGTAACAGGTTGTTTAAGAACACACTGCGCCGTCACATTTGTTATGCTTTTTATTATTAGAAAAGTTCCAAAAAAATGTTCCTTATTGGGGGCAGATGGTGCTTAACCACCTCAGCCCCCCTAGCTTAAACACCCTTAATTACCAGGCCACTTTTTACAATTCTGCACTACGCTACTTTCACCGTTTATTGCTCCGTCATGCAACTTACCACCCAAATGAATTTTACCTCCTTTTCTTCTCACTAATAGAGCTTTCATTTGGTGGTATTTCATTGTTGCTGACATTTTTACTTTTTAGATATTTTGCTTTTTTGACCAAATTTTTGCTAAAAAATGACATTTTTCATTTTCTGTTGGAAAATTTGTCAAATAAAACTACATTTCTCTATAATTGTTTCTCTAAATGTATTGTTCTACATGTCTTTGATAAAAAAAAAATGCAATGAGTGTATATTTATTAGTTTGGGTAAAAGTTATAGCGTTTACAAACTATGGTGCAAAAAAGTGAATTTCCGTACTTTGACTTTCTGAGCACCTGTCCTGTTTCCTGACGTACTACAATGCCCAAACAGTACAAACACCCCATAAATGACCCCATTTCAGAAAGTAGACACCCTAAGGTATTCACTGAGGGGCATAGTGAGTTCATGGAAGTTTTTATTTTTTGTCACAAGTTAGCGGAAATGGAATTTTTTTTTTTTTTACAAAGTCTCATATTCCACTAACTTGTGACAAAAAAATAAAATTTTACATCAACTCACCATGCCCCTCACGGAATACCTTGGGGTGTCTGCTTTCTAAAATGGGGTCACTTGTGTGGTATTTTTACTGCCCTGGCATTTTAGGGGCCCCTAAAGCGTGAGAAGGAGTTTGGAATCCAAATGCGTAAAAATGTCCTGTGAAATCCTAAGGCTGCATTCACACGGGCGAGTTTTCCGCGCGGGTGCAATGCGTGATGTGAACGCATTACACCCGCACTGAATCCTGACCCATTCATTTCAATGGGTCTGTGTACATGAGCAGTTTTTTTCACGCATCACTTGTGCGTTGCGTGAAAATCGCAGCATGTTCTATATTATGCGTTTTTCACGCAGCCCTAGCCCTAGCCCCATAGAAGTGGGCTGGATTTGTTCTTTACAGCCGGAGCACACGGTGTCATTGGTTGCTATGACTCTGTGCGCTCCCTGCTGCCGTTGCACTACAGTAATACACTGGTATGATCTATACCAGTGTACTACTATCCTGCAGCGGTGGCAGGGAGCGCATGGCGTCGCCGTGCTGTCTGGCTGTAAAGAACAAATCCAGCCCGCATTACCACGGACTGCTCACTTCCGGGTTTAACGGATGTCTGCATCTAGCCTAATTCTAATATAAATAAATAGAGCATGCAGGGAATTGTAGTTTCATAACAGCTGCAGTGCCGCAGGTTGTCCACCTCTGCATGTGGTAAAATCGACCTGTTACCTTGATTCGCTGGGTCAGTAGTATGACAATGATACTACAAACCGGATTCCAAAAAAGTTGGAACACTATACAAATCGTGAATAAAAACTGAATGCAATGATGTGGAGCTGCCAACTTCTAATATTTTATTAAGAATAGAACATAAATCACGGAACAAAAGTTTAAACTGAGAAAATGTACAATTTTAAGGGAAAAATTTGTTGATTCAGAATTTCATGGTGTCAAGAAATCCCCAAAAAGTTGGGACAAGGCCATTTTCACCACTGTGTGGCATCTCCCCTTCTTCTTACAACACTCAACAGACGTCTGGGGACCGAGGAGACCAGTTTCTCAAGTTAAGAAATAGGAATGCTCTCCCATTCTTGTCTAATACATGCCTCTAACTGTTCAATCGTCTTGGGCCTTCTTTGTTGCACCTTCCTCTTTATGATGCGCCAAATGTTCTCTATAGGTGAAATATCTGGACTGCAGACTGGCCATTTCAGAACCCGGATCCTTCTCCTACGCAGCCATGATGTTGTGATTGATGCAGAATGTGGTCTGGCATTGTCTTGTTGAAAAATGCAGGGTCTTCCCTGAAAGAGATGACGTCTGGATGGGAGCATATGTTGTTCTAGAACCTGAATATATTTTTCTGCATTGATGGTGCCTTTCCAGACATGCAAGCTGCCCATGCCACAAACACTCATGCAACCCCATACCATCAGAGATGCAGGCTTCTGAACTGAGCGTTGATAACAACTTGGGTTGTCCTTGTCCTCTTTGGTCCGGATGACATGTCCCAGATTTCCAAAAAGAACTTCGAATCGTGACTCGTCTGATCACAGAACAGTCTTCCATTTTGCCACACTCCATTTTAAATGATTCCTGGCCCAGTGAAAACATCTGAGCTTGTGGATCTTGCTTAGAAATGGATTCTTCTTTGCACTGTAGAGTTCCAGCTGGCAACGGCGGATGGCATGGTGGATTGTGTTCACTGACAATGGTTTCTGTAAGTATTCCTGAGCCCATTCTGTGATTTCCTTTACAGTAGCATTCCTGTTTGTGGTGCAGTGTCGTTTCAGGGCCCGGAGATCACGGGCATCCAGTATGGTTTTACGGCCTTGACCCTTACGCACAAAGATTGTTCCAGATTCTCTGAATCTTCGGATGATGTTATGCATAGTTGATGATGATAGATGCAAAGTCTTTGCAATTTTTCACTGGGTAACACCTTTCTGATATTGCTCCACTATCTTTCTGCGCAACATTGTGGGAATTGGTGATCCTCTACCCATCTTGGCTTCTGAGAGACACTGCCACTCTGAGAAGCTCTTTTTATACCCAATCGTGTTGCCAATTGACCTAATTAGTGTTAATTGGTCTTCCAGCTCTTCGTTATGCTCAAATTTACTTTTTCCAGCCTTTTATTGCTACTTGTCCCAACTTTTTTGGGATTTGTTGACACCGTGAAATTTTGAATCAACATATTTTTCCTTTAAAATGATATATTTACTGAGATTAAACGTTTGATCTGTCATCTACGTTCTATTACAAATAAAATATTGACATTTGCCATCTCCACATCATTGCATTCAGTTTTTATTTACAATTTGTTTAGTGTCCCAACTTTTCTGGAATCCGGTTTGTACATTTATACAGTTTTTCTTGTTTTTTAAAACTGTGTGAGGGCTCATTTAAGTTTGTGATGATTACATATTATTCAATTTTTTGTTAGTAAACTGATGAAAAAATGGAGATTCGGCCATTTTTATATATTTTTTACCTTACGCCAATCGCTATATAGGAAAAATATTATCATAGTTTACTAGTTCAGTTTAAATGTGTATATATTTATGTTTTTATTGTTTACTTTATTTTAATTCTTAGTAAAGGGGAGTGATTAGAAATTTTATATATTTTCTTTTTTTCTAACCTCTTGAGGACTTAGGGCGTAGGTGAGCCCTGATGTCCGAGTCCTTAAGGACAGGTACAGGTACGCCCTGTGTATTTCTGATCACTGCTGTGTGGTGAGCGGTGATCGGAACAGAGTGCCTGCTGAAATCATTCAGCAGGCACTCTGTGACAATGCCGAGGGGAGTCCTGTGACCGCCACCCCCCCCCCGTCCCCCACCCCTCCCCGTAACGGCGATTGCAGCAAACCACAGGTCAATTCAGACCTGCGGTTTGCTGCGTTTCCTTGAATAGGATGGTGATCGGTGGTGTGATAATCCTTAGATCCTGAGAGGTGATGGTGGCATCACCTCTCAGCATCGCATCCTATTGGCTTCCTAATGCTTCCATGGAAGAGAGAGAGAGAGAGCAGCCCGTCTGTCCAGCTCTGAGCCATCAACCCCACCTTAGCCACCATAGTGTCATCTGGTACTAAAAAGGTATTAGAGACAGGTTTAGGGAAAGCTTAGATTAGGCAGGGAGACTAAGGGATAGTTTAGATAGTTTTTCTGCATTTCCCTGACCGGGTGTCTGGGGTCCACAGCACAGTCCTAGCTGTGTGACCCTAGACCCCCCAGGGGTGCAGCAGCTTGCCCCCCTCCCCACACACACATTTTTTGGGGTGCAAGCGCTTTTTTTCGTGTGTGCGCTGACTGTGGCCGGCACTCCTAGCTTCCGGCCACTGTTAGCGCATCACCCACCCCGCTGATAAGCAAGTTTTAATTTTTAATTTATTTAAAAAAATATATATAATTTGGGGCTTTAATTTTTTTTCTGTTAGGTTTAGGGGTAAGTGAACGCGAACACCCGTCTCCCCCCCCCCCACACACACACACTAAATAAAGTTTTCCACACACGCACACACACTCCCCTATGGCGCGCCGGACGTTCTCAGCCAAGGAGGCTTATGCCCAGCATACACTTCAACTCTGAGAGTCCCAGTGAGGATGAGGATGATCCCACTTTCCTCTTGTCATCAGCGTCCTCCTCATTATCTAGTGATGATGATGATCCCCCAAGGAGGTGGAGATGCCGCCAGGTGGAGCAAGGGGACCCCCATGCCAGGGACCCTGTGGCCCACACTAGTATGAGCAGCCCTGGGGCTCGTACTAGTTTTCCAGCCCACCAGATACGTCCACCTGAGCCCCCTAACGGTGAACTTGTCTGGTGTACCCCAGAGGATTTTGAGCCCGTGATTCCTGACTTTGTTGGCCAACCAGAAATCCAGATTCGCAGTGTGCTTCACTGAATATGACTATTTTAGTTTTATTTTCAGCGACCACTTTGTAAATCTGGTGGTAGAGCAAACAAACCCCCAACAGTTCATTGCAAAACACCTTGGCTCCTTTTTGGCTAGGAACGGTGGCTGGACTCCGGTCACTGCAACCAAGATGAGGATGTTTTTGGGCCTCGTGCTGCAAATGGTCCTAGTAAAAAACCTAGTGTCAGGAAGTACTGGATTGTGGACGTCCTCTACCAGACCCCACTCTACTGTATGGCCATGACACATTCCAGTTTTTCATAATGCAGCATGTCCCCCCTCGAGGTGATCCTGCATATGACCGCCTGTACAAAATCAGGCCGGTCATCGATCACTTTGGGGCCAAATTTCTGGAGGCCTATGTACCTGTACAGGAGGTCGCTGTAGATGAGTCTCTTATTACTTTCAAGGGGAAACTAATTTTCCGCCAGTATGTTCCCTCTAAGCGGGCGAAGTATGACGTGAAGCTGTACAAACTTTGTCAGAGTACCTCAGGGTACACTTACAAGATTTGTGTGTACGAGGGGCGAAATTCCCGTATTCAACCCCCAGAATGTTCCCCCACTCTGGGTGTTAGCGGGAAACTTGTGCACCCACTGCTAGATAAGGGTTACCACCTGTACATGGAAAATGTTTATACTAGTATCCCCTTGTTCCATTCCCTTGCTGCCAGATCCATGTCCTTTTGTGGGACCGTGCAGAAAAACAAACGCGGCCTCCCTACCTACCCCTCCAGGTGAGACCCTTGCCCTTACCAGTGGAAACCTGTTGCTGGTCAGATATAAGAACAAGAGGGATGTCCTTGTACTGTCCACAATTCCCAGTAACGGCATCACCCCTGTTCTTGTGCGAGGTACCGCGGCAACGGTACTCAAGCTCGATTATATCGTGGACTACAATCGGTATATGGGAGGAGTTGATCTCTCTGATCAAGTCTTCAAGCCATATAACGCCATGTGCAAAACATGGGCATGGTACAAAAAAGTTGCCGTCTACTTGGTGCAGTTTGCCTTGTACAACTCTTTTGTGCTGTCCCAAAGCGCTGGAAACACAGAGAAATTCCTCCAGTTCTATGAGGCAGTCCTCAAAGACCTGATCTTCTCTGACTGGGAAAGAGCAGGCCGGAGTATCTCGGCAACTGGAGGCGACCAGATCGTCCCTGGCCAACACTTTCCAGGGACAGTTCCAAAAAAAGTGCACAGTGTGTAACAGGAGGGGGATACAGAAGGATACCACCACTCAGTATGACACATACCCCGAACATCCGGGCCTCTGCATTGATGGTTGCTTAAGGGAGTACCACACTTCCATGGAGTACTACATTTATAATCCCCTTCCCCAATTTTTATTCTATTTAGCCACATACAATCGGCCAGAAAAAAAAAATAAAAAAAAAAGTATTGCCACATCCGTAAGAACCTCAACTATTAAAATACCCCATGACCTAACCCCTCAAATGAACACAGTCAAAAAACTAAAAAACAACGATGTAAAAAAAGCAATTTTTTGTCACCTTACATCACAAGTGTAATAGCAAGCGATCAAAAAGTCATATGCACCACAAAATAGTGTCAATAAAACCGTCCTCTCATCCTGCAAAAAATAAGCCCCTACCTAAGACAATAGGCTAAAAACAAAAAAAAAAACTTACTCTCAGACTATAGAGATACTAAAATGTTTTTTTTTTTGAAAAGGATAGTGTAAAACCTAAAATAAATTTAAAACGTAGACATATTAGGTATTGCCGCGTCCATAAGAATCTGTTCTATAAAAATAACACATGACCTAACCCCTCAAATAAACACAGTCAAAAAAATAAAATAAACAGCTATCTTTTGGCAAAATTTCCATTTTAATCGATTTTTTTCCAGTAACAAAGCCAGGGTTAACAGTCAAACAAAACTCAATATTTATTGCCCTGATTCTGAAGTTTATAGAGACAACCCATATGTGGTCGTAAACTGCTATATGACCAAATGGCAGGGCGCAGAAGAAAAGTAATGCCATATGGTTTCTGAAAGGCAGATTTTGATGACTTTTTTTTGACACCATGTCCCATTAGAAAAACCACTGATGCACCCCTAGAGTAGAAACTACATAAAAGTGACCCCCATCTAAGAAACTACACCCCTCAAGGTATTCAACACTGATTTTACAAACTTTGTTAACCCTCGAGGTGTTCCTCAAGAGTTTATGGCAAGTGGAGAAGAAATTTCAGAATGTCTATTTTTTGTAACCTTGCCTCACAAAAATGTAATATAGAGTAACCAAAAATCATATGTACCCTAAAAATAGTCCCAACTAAACTGGCGCCTTATCCCGTAGTTTCCAAAATGGGGAAATGGAGTTTCTACTCTAGGCGTGCATCAGGGGAGCTTCATATGGGACATGGTGTAAAAGATAAGGGCCACAAAATCTGCTTTCCAGAAACCATATGGCGTTCCTTTCCTTCTGTGCCAGTTTACAATCACATATGGGGTGTTTCTGCAAACTACAGAATTACGGCAATAAATAATGAGTTTTGTTTGGCTGTTAAACCTTGCTTTGCTACTGGAAAAAATGGATTAAAATGGAAAATTTGCCCAAAAAAAAAAAAATCGAAATTCTGAAATTTCATCTCCATTTGCCAATAACTCTTGTTGAACACCTAAATGGTAAACAAAGTTTTTAAAATGAGTTTTGAATACCTTGAAGGGTGTAGTTTCTTAGATAGGGTCACTTTTATGAAGTTTCTACTCTAGGGGTGCATCAGGGGGGCTTCAAATGGGACATGGTGTAAATAAACCAGTCGAGCAAAATCTGTCTTCCAAAAACCACACGGCGCTCTTTTCCCTCTATGCACTGCCATGTGCCCGTACAGTAGTTTACGGCCACATATGGGGTGTTTCTGCAAACTACAGAATCAGGGCAATAAATATTGAGTTTTGCTGTTAACCCTTGCTTTGTTACTTGAAAAAAATTATTAAAATGGAAAATTTGCCAAAAAATTGAAATTCAGAAATTTCATCTCCATTTGACAATAACTCTTGTGGAACACCTAAAGGATTAACAACGTTTTTAAAATCAGTTTTGAATACCTTGAGGGGTGTAGTTTCTAAAATGGGGTCATTTATGGGTGGTCTCTGTTATATAATCCTCACAAAGTGACTTCAGACCTCAACTTGTCCTTAAAAAGTGGGTTTTGGAAAATTTCTGAAAAATTTCAAGATTTGCTTCTAAACTTCTAAGCCTTGTAACATCCCCAAAAAAATTAAATGGCATTCCTAAAATGATCCAAACATGAAGTAGACATATGGGAAATGTAAATTAATAACTAATTTTGGAGTTATTACTATGTATTATAGAAGTAGAGAAATTGAAACTTGGAAATTTGCAAATTTTTCAAAATGTTTGTAAATTTGGTATTTGTTTATAAATAAGAATTAATTATTTTTTACTTCATTTTACCAGTGTCAGAAAGTAAAATATGTGATGAAAAAACAATCTCAGAGTGGCCTGATAAGTAAAGTGTTTTAAAGTTATTCACACATACGGTAAAGTGACATTGGTTAGATTTGCAAAAAATGGCCTGGTCCTTAAGGTGAAAATGAGCCAGGTCCTTAAGGGGTTAAACATTTTTAAACTTTTTTTTTGCTCCCCCCTAGGGGGCTACAATATATGATCTTCATATTGCTTTTACCTTACATTTTAGTTCAAATGCACTACATCGTAAGTCTATTTTGCTGTTATCCTATGAAGACCTACAAGCTGCTGGTCTCCATAGGAACTACAGCGAAGAATGGCTCACCAGATCACTGCATGGGAGTTTTTCCTGACCAGGAAGCTTAGCACTTCTGGGTTTTCAGCATTTAGATACTGTGTCACATTTGACCACTGAATCTAAAAGGTTAAATATATGTGATCGGCGTTGTCACCGCTTTGACACAGCAGTGAACCAGCTGCTATGGAACCCACTGGACTTCTAATCAGGCACCATATTTAAATCCCCTCTTTCCGCTGTACATGTACTGAGTTGGGAATGAATGGTCTAATGGGTCAAGATGTCTACCTTGTTACAGGGGTTCTTCGGGCTTTTAATATTGATGACCTACCCTCAGGATAGGTCATCAATAATGATGAGCGACAGGGGCAATATTCGAATTTGTGATATTTCACAAATATTTGGGCGAACATTCACCATATATTCGTGAATTTGAAAATTCATTATCTCCAGTCATTATTTTCTTGATTGCTGAAATCTGCAATTAAAAAAATTGCATTATGAAAATTTTCATTCAACACTACTCCTAAAATCAAAGATATTGCAGCCTTCTCATTAGCACACAAGCAAGAAGCAGGGAGGGATCATGTGTACTGTTTGTACATTATTTTCTTGATTGCGGAAACCGGCAATATAAAAATTTACATTACGAAAATTTGTATTACGAAAATTTGCATTCAACACTCCTCCTAAAATCAAAGTAATTGCAGCCTTCTCATTGGCCCACAAGCTAGAAGCAGGAAGGGATCATGTGTACTGTTTAAAAAAAAATCTCGAATATTCGAAATTACGAATATATATCACTATATTCTAACTATTTGCGAATTCTTTAAGTGCCAATATTCGCAATAAAAAATCGCAATTCGGAAATTCGTGATCAACACTAGTCATCAATATCAGATCAACGGGAATTTGACAACCGGCACCCCCGCCTATCAGCTGTATGAATGGAAGGTACATGCAGTGCGCACGTGCCATCTCCCTTCTCTCTTTCTGCTTGCCATAGACAGAGCAGCAGCGAGCATAAAGACAAAAGGGAGCTGGCACAACCGCACAGCTTCTAGCTGTCCAGAAGTCCATTAAATCTGCAAACACAATATGCACTGCAATGTCACAGACCAGGTAGGACTGTCTCAGTTTGTTGATTTGTGTGAGGCTTACGCAGAATGTAAAGTAATGCTCTTCCATCATGTTAATAGGACTGAACTGGCTGCTGTGGTTTCAAAAACTTATGGTAGCAGAGACAGCAGGAGGGGGGTAACTTTGAGAGGGGGGGAGGGGCACTTGGGGTTCAGAGAAAAGCCTCCTGCTCAGACACATGGGCAGTAGGTGTCTGTTCTCCAAAAGCTGAAGCAAGCTTTCTTAAACAGTCTATCCAAGTACTACAGTAATTTGGTTTCCCTTTCGGAAACAGGAAAACTTTCCCCATTTCGTTTTTATAGCGAGGGTTTAAAAGCATAGGGTAGGGTCTAAAAGCTAGGGTATATTATAGCGAGGGTCTAAAAGCATCTGCTCCTCCCTAGTGGTAGCTAGTGTCGGACTGGGGTGCCTAGGGCCAGTGTAAATAATTCTAGGCTACAGTTGCCATAAACGGAAATATTACTTGTTCATTTTTGGCCTTACATACATTAATCTTATTATTTTATTACACAATACAGTATGCAAAACAGAATGGCATTGTGCACTGCACTATATGAAAATGTTTATCATTAAGCAACTCATTGTAGTTGATAATTTATCTGTTATTTATAGTCAGTAGTAATTTGGATAGCACTCACACATGGAAATTCCTTATCCTTGATGAACAACCCTTTCTCTCAGCCATCCTAAACAATATCCAAAGTAAAGCAAATGTTTGCCAGCATCTTCAAATGGAAAAGTGTACTGGAGTGAATAGGCCTATATGGGAATTTCTCAAGTGTCTTGACCACTTCAGTAAGAACCTATAGGAGTCAATGCGTGATGGCGAACCGCATATTCACTCCAGTAATCTTTTTTATTTGAAGATGCCATCAAACAATAGCTTTACTTTAGGGTGACAGTAATTTTTTTCTGTCTTTGCTATCATGGTGGTATCCATGTATGATGCAGATCCAAAATAGGGTCATGTGCATTAACATCTGCACACAAACCATATGATATTCTACAAAATATAGCAAAAATAAAATGTGAGAAACTATTTTATTGCACAAACAAATGCACTAAATAAATAGCATTAAATATTAAACTCAAATATTAAATAAAATTAAATAATATTAAACTACTCAAAGCAGTTTTTGCTAGAGTTGAGCGGACACCTGGAAGTTCGGGTTTGCCGGGTTTGCCCGAAATTCGTCGCAAAGTTTGAGTTTGTGACCCGCACTTGACCCGAACTTGAACCAAAACCCGAACCCCATTGAAGTCAATGGGGACTCAAAGTTTGGGGCACTAAAATGGCTCTAAAAAAGTAATGGAAAGGGCTAGAGGTCTGCAAAAGGAAGCAAAATGGGGGTAAGAGCTGGACAATTGCCCTGCAAACAAATATGGATAGGGAAATAACTTAAAATAACATAAAATAGAAAAAAAAAATTAAATAATAATCTTGAACTAGGAGGAGGAGGTGCATATGGAGTAGGAGGTTGAGGAGGCGGTGGACGTGGCGGTGTAGGTGGAAGTGGTGGTGTAGAAGGTAGTCGCCAACAACATTGTTTTTAGTTTTTTTTCAATTTTTTTGTATATTTCGGTAGACCCTAAAACATTGGGAAATATAAAAAAGAAAACAAAGAGAAAGTGCACTGGAGTATAACAATGGCTGGGTGAGGCCGGTATACATGTCTATTCTGCACAAGGTACGGACAAGTCCTCTGGGATCCATGCCTGGTTTATTTTAATGAATGTGAGCTTGTCCACATTGGCTGTGGATAGTCGGCTGCGCTTGTCAGTGATAACGCCCCCTGCCATGATAAACACACGTTCAGACAGTACCCTGGCTGAAGGGCAGGCCAGCACCTCCAATGTGTAAAGAGCAACCTCAGGCCATGTGCCCAATTTAGAGACCCAGAAGTTGAATGGGGCAGACCTATTAGTCAGTACGTGTAGGCGTGTGCACACATACTGTTCTGTTGCTGTGTACTGTACATGTTGCTGAAAGACGTTCCATATCAGCTGGTGGTGATGGTTGTTGTGGCGTGCTGACAAAGCTTTTCCACATTTTGGGCATGCTAACCCTGCCTTCTGAGGTGCTGGAGGTTCCCCAGCTGCGTTGGCGACTTCTTCCTCCTCCTCTGCCTTCGCCATGTGCTTCCACTGAGCCCCCGATGTCAGGTGGGAATGCCATCAGCATTAAGTCTACCAGTGTGCGCTTGTAGTCGCGCATCTTCCGATCACGCTCCAGTGACGGAAATAAGGACGGCACGTTGTCTTTGTAACAGGGATCCAGCAGGGTCGCCACCCAGTAATCAGCACTGATTAGAATGTGTACAACTTGGTGATCGTTGCACAGGCACTACAGCATGTAGTTGCTCATGTGTGCCAGGCTGCCCAGAGGCAACAACAAGCTGTCCTCTGTGGGAGGTGTATTGTCTGTGTCCTCTGTATTCCCCCTGCCATGCTCCAGTGATGCCCATGAGCTGCTTTGGGTGCCACCCTGCTGTTAACACGGTTCCTCCTCCTCTACCTCATCCTCCACCTCCTCATCTTCCAGAACTGTGCCCTGGCTGGACAATTGTGTATCTGGCCTATGTTGGTGCTGGAACCCACCCTCCAAGCCACTTGTAAATGACTGGCCTGAAAACCATGGAAATACCTCTTCCTCCTCCTTTTCCTCCTGTGCCACATCCTCTTCCATCATCGCCCCAAACCTTTTTTTAAAGGAGACATAGAAGTGGAATAGTAAAGAGGATCACGGCGTTATCGGCACTGGCCATGTTGGTGGAGTACTCGAACAGCGCAACATCGCACACAGGTCTCTCATGGAGGCCCCCCTATTGATGGTGAAGTGGTGCTGTTCCACAGAGTGACTTCCCCGTGCGTGCTGCAGCTGAAACTCCACTATTGCCTGCTGCTGCTCGCACAGTCTCTACAGCATGTGCAAGGAGGAGTTCCACCTTGTGGGCACGTGGCATATGAGGCGGTGAGCAGGAAGGCTGAAGTTACGCAGACAGGTTAGCAGCAGCAGGTTGGGAATGCTGAAAGCGCCCCCACATATGGCCCGCACTTTTTGCAGCAGCTCTGACATATTGGGGTAGTCTTTCAGGAATTTCTGCACCACCATATTTAGCACATGAGCCAGGCAAAAATGTGCGTCAAACGTGCTAGGCCCAGAGCTGCTACGAGATTTCACCCATTATCGCACACCACCAGGCTGGGCTTGAGGCTCAGTGGCCCCAACCACTCATTGGTCTGTTGTCCCAAAGCTCCTGCGCGGTGTGGGGTTTTTCCCCCAAACAGATGGCCAGGAATTTTGAAATGCTGGCAATCAGGGCCAGGGATCGCGGGTGTGTAAGGGGGTACTTCCTCTTTCTCTCCAGTGTTTGGGAGATGGACAGCTGACTGCTTCCATAGGACATTGTGGAGATGCTTGGTGACGCAGGTGGTGGCATCGCTGCCACATCATCTGTTTGCTGGGTTGCAGGTGCCACTGTCTCTCCAGAAGCGGGAGAAAGACGCCGAGACTGCAGCAGAAGAGGGATCAGAAGGAGCCTGAGACCTTTCTTGGTTTTTGAGTGTTTACTCCACTGCAGCTCATGCTTTGCATTTAGATGCCTGGTCATGCAGGTTGTGCTCAGGTTGAGAATGTTTATGCCTTGCTTCAGGCTCTGATTGCACAGCGTGCAAACCACTCATGCCTTGTCATCAGCACATTGTCTGAAGAACTGCCACGCCAGGGAACTCCTTGGAGCTGGCTTTGATGTGCTCGGTACCTGGGTGGGGTGGGCAGTAGCAGGCCACTCTGCTTTTGCACCCTGCTCCTTCTTTAGCTGTGCTGGTGGCTCTGTGCGACCACCACCTCTTCCTCCGAACTGCACACGTCCCTCGGATGACCTTGATTTCATGTGTGGTCTAGGACCTTATCATCCACCACATCATCTTCCACCCACTCTTCACCCCTGCTCTCCTTGTTGGTCTGCAAACTGCAGAAAGGCGCAGCAGTTGGCACCTGTGTTTCGTCATCATGAGAGACGTGCTGTGGTGGTCCTCCCATGTCCACATCCAGAAACATAAGTGGTTGGGCATCGGTGGACTCAATCTCTTCCATTTCTGGGGCAGGGCTATGTGGATGGCCCACAGAAACTCTGCCAGCAGAGTCATCAAGAAGCATAAAAGACTGCTGCATGATTTGGGGCTCAGACTGCTTGGCTAATTTGCAAGGGGGTGAGGTGAAAGACAGAGGCCCATGGGCTGCAGGTGCCAACTCTGAGCTTTCAGCAGGGGACCGGGTGGGAGACAATGTGAAGAAACTGGAGGCACTGTCAGCCACCCAATCTACCATCGCCTGTGTTTGTTCTGGCCTCACCATTCGTAGAGCGGCATTCGGGCCTACAAAATAATGCTGAACGCTCTGTCGCCTACTTGCACCTGAGGACGGTGTTTAATTTGGGCGTGTAGCTGGCACAGATCGACCATGTCCTCTCCCTGCAACAGGAGCTCCACCAACACCAGCAGCACTACAACCAGGGCCACATCCCTAATTTGACGCTCTCCTCATTCTTTGCATTCACCCACCAAACTAACAGATGGATTTACAAAATGTATTTCCCTGTCAGGTATGCAGTGCAGGGGTAGTTTGAAAGAAAAAAGGGGTACAGCTCACCCAGCCAGCAATCTAAACTCCGCCGAATTTACAGAATTTATTTCCCAGTCAGGTATGCAGTGCAGCAGGAACACACCCTTCAAGCCACTTGTGAATGACTGGCCTGATAACTGTGGATATGTCCACCCACAATCTAAGAGCTGGATTTACTGATTATATTTCACTCTCAGAAATGCAGTGCAGGCAGCAAAGGTACTTTATGGCAAAAAAAAGTGATTTTTTTTTTTTTTAAACAATGTCCCAATTGTATTTACTGATTATATTTAACTCTCAGAAATGGAGTGCAAGCCGCAAATGTAATTTTTGGCCCAAAAAAAAAAAGAGATCCCCCCCCAATGTCCCAGTTGTATTTACTTATTATATTTCACTCTCAGAATTGCAGTGCAGGCCGTAAAGGTACATTATGGCAAAAAAAAAAGTGATTTTTTTTTTTCACCCACAATGTTCCAGTTGTATTTACTGATTATATTTCACTCTCAGAAATGCAGTGCAGGCCTCAAACGTACTTTCTAGCAAAAAAAATTATTACTTTGTCTCCCCAGAATCTAACAGATGGATTTATTGAATTGATTACACTGCCACATATGCAGCACAGGGGTACTTTACAGGAATTTTTTTTTAATAATGTCACCCCCTGGGTCCCTAAACTCACAGACGGATTACCTATATTATTTTCCCTTCCCCTGGCAAATATGCAGTGCAGGTGCACTTAGAAAATGGGTATATGTCACTCACTGAACTACAAGAACAGGATTAAATTATTGTCCCTGGCAGATATGCAGGTACAAGTGCACTGCACTTGCACAAAATGGCCGCCGATGCCCACCTACCTAACAGACGTATTAGTCTTATTTTTATGTTTCACTGGGTTCAGGGCAGGGTACAAAAATGTTGCATTTCACCCACAAAAAAAAAAATAAAAAATCGCTGTAGATCGCAGACTTAACACCAAGCTCTGATATCAGATTCTTTCCTAATCTCTCCCTCACAGCAGCAGCATCCTATCCCTGCACTAGTAAGAGCTGACGTGACGTGCGGCGCTACGTGACTCTAGCTTATATAGTGGCTGGGTCACATGCTGCACTGGCCAATCACAGCCACGCCATTAGTAGGCATGGTTGTGATGGCTTCTAAGGGTACACATCTTAAGTGCGTGCTAAAGCTTTATTGAACGGCCGAACACCGAATTCGAACCCAAACTTTTACGGAAAAGTTCGGGTCCGGGTACAAAAACCCCTAAAGTTCTGTACGAACCAGAGCTTTACTGTTCGGGTTCGCTCAACACTAGTCCCTGGCAAAAAGCACTTGTCCGTCTGTCAGTCCTTAAGTGAACCTTCCCAATAACTGCGTTGGTCAGGGCACGGGTGATGTTACGGGACACAATTGCTGGTGTAATGCTGGAACGGCACACCGAGAAAAATAGTGGTGGCTGGGGACTGAGTAGCGAGGGACGTCCGGCGCCAAGAGGCTGAGGAAAGCCTCAGTGTCCACAGGCCTAATGCTAAGCACAAAGGCCAATAGCGTACGCTATACAAATGGACAAATACATTATACCTGAATCTGAATAGACAAATATCAAAAGTTGCGGACCTCTGGGTAACACCGAGCTCCCCCGATGTACATTTTGTGCCTGCTTTTTCAAAGGGGAAAAAAGCAGGCACGAAACGTACGTGGGGGGAGCTCAGCGTTACCTGGAGGTCTGCAACTTTTGATATTTTTCTATCCAGATTTAGGTATAATGTATTTGTCCATTTGTATAGCGTACGCTATTGGCCTTTGTGCTTAGCATTACACAGTTGCTTTGGTGTGGACATTATAGTGAGTCCTGTGATTCTGGATATATATGCTTTTGTGTTGCCTTGACCCTCTAGTACGCAGGAGCTACTGGCTTTCAGCTATCACCTTATATGCTGCTAATTTTACATAATATCGGATGTTATTTTACTGTGTAAGTCATTACATGTTTAATAAAGATATGTTATTTATATAGTGCGTGTCCCTAAGTGTTTTTTTTGGATATGCTGTTACTGAGTCATGCATTCTTGTTTATTTATATAGTTGGGTTGGCTTACTTTCAAAGGCCTGGGTTAAGAATATCTGTATGCGGGCCTATTTGGTGTGGCCCGCCTTCTCCCTTTTGCCATTACACAGCCTCTTCCAGCCTTTTGCAGTGCTGTTGATCCCTCCCCCTCTGCACTGCTGTCCTTGCTTGGCTTGCCACCTTCCCAGGTTTGGTGAGTGATGTCATCGTCCACCACCCCCTCTTCCACTTCCTCCCTCGTGTCATACTCCTGACTTGTTTTTTTGACCTAACAAGACCCTCACTTATTGACAACTGTGTCTCATCTGCATTATCCACCTCATGAAATACTAATTGCCATTCCCCACCGTCATCTTCTTCTGACTGTGGATGCTGAAGAGTTTGGTAATCAACACAAAAAATGACCAAGGGGGTGTCTCCTGCCCAACAAAAGTAAATGGTAAATACCAGGGCATTTAGTAAGAGCAACCCACATTCCCACTTATGTTGTGCATATACTCCTATAGCAAGATCAACAAAATATCAGAGAGAAAACGGAGCCAAATGCAAGAAAATTATATGTAAATATACTTTATTAATAAATAAATATTAAAATGTACAGCAGGAGAGTGCAAAGTTTATAGCGCCACCCCAGACCACAAATTGGCTGATGACATAAGGGAAAAGATCTGCAGAATAACACATAGTATTGAGCATAGTGTTAACTGTAAATAGTAATAGCCATTGTGCAATGGATATATAGAGAGAGCGTGGTACCACTATACATCACTTACTCTATACTCTAACATCCACCAATATTAACATAAATGCAGTCAATAAACAATAGGTAATTTTAATCCCAGCAGATCTTACCCGATGTAACAATAAAGCCAAAGGACCAGGATGGCGCCACCCCAACGCGCGTTTCGGCGAGCCTTCGTCCGGGGGTAACGCCATCTGTATGCTGTAAGAGTTAAAAAGGCAAGTCTGGCCAATAGGGGACACCCCTGGGATCACGTGTTCTAACATCATCATAGTGCGCACATGTTCGGACAACACATAGTCTGACATCATTATAATGCGCACATGATCATATTCAGGGTGTCCTCATATAGAGTATGAAAATAATACGTATATCTCTCATATTTGGTATATAAGTTCTAATGCCTGTAGTGACATCATGATTATTCTGAAATGCAACAACAATTAGACATATCCCGGGACGTCAGTCTGATAGACGCCTCTTCATAGTCATGTGACATTAACGTCAGCAGCCCAGATCAATACACCACAGACTGCTCTATATTGAACATAGAATCAGAAAGATGTACAACCACCTGACATCCATTTGTATGCCCCTAACATATGCCCTGCAGTATGGTGATGATTATTTGAGATGATTACTATCCACGTCCGACACAGACGATCCGGTCATGTGACCACCACGTCATAGATCTGGATCACATGATCGGAAGATGTAAGATTGTAACCAAATATATGTATCAAAGTGCATGGGGAAACAAGTGGGGAAGGAGTGAGTGAGACAGTGAGGAAAGACGTGCACAGGGAAGGTGATAAATAATTATATATAAATACTCACATCAATAAACAATTCATATAAAATAACATATACTATACGTGCAATATTAAAAATATTGATGAATACCCAATAATAAATGTAAAATAATAACGTGATGGTAGAAATATTTTATAAAATAAAAATGAAAAAATTGAAAAATAGATAAAACAAGAAAAAATGAAAAATACAAAAATGAGAAAATATAAAAAATAAATAAGTGAACTCTATATCAATCATATTAGGGCTGCAATAGCAGCTAAAGTGACCGTGTGCAAAAGTTTTTTTGATACTATCATTTGTTGTCCTTTTGTGTTCTCTTGTTGTTCCATTTTATGTAAATCTCTTGCTCGTCCTGTGCAGACTGTCATCCCCGGGGGTCCCAAGAACACAAGAAAAATCCCATCTTGCTACTACCGTAACCTATTAGGGCCAGAAAAAGAAAACATACCTTTAATATAACCAGTTATTTAAAAACAAAGTTAAAAACAGATGACAAGGCAACCAATCAGGTGTTACCAGGTCTAGAGGAACGCTGAGAAACCCAAGGTTTCGTTAAGACCCTCCGGGCGCATTGTCCCAAGGGTCCAGATCCATTTGCTCTCCAGTTGAGCGAGTTTTTTTGAAATATTCCCTGCCCTTAAATCCACCTTCACACAATCAATTGCTCTCACCTTAAATCCCCGCGGATTGCTGTTGTGATATTCTCTAAAGTGCCGTGCCACAGGTTTGAGTTCCTGAGTTTTTTTGCTGTCTTTTGCTGCCAAAATATCTCTCACGTGTTCACGGACACGAACCTTGAGTTCCCGTGTAGTAAGTCCAATGTAGATTTTTTGACATGGGCATAACGCATAGTAGATCACTCCTGTGCTGGAACAGGTAAGGGTATGTTTAATGTTATATACATGTGACCCCGAGATGTCCGTAAAGTTGGTCGCTTGTTGCATATTGGGACATGCTATGCACCTACCACAAGGTTTAAAGCCCGATATTTGTTTACTTATGTTCGAAATTTTTTGTGGTTGTGTTGGTTCCAGGTAGCTCTTTACAAGTGTGTCACGTAACTTGTTGGCTCTTCTTGCTGTAACAGAGGGATAAGACGGTAGTAGTTTCATTAGGATGGGGTCAGTTAATAAAACGGACCAGTGTTTTTGTAAAATTCTCTGCATATCTCTCCATCTGGAGTGGTATGTAGTTACATATCTAGTCACCCCATCAGATTTCCGATCCCTTTTCACATTCAGGAGACTGCTCTGATTCTTCGATTTTGCTCTCCAATAGGCCCTCTTAATGGACCTATGGCTATACCCTCTTTCCAAAAAACGTTGTTTCAGAAGATCAGCCTGTTTTTCAAATGTAGCATCCTCAGAGTATATCCTTCTAATTCTAAGAAATTGTCCTATGGGTATAGCTCTGATGGTGCTTGTAGGATGCATAGATGAGGCCTGCAGATATGCATTGACAGCTGTATCCTTCCGGTACAGGTCAGTACATAAATGGCCATCTAAAGTCTTCATGATCGTGACATCAAGGAAGTCAACTTTCTGTCTATC
Organism: Bufotes viridis; assembly: GCA_033119425.1. Taxonomy (NCBI): domain Eukaryota; kingdom Metazoa; phylum Chordata; class Amphibia; order Anura; family Bufonidae; genus Bufotes; species Bufotes viridis. Next base: position 127,268,642 of record CM065593.1, on the reverse strand, counting down.
ACAGGTATACGTCAGTTTGATGTTGCAAGAATTGTTATTTAGGGTTTCAAAGAACTTAATAAGTTCCGTTTCTGACCCCTGCCAAATTATGAAGATGTCATCTATGAACTGTGCCCAATATAGGACACGGTCCATAGTGACACATGCCTCTGACGTCAAAAGGTCCCTCTCCCACAGCCCCAGGAACAGGTTAGCATAGGTCGGCGCACATGCCGCACCCATGGCTGTTCCTTGGAGCTGCAGGTAGAAGGACCCATTGAACGTGAAAAAATTGTGTGTCAATACAAATCGAAGCAGTTGCAATAAAAAAACATACATATCCTGAGATGTGTTGTTGGCTTCCAAAAAGAATTTCACGGCCCTTAGGCCGTCCTCATGGCGTATACTGGTGTATAATGACTCTACGTAACAAGTCACCAACAAGGTTTCTTCCTCCAGATAGATGCCCTGTATCTTCTGTAAAAGATCAGATGTGTCTCTGATGTATGAGGGGAGCATTTCCACCATAGATTTGAGTTGAATATCTATGAATTTACAAACATTATCAACCAGATTTCCCCTTCCCGAAATAATTGGCCTACCTGGTGGTCTGGTGGCATGTTTATGAATCTTCGGTAGTAAGTATAAAGTAGATATGGTGGGTTCCTGAATGATGAGTGCTTCCAAAAGTTGTTTCGATATCGTCCCCTGTTGTAATGCGGCATCAAGGATCTTATGTAATTCACATCTGAAAGATGTTAATGGTTTGTATGTTAATTTTTTATAGCACATCCTATTGCCCAGTTGTCTTAGGGCTTCTGTGACATACATCTGACGTGGCCATATTACCACATTACCACCTTTGTCGGATGGTTTGTAGATCACGTCAGTTAGTCCCCTAAGTTTTCTTAAACTTTCTCTCTGTTGTTTGGTCAGATTATCCTTGCCAATTGAGGGAGCTAGATCTTTAAATTCTCTGCTCACCAATTTCACAAACAAATCCACTGCTGGACACAGGAACAGGGGGAATTTCTGGGATTTCACCTTCCCTGTGCACATCTTTCCTCACTGTCTCACTCACTCCTTCCCCACTTGTTTCCCCATGCACTTTGATACATATATTTGGTTACAATCTTACATCTTCCGATCATGTGATCCAGATCTATGACGTGGTGGTCACATGACCGGATCGTCTGTGTCGGACGTGGATAGTAATCATCTCAAATAATCATCACCATACTGCAGGGCATATGTTAGGGGCATACAAATGGATGTCAGGTGGTTGTACATCTTTCTGATTCTATGTTCAATATAGAGCAGTCTGTGGTGTATTGATCTGGGCTGCTGACGTTAATGTCACATGACTATGAAGAGGCGTCTATCAGATTGACGTCCCGGGATATGTCTAATTGATGTTGCATTTCAGAATAATCATGATGTCACTACAGGCATTAGAACTTATATACTGTGGGGAGTCGCTCTGGTAGATAGCAGTGCGGGTGCAGTATAGAGACAAAACGGAGTCCAGAAAGTGTAGCAAACAGTGTTTAATTCACACTTGTAGCAAATACACAGCAAACAGTCACTTGGTGTTAATTCACACCCATCAGAAAACGTGCAGCAAAATTAAATAGTCAAAAACAGGTTCCAGTCACCTGGGAGGCTTTAGGTGCAGGTTCGCACCTGGCTGTCAGTCCAGCAGCAAGGCGATCGACCTCCGGCTTCCAGGCCGTCTGCACTCCTCCTTGCTTGGGGTCTTGCTTCCAGCCCAGAGAGCTCCACACAGCACAGCATGGATCAGCACTCCCAAACTCAAGTGATTCCACAGCCTAACAGCAGCTCCAGGACAATCACTCTCAGCTGCTGAGGAGGCTGCCTTTTAAAGGCCCGGATAAAGTCCGGCCTGGACCATGGGGAATAGGCACCCACCCAACTCTTTGCCTACTCCCAGTAAGAGCCGGCCCGGATTGGCTTTGCAGCCAAACTAAAAACAAGGTGTCAAACAGCACTAGCTGCTGCTGACACCACGAAAACCCGGCTCTTACCTCACCGAGGCCAGGAACCTCGGTGACACGTACCTGCCATCGACCACGGTACCTTGCACCCTCTTACACACCCCCTTTGTTCAACCCTGAGGGGTGAACACATGTGAGGCAGTGGACGCGGGACAGGGCATCTGCGTTACCCTGCAAGCGGCCTGCCCTGTGTTCTACAGAGAACTTAAAGTTCTGCAGGGATAGGAACCACCTGGTGACCCGAGCATTCCTCTCCTTTGCCTGGCTCATCCACTTGAGAGGGGAATGGTCGGTCACCAGACGGAACCTCCTCCCTAACAGGTAGTAGCGGAGAGATTCGAGTGCCCACTTGATAGCCAGGCACTCCCTCTCCACTATACTATACCTGGACTCGGCGGGACTGAGCTTACGGCTCAGGAAGACAACGGGATGTTCTTCCCGTTGACCTCCTGAGACAGTACCGCACCGAGGCCTACCTCCGAGGCGTCGGTCTGTACGACGAACTCCCTGTTGAAGTCGGGTGTCACCAAAACCGGGGACCCACACAGGGCCGACTTCAACGCGGAGAAAGCCTCCTCCGCCTTCTCACTCCAGCTAACCTTCCCAGACTTTCGCCCCTTCAACAGGTCTGTCAATGGCGCTGCTATTGTGGCAAAGTGGGGCACAAACCGCATGTAGTACCCTACCATTCCCAGGAAGGACTTTACCTGCCTGGTGGTGACCGGTCGGGGCCAGTTACGTATGGCTTCTACCTTAGTTACCTGCGGCTTGATGACTCCCCGCCCAATAACATATCCCAGATATTTAGTCTCTTCCAACCCAATCGCACACTTCTTTGGATTGGCGGTTAGACCAGCTTTCCTCAGGGCATTCACTACTGCCTGCACTTTGGGCAAATGGCTTTCCCAGTCGATGCTGTGGATGATTACATCATCTAAGTAGGCCGAGGCGTACCGACGATGAGGTCGCAGCACTATGTCCATTAACCTTTGGAAGGTGGCGGGGGCGCCATGCAGGCCAAAGGGTAACACCTTGTAGTGATACAGGCCCTGCGGGGTAACAAAAGTGTTTTTTTCCTTGGCCGACTCCGTTAAGGGTACCTGCCAGTACCCTTTAGTGAGGTCTAGCACAGAAAAATACCGGGCTTGTCCTAAATTCTCAACAAGCTCGTCTACCCGGGGCATGGGATACGCATCAAACTTGGACATAAAAGGGGTCCCTTGGTCTGTCAGAATCTCTTTTGGCAGGCCCACACGGGAAAACATTTCCATTAACTCTTTGGCAATGAGCTTAGCCGAGGTATGTCGCAGAGGCACCGCCTCCGGATACCGAGTGGCGTAGTCGAGAACTACCAGAATGTGATGGTGGCCCCTGGCAGACTTCGGTACAGGCCCGACTAGATCCATAGCGATACGCTCAAACGGGACCTCAATGATTGGAAGAGGCACAAGGGGACTACCGAAATGTGGCTGGGGGCTATTTACCTGACAGGTTGGACAAGATTTACAATATTCTTCTACCTCCTTAAACACACCAGGCCAATAAAACCGCTGCAGTATGCGGTCCTGCGTTTTCTGCCACCCCAGGTGTCCCCAAGAACATGTTGGTGGGCAAGCTCCATGACCAGCTTGCGATACGCTGTGGGCACCACCAACTGTTCAACAGATTCACCCGGATTTGGTTCACCCGATATAACATTTCTTGGTGAGCGACAAAGCGGGGAAATATTAACTCAGCCCCTGGCTTCTGGGGTTTACCATCAATTTCCACCACATTCTCCCAGGCCCTAGTTAGGGTTTGGTCCCAGTGTTGGGCGGTCCCAAAATTGTCTCCGGAGACGTGGAGGTCTGCCAACTCAGGTCCTGGTGGCAAGTCCTCCATGTCTCACACCATTACACTCAGTGGGGGTGTCTCCCCCTCTATCACAGCAATGGTGGTCACCCCTACCGCAGGCCCTTCGGACTCGGGCTCCCAGGGCTCTGGTCCCCCACTGGAACCAGGCCACTCTGCTAGGGTTGCCCCTGTCTCAGGGCTATTAGTCACTTTCATCTCAGGCCATAGTGACGGAAAACCAGGAAGTCTCTCCCAATTATTAGTTCATACGGTAGCTTTGTGGAGATCGCCACTTCACAAGTCCATGTGCCGGCCGCCGTGGATAGAGACATTACAGCAGTGGGATAGTCCTTTAAGTCTCCATGTATTCACACCACACCAACTTTCCGGCCCGTATACTGGGTGGGCTGTACCAGGGCAGCACTTACCAGGGTTACTAGGCTCCCTGAGTCCAACAGCGCCACTGCCAGGTTATCACCCACTTGCACCTGGCACAGGTGACGATTGTCTACTGTCTCGGGGTGCCGGTTGCACACAGTCTCTGGGCATACATGGAAGCCCGGTACCCATAATTAATCTCCATGGGTTCTCCCCACTGTGGACAGTCGGCCCTTACGTGGCCAGGCTCGTGACACCGCCAGCAGACTATCGGGGCCGGGTCTGCAGGGGTACACCCGAGCAGGTTTCTCGGGTACCAGTCGTCGGGACTGGATGGGAGTCCTCCGGGGTTTGACCGGCCCCCTCCCAACAACACCCCCTTTCAAGTTTTGGGTGGCCTCATAGCGCTCCACCAGGTCGACCATTTCTAGGGCATTGGTGGGTGATACCTGGCCGATCCAGTGCTGAAGGGGGTAAGGCAAGACCCTCCAGAACATGTCAGCCAGCAGTCGGTCCAGCATAGCAGTCGGACTTAGAATATCAGGCTGCAGCCATTTTTGCAACCTGTGCAGCAACTCATAGTACTGCGGCCGGGCGGGTTCAGCCGCTTTAAAGTCCCACTGGTGGACCCGTTGAGCCCGGACTAACACGTTTACCCCAGCCTGGCCAGGATCTCCCCCTTCACCGTGGGGTAATCAGCAGCCTGGTCATCTGCTAAGTCAAAAAAAACTTGTTGGGATCCGGATGCCAGGAGCGGAGCGACCACCTCAGCCCACTGGTCACGGGGTAACTTCTCCCTCAAGGTCACCTTTTCAAAGACCGCCAGATACGTCTCCACGTCGTCCGAGGGGGTCATCTTTGGGATCGCCGCACGGACCGCTTTCCGGGCATCATGGTCGTGGTGGGACGCTCTTGCAGCTTGTAACGCCATCACGTGCTGTAAAAGTAGTTGGTTGGTCTCCCGTTGCTGCACGTTAGCCTCCATGAGGGCTTTCACAGCCGCCTCCATGTTGCCAGAAATTCCTGTTTGCAACTTTGCCGGTTTTATATATGCCATGCACTTGTGCTCAGCAAAACACAAACAATTCGGCGTTCACGCCAGCCTCACTGCGCATGCCCGCATCCGACACCAAATGTGGTGAGTCGCTCTGGTAGATAGCAGTGCGGCTGCAGTATAGAGGCAAAACGAAGTCCAGAAAGTGTAGCAAACAGTGTTTAACCTCTTAAGGACGAAGGGCGTATATGCACGCCCTTCGTCCGCACTTTAAAGATGGCGCCCGCTCCCGCACGGAGCGGGCGCCCGAGCTGCGGGTAAAAGCTTGATTCATCAAGCTGACACCCGCAGCTCATGTCCGCGACCGGCAGCGATGCCGATCGCGGACATTTAACCCCTCAGATGCCGTGGTCAATCCTGACCACGGCATCTGTCAGCATAAAACCGAAAGTTTCACTTTCGGTTTTGCTCCGGCTCCCTGATGGCCACAAGGGAGCCGGGCATGCATGTAGTACCCTAGGTTTCTGTGAATGAAACCTGAGGTTACTACTACAGTATTCCTATGGAGCCTATGACTGTAATAGGCTCCATAGGAAATATACTGATTTTCTCATATATTCCAATGCTATTGCATTGGAATATATGAAATAACAATCTGATGATTGCATCTTATAGTTCCCTATGGGAACTATAAGAAAGTAGTAAAAAAAAAAAAAAAGTTTAAAAAATAAAAATTAAATAAAAAAATATAAAAATTCAAATCACCCCCTTTCCCCAAAATGAAAATAAAATAAATAAAAAAATAAAAAAATTACACATAATGGGTGTCGCAATGTGCGAAAACGCCCATACTATAATAATATTAAAAAATATTCACCATACGGTAAACATAAAAACGGAAAGAAAGCGTCCAAATGGCTAATTCGCCATTTTTGGCGCTTCATTTCCTAAAAAAATGAATAAAAAGTGATCAAAACATCATACGCACCCCATAATGGTATCAATTAAAAGTTCAGATTGCCCATAAAAAATGAGCCCCTACACTGCTCCATACGCATAATTACAAAAAAGTTATAGGGGTCAAAACATGGCGACAAAAAAATAAAATAAAAAATTCCCACTTTTAATTTTTTTCACTATCAAAGCATAAGAAAAACTATACATATTAGGTATTGCCGGATTCGTACTGACCTTAAGAATAAAATTAACCAGTCAGTTTTATCGCAAATCGAGACGTTGTAATTTAAAAACCCGTAAAACTGTGGTGAAATTGCTTTTTTTTTGCAATTTCACCCCATTTGGAATTTTTTTCCCGTTTCCCACTACATCACATGCAAAAATAAATGGTAGCGTTAAAAAGTACAACTTGTCCCGCAAAAAATAAGCCGTCATATGGCTATGTGAGCGGAAATATAAAAATGTTATGGCTTTTGGAAGGCAGGGAGCGCAAAACAAAAACGCAAAAATCCCAAAACCCCCGGTCCTTAAGGGGTTAATTCACACTTGTAGCAAATACACAGCAAACAGTCACTTGGTGTTAATTCACACCCATCAGAAAACGTGCAGCAAAATGAAATAGTCAAAAACAGGTTCCTGTCACCTGGGAGGCTTTAGGTGCAGGTTCGCACCTGGCTGTCAGTCCAGCCGCAAGGCGATCGACCTCCGGCTTCCAGGCCGTCTGCACTCCTCCTTGCTTGGGGTCTTGCTTCCAGCCCAGAGAGCTCCACACAGCACAGCATGGATCAGCACTCCCAAACTCAAGTGATTCCACAGCCTAACAGCAGCTCCAGGACAATCACTCTCAGCTGCTGAGGAGGCTGCCTTTTAAAGGCCCGGATAAAGTCCGGCCTGGACCGTGGGGAGTAGGCACCCACCCAACTCTTTGCCTACTCCCAGTAAGAGCCGGCCCGGATTGGCTTTGCAGCCAAACTAAAAAACAAGGTGTCAAACAGCACTAGCTGCTGCTGACACACGAAAACCCGGCTCTTACCTCACCGAGGCCAGGAACCTCGGTGACACGTACCTGCCATCGACCACGGTACCTTGCACCCTCTTACAATACCAAATATGAGAGATATACGTATTATTTTCATACTCTATATGAGGACACCCTGAATATGATCATGTGCGCATGTGCGCATTATAATGATGTCAGACTATGTGTTGTCCGAACATGTGCGCATTATGATGATGTTAGAACACGTGATACCAGGGGTGTCCCCTATTGGCCAGACTTGCCTTTTTAACTCTTACAGCATACAGATGGCGTTACCCCCGGACGAAGGCTCGCCGAAACGCGCGTTGGGGTGGCGCCATCCTGGTCCTTTGGCTTTATTGTTACATCGGGTAAGATCTGCTGGGATTAAAATTACCGATTGTTTATTGACTGCATTTATGTTAATATTGGTGGATGTTAGAGTATAGAGTAAGTGATGTATAGTGGTACCACGCTCTCTCTATATATCCATTGCACAATGGCTATTACTATTTACAGTTAACACTATGCTCAATACTATGTGTTATTCTGCAGATCTTTTCCCTTATGTCATCAGCCAATTTGTGGTCTGGGGTGGCGCTATAAACTTTGCACTCTCCTGCTGTACATTTTAATATTTATTTATTAATAAAGTATATTTACATATAATTTTCTTGCATTTGGCTCCGTTTTCTCTCTGATATTTTGTAGAGTTTGGTAATCAGTGCATAAGATCTCCTCATGTCCCTCTTCGGGGAGGGTCAGCTCACCTGCAGGCCCTTATCTACAATATTTTACAGGGTATGCTCATCTGCAGGCCCTCACCTACAATATTTGAGAGGGTCAGCTCATATGCAGGCCCTCACCTACAATATTTTAGAGGGTCAGCTCACCTGCAGGCCCTCACCTACAATATTGTACAGGGTCAGCTCACCTGCAGTCCCTCAACTAAAATATTTGAGAGGGTCAGCTCACCTGCAGGCCCTCACCTACAAAATTTTAGAGGGTCAGCTCACCTGCAGGCCCTCACCTACAAAATTTTAGAGGGTCAGCTCACCTGCCGGTCCTCGACTACAATATTTTAGTTTCAAACATTTTTATTAAATTTTCATGGGAAAGTACAGAAGCTTGAAAACAATCAGTGGATGCAACCACCAGAGAGTAAACGATGTTACAGGAAGGTACATGTGACATACAGCTGCATGAACATCATTACTCGGGACCAGGGCATCCGCTAGGATGCTGCCAACCAGGCACCAGGTCAAACGTGATTGTCACATGGAAGAATACAAAGCACAGTAAAAGGATAGAGGCTCAGATATAGAGCCAAAAGGGGAATTAACAGTAATATCACAAGGCGGCATTGTGAGTGATGGGTTTTAATCAATCAGGACGAACTCATAGGGCATAGAAAGAAAAGTTTCGCCAAGTGTCCCACGTGATATCCCGCTTATGCGGGTCCATAATAGAAGAAGGGAGGCGGTGCTCATATCGACAGGTCATGTTGACAGTGTGTTTATCCTCGATCAAAGAGGGTGGCTGTCTTGACTTCCAGTGTCGTGTAATGGTTAACTTTGCACTAAGGAAGATGTGACCTATGATTCGTGTAAAGCTACGGGGGAAATTGAAAATACCTAAAAACAAGAGGGCCATTACCAGGGAAGGAGGTATACTGACAGAGCAAATCCGGGATATCATTGAAAATACTTGTTGTCAATAATCATTTAATTTGGGGCAGGCCCATTAACTACAATATTTTACAGGGTCAGCTCACCTGCTTGCCCTCTACTATAATATTTTGCAGGGTCAGCTCAGCAACAGGCCCTCACGTACAATATTTTACAGGGTCAGCTCAGCAGCAGGCACTCGCCCATCATTTTTTCAATGGTCAGCTAAGCAGTAGGCATTCACCCATCATTTTTTGCAATGCTCAGCAGCAGGCCCTCGCCCCTAATGTTTTAGAGGGTCAACAGCAGGACCTTGCTCCTAATGTTTTGGAGGGTCACCAGCAGGCCATCAATGATAATTTTTCGAAGGGTGTGTATGATGCCTTCCTTTATGTGTAACAAAGGTTGTTTTGGGGTGCCGGTTCCTTGTAATTTTTGGCAGCCCTTTCACTTAGTGCATAGGCTTTATGAGTGTAGGAGTCCCACTACCTGAACAATTGTACCACAATGTGAATGAGACCCCCCTTTATGTGATATACAGGCTGTTTTGAAGTGCCTCTTCCACGTAATTTTTGGCAGCACTTGCACTTTATATACAATTGAATATACAGGAAAGAATGATTCCTTACAATTTTTCCTGTAAAATAGATTTATTTTGGGGGGTGTTTTTGGCGTATTTTTGTCAGTCTGTAAAAGTGGCGTGCAACTCGGACAGCATGGTTCCCAGCTGCGACCTGGAAGTCCAAGATGCATCCCGACATCGTGCCCATGCTGTTCCCGATCCATTTTGGTGGTGTTTCTGTCACACACACTGACCTTTTCCAATGAACCAGGCACCCTACCTTCTTCAGAGCAGGTGGTGCCTGGTTGTACCCCATTGACTTCCATTATACTCGGGTGCTCAGTTGAGCACCCAAACATAGCGATTTGTTCGGCCCAAGCACCCGAACACCGAATTCTTTGGTGCTCCATCATCACTAGTCATAAGCACAAATGTCTACTTCACCAACAAAACTGTTAAAATTGCTCTATTGTTTTGTGAGATGGGCATTTTGGAAGTCACTGTTAAAGAGCAGGAGCTCTGGAGTTTACTGTAAAGGGGGTAGGGCACTGTGTAAGTCACTGTTAAGGTGGTGGGCCACTGTGGAGGTGACTGTTAAGGCAGTGTGGTTCTGTGGAAGTCACTGTTAAAGGGGCAGGCTCTCTGGAGTTTACTGTTAAGGGGCAGGGCACTGTGGAGGTCATTGTTAAGGGAGCAAACTGCTGTGGAGGTGACTGTTAAGGCAGTGGGGTAGTGTGGAAGTCACTGTTAAAAAGGCGGGCACTGTGGAGGTTATTGTTAAGGGCGCAGGGCACTGTGAAGTTCACTATTAAGGGGAGGGGCCACTGTGGAGGTGACTGTTAAGGCAGTGGGGTACTGTAAAAGTAGCTGTTAAAGGGGTGGACGCGGTGGAGGTCTCTGTTAAGGGGTTGGGGTACTGTGAAGGTGACTGTTAACGGGGTGTCGCTGTGGCGGTCATTGTTAAGTGGGCGGTTGCTGTGGAGCTCACCATTAAAGGGCCAGGGCAGGGGGGAGAGGTCACTGTTGAGGAGGTAGGCCACTGTGGAGGTCACAGTTAAGAGAGTGGGGTGCTGTAAAGGTCACTCTTAAGGGGTATATCACTGTGGAGGGTCACTGTTAAGAAGGGTGGGACACTTCAAAGGTCTTTCTTAGAGGGGCAGGGGGGATGTTGTGGAGGTCACTGTTAAAGGGGTGGGGTGCTGGGAAGTTCAAAGTTAAGGGGGTGGGCTGCTGTGGAGGTTACATTTTAACGAAGCGATGCACTGTGGGGGGGTCAGTGTTAAGGGCTGGGGGGCTGTGGAGGTCACTGTTAAGGGGGCGGGATGCTGTAGAGGTCACTTTTATGGGGGATACTGTTGATATCTTTTAACGACACACACAAACATGAAATGAAATAGATGAAATATACCCGCGCAAAGCGGGAGTCCTTCTGTAGTTGTTTGTAGACTGTACTTTTGATTTCAGTGATGCAACACAAAGGTACATGCACTCTATAGATGTTTTTCAGCAAATTATTGTGGTAAAATGTGGTGTTAAAAAGGTCTCCTCATTATGGTTTGGTAAATGTACTATACAGTGTTGTTTAGGAGGACTGAGGCTAGCTATGGATATAGTTTACATGCAGAAAGCAATCAGTAATCATGTGACCAGTAACATTTTTACCTTGGACAAAAGAAGCAGACAAGTAGTAATAATTGATTCCTTTGTTAGGATTCCTTTGTTCCAGCTGTCTCAGGTGGCCAAGTACCTGATTTGATCATGTTGATAACCCATTCCACACAATTGTACTTTTGGATGGTGCTTAGGTCTACTTGCATGGTTAGCAGAATAAGCTTCTTGCACAAACATCTACTTTGTGACATTACTTGGTCCCATGGTATTGGCTCTAAATACCATCTCTCACTAAAGAGGGGGTTATGATATACTGTACATTATCCTTTATCTAAACTATATCTATGTATAGACCATACGACCCTTTGACACCCAGAGATGAAAAAACCTGTCAAATAAATATAACTTTCACAACTTTAGAGGGTTTTGATAACCTACAATTAAGGGTGTTGTCCTGCCATACCTACCCGACGATAGGTCATCAATATCTGATCAGTGGGGGTCTGGCGTCCTATAGTCATCCTCCATGTCGCACTATAGGGGCATTTCTACTTTGGCCCACAATAGGAGGAATTATTATTGCTGGAGGAACTAAAGTGGCATTATTATTAATGGGACATTATAGAACATACTATTATTGGGGGCTCTATACAGAGCATTATTACCACTGGGGCACTGTAGGGGGCTTTAATACGTCTGAAGGCCCTATTGTTTTTGCAGCACAGTATTCAGGGACACAGCAGGCATAGCATTGGGAGTGGCAGAATGGGGTTTGTGTTGAGAAGGTGGGGAAGATAATGGAAAGTATTTTGGCTCCATTTGCCAAGGTTGACCAGGTGTAGAACTGTGTGACAACACCTAGCTTTGCATAGGTTATATGCTGGAGAACCACTGTGAACTGTGCCCAGAGGGGAGGGTGAGCATAAGGTGGATGAGGAGGAGGCAGAGGACAACATTGGTGCAGAAATCCGAGAATTACAACGAGGAGACGGCATTGGCATCAACTGGCCAAGTTGCTGGTGTGTCTGGTCCAGAAACACATTTAGCCAGTGGGCTATAAATGACATATATTGTCCTTGACCATACAACTCCATATATCAGTGCTGGCGTGAACTCTACCAGACACCGAGAGGCCCAAGGACTTGCCCACCTTCTGGTAGCAGGAAGAAAAAAAAGGGCACTTAAAAGAAAAAAAATAGGGTGTTTAGAAAAAAAGTTAAAAAAACTGAAATTACATTGAAAATTAAGAATATATAAAACTTTATCAGCTTACAAACGTGCTACTTGACGTTTCTTCAAAGACTAGTATAGGTTCAGAGTGTTGGGTAAGTCATGTTTCATCAGTTTGCGGTATCGCAATGTCAAACCGAACACGTTACTCAGGTCACGGCAGTTTCAACTGTTTTGTTTTTCTGATGCTTCTGCTGGCACTGTTTTTTTGCCATTTCTTGGCCCCCAATATAATCATTTTCTTTCCGACTTTCCATTCAGGGTGCTCGGGTTCGTGTCTTTCAGCAATTACTGGCAGCAGTAACAGACCAAGGCCTTGCGAGTACTCTGTTGTGGTTCCCATGGCCCACTCACCCCTGGTGTTGGGCGCGAGTATTCGCAAGGCGAGTTTGATCTCGAATATCGTGTTTTTGAGATTTGCGAATACTTGACCCCATATTCGCAATTACGTATATTCGCTCTCGAGATGGATAGTGAGTGATAGGGAAACAGTATCTTGAAATAAAAAAAAAATAATAAATTCAGACATAATTTCCCCAACCTTAGTTGCTTCTTTTATAGTTTCCACTATTCCTGTCAGAGTAAAGACTAAATAGGTAAAACTGTCCTGCCAATGTTCGTCACTTGAATAATCACATTAATATATTTGCGGTCTGTATTCACTTACCTACCTAGCGTTAACAGGTCGTGTCAGACTCCTGTAGGCTGAATGTATTGTGGAAATCCGTATAAGTCCCTTCCATTCTCTCAAATGCCTCCTGCCATTTCAAGCTTTAAATACGTGTAAAGCTGTTTAAACATTATTAATAACGAACAGTTTTTATGCATTTTTTTATTAATCGCAAGTCATGATATTGGATGCGAAATAACGAATATTGCTAAATGGCGAATGTGCGACGAATGTGATGCTGGTCGTTCGTCGTATGTCGCGAGGTCGAATGTGGGTCTTGCACTAATCACTACTCGCCACCTCTCAGTCATTCGGCATGTCTAATTTAGGGTTGAAACCGACAGCTATCAGGAATTTCCTTCAGCTGAGGTGCGGCATATGCTGCCCTAGGTACGAAAGTTCCGGCCCATATTATCCGAAAGCTAGGTCAGTGGCGCTCTGCATGTTCATTAGGTTCATACCTCAGCTTAGTCGAGAGATGTTCTTGCATTCCAGAGGTTGATCATGTTAGTTTTGTTGCTACGTACTATTGTGCATTTAGTTGTTGGTTTTTGGCCCCATTCAGTCATTCCTCCTACGCAGCTGTTATGGCACAACTCGAGCCGCTTAGCTTAGTTAGGTAGGCAGGTAGACGGTTATGTGTCATGTAGCCCTGACCACAAGTTAGAAGGCCGGTTTATTGGCCAGTATTTATGGGAGGGGTGTACAGTGGAGGAAATAATTATTTGACCCCTCACTGATTTTGTAAGTTTGTCCAATGACAAAGAAATGAAAAGTCTCAGAACAGTATCATTTCAATGGTAGGTTTATTGTAACAGTGGCAGATAGCACATCAAAAGGAAAATCGAAAAAATAACTTTAAATAAAAGATAGCAACTGATTTGCATTTCATTGAGTGAAATAAGTATTTGAACCCTCTAACAAAAAAAGACTTAATACTTGGTGGAAAAACCCTTGTTTGCAAGCACAGAGGTCAAACGTTTCTTGTAATTGATGACCAAGTTTGCGCACATTTTAGGAGGAATGTTGGTCCACTCCTCTTTGCAGATCATCTCTAAATCCCTAAGGTTTCGAGGCTGTCTCTGTGCAACTCTGAGCTTGAGCTCCCTCCATAGGTTTTCGATTGGATTAAGGTCCGGAGACTGACTAGAGCCACTCCATGACCTTAATGTGCTTCTTCTTGAGCCACTCCTTTGTTGCCTTTGCTGTATGTTTTGGGTCATTGTCGTGCTGGAACACCCATCCACGACCCATTTTCAGTTTCCTGGCAGAGGGAAGGAGGTTGTCGCTCAGGATTTCACGATACATGGCTCCGTCCATTTTCCCGTTAATGCGAATAAGTTGTCCTGTGCCCTTAGCAGAAAAACACCCCCAAAGCAAAATGTTTCCACCCCCATGCTTGACGGTGGGGACGGTGTTTTAGGGGTCATAGGCAGCATTTTCTTCCTCCAAACACAGCGAGTTGAGTTAATGCCAAAGAGCTCTATTTTGGTCTCATCAGACCACAGCACCTTCTCCCAGTCACTCTCTGAATCATTCAGGTGTTCATTGGCAAACTTCAGACGGGCCTGCACATGTGCCTTCCTGAGCAGGGGGACCTTGCGAGCCCTGCAGGATTTTTAATCCATTGCGGTGTAATGTGTTTCCAATGGTTTTCTTGGTGACTGTGGTCCCTGCTAATTTGAGGTCATTAACTAACTCCTCCCGTGTAGTTCTAGGATGCTTTTTCACCTTTCTCAGAACCATTGACACCCCACGAGGTGAGATCTTGCGTGGAGCCCCAGAGCGAGGTCGATTGATGGTCATTTTGTGCTCCTTCCATTTTCGAACAATCGCACCAACAGTTGTCACCTTCTCTCCCAGCTTCTTGCTAATGGTTTTGTAGCCCATTCCAGCCTTGTGCAGGTCTACAATTTTGTCTCTGACATCCTTGGACAGCTCTTTGGTCTTTCCCATGTTGGAGAGTTTGGAGTCTGCTTGATTGATTGATTCTGTGGACAGGTGTCTTTTATACAGGTGACTAGTTAAGACAGGTGTCCTTAATGAGGGTGACTAATTGAGTAGAAGTGTCTAACCACTCTGTGGGAGCCAGAACTCTTAATGGTTGGTAGGGGTTCAAATACTTATTTCACTCAATGAAATGCAAATCAGTTGCTATCTTTTATTTAAAGTTATTTTTTCGATTTTCCTTTTGATGTGCTATCTGCCACTGTTACAATAAACCTACCATTGAAATGATACTGTTCTGAGACTTTTCATTTCTTTGTCATTGGACAAACTTACAAAATCAGTGAGGGGTCAAATAATTATTTCCTCCACTGTAAGTAGAGCATTTATACCAGGCAGGCACCTCCCTTGGGTGTGTCGACGGTGCTGTGTACCCTCCCAACCCGCCCTTCTTTTTCATAAACACCTTGCAGGGTATGCCCCCCTTCAGGCATTCATCCTACGCAGCGGTTATGGCACAACTCAAGCCGCTTTGCTTAGTTAGAAAGAATATTATATAGAAAGTATATTATAGTGCATTTGTATTGCGCAGCAGTTGTGTGAAGTTCTGCAGCGATACTGTAGGTATATAGAGGGATAGGCGCTATTGGAACAACTATTTTCAACGGGTGTGATACACCTGTTGCCCCCCCACAAAAACAGTTTAAGGGGTGCGATGTACCTGCTCCCACATACCTGTAACCTGGTGCCAAAAATAAATAGGTTGGTGTGATATCACTGTTGTGGCAAAAAAAATAATTCAGGGGTGTGAGATACCTGTTTCCACAAAATACTGATTAAGGGGATTGATATACCTGGTTCCAAAAATATTCATATTCATCACTAGAGTTGAGCGAACACCTGGATTTTCGGGTTCGAGAAGTTCGAGGGCTGCAAAAGGCAGCAAAATGTAGATAAATGCCCTGCAAACAAATGTGGATAGGGAAATTAATTAAAATAAAATAAAATAAATAAAAATTAACCAATATCAATTGGAGAGAGGTCCCATAGCAGAGAATCAGGCTTCAAGTCACCCACCAATGGAGAAGGTCCCTTTCTGTTATTTCGGCCCCAGCACCCAGACAGAGGAGAGAGGTCCCATAGCATAAAATCAGGCTTCATATCACCCACCACTGGAGAAGGCCACTTTCAGTTATTTAGGCCCCAGCACCCAGACAGAGGAGAGAGGTGCCATAGTAGAGAATCATGCGTCATATCACCCACCACTGGAGAAGGCCACTTTCAGTTATTTAGGCCCCAGCACCCAGACAGAGGAGAGAGGTCTCACAGCAAGGAATAAGGCGTCATATCACCCACCACTGGAGAAGGCCATTTTGAGTTATTTAGGCCCCAGCACCCAGACAGAGGAGAGAGGTCCCACAGCAAGGAATAAGGCGTCATATCACCCACCACTGGAGAAGGCCACTTTAAGTTATTTAGGCCCCAGCACCCAGACAGAGGAGAGAGTCCCACAGCAAGGAATAAGGCGTCATATCACCCACCACTGGAGAAGGCCACTTCCAGATATTTAGCCCATGTCACCCAGACAGAGAAGAAAGGTCGCATGGCAGAGGTTCAGGCTTCATGTCACCCACTATTGTAACAGGCCACTTTCAGTTATTTAGGCCCCGGCGCCCAGATTGAGGAGAGGTTCATTCAACTTTGGGTTGCACCGCAAGATCATGGTAAAGTTAAAAAAATGAGGCTTCAATAAAGAAGTGCCCCGGAGTACAAGAAGACATGGTTCAGGGGGAGACAGTTATAAATGTCTATTCTGCACAAGGGAGGGACAGGTCCTGTGGGATCCATGCCTGGTTCATTTTTATGAACGTCAGCTTGTCCACGTTGGCTGTGGACAGGCAGCTGCGTTTGTAAGTAATGACGCTGCCTGCCGTGCTGAATACATGTTCAGACAAAACGCTGGCCGCCGGGCAGGCCAGCACCTCCAAGGCATAAAATGCTAACTCTGGCCACGTGGACAATTTGGAGACCCAGAAGTTGAATGGGGCCGAACCATCAGTCAGTACGTGGAAGGGTGTGCAGACGTACTGTTCAACCATGTTAGTGAAATGCTGCCTCCTGCTAACACGCTCCGTATCAGGTGGTGGTGCAGTTAGCTGTGGCATGGAGACAAAACTTTTCCACATTTCTGCCATGATAACCCTGCCCTCAGAGGAGCTGGCCTTGACACAGCTGTGTTGACGAACTCTTGCTCCTCCTCTGCCTTCGCCTTGGGCTTCCACCTGTTCCCCTGTGACATTTGGGAATGCTCTCAGGGGCGCGTCTACCAGCGTGCGCTTGTACTCGCGCATCTTCCTCGCGCAGTGCAGTAAGTAAGTTGGGCACATTGTCTTTTTACCGGGGATCCAGCAGGGTGGCAACCCAGTAGTTCGCACACGTTAAAATGTGGGCAACTCTGCTGTCGTTACACAGGCACTGCAGCATGTAGTCGCTCATGTGTGCCAGGCTCCCAAGAGGTAAGGGCAAGCTGTCCTCTGTGAGAGGCGTATCGTCATCGTCCTCCGTATCCCCCAGCCACGCACCAGTGATGGGCCTGAGCTGTGTCGGGTGCCACCCCGCTGTGAACCTGCTTCATCCTCATCCTCCTCCATTAGTGGGCCCTGGCTGGCCACATTTGTACCTGGCCTCTGCTTTTGCAAAAAACCTCCCTCTGAGGCACTTGTAACAGACTGGCCTGAAAGTGCTAAAAATGACCCCTTATCCTCCTACTCCTCCTCCTCCTGGGCCACCTCCTCTTCCATCATCGCCCTAAGCGTTTTCTCAAGGAGACATAGAAGTGGTATTGTAACGCTGATAGCGGTGTCATCGCCACTGGCCATGTTGGTGGAGTACTCAAAACAGCGCAACGGGGCACACAAGTCTCGCATGGAGGCCCAATCATTGGTGTTAAAATGGTGCTGTTCCGCAGTGCGACTGACGCGTGTGTGCTGCAGCTGAAACTCCACTATGGCCTGCTGCTGCTCGCACAGTCTCTCCAGCATGTGCAAGGTGGAGTTCCACCTGGTGGGCATGTCGCATATGAGGCGGTGAGCGGGAAGGCCGAAGTTCTGCTGTAGCGCAGACAGGCGAGCAGCGGCAGGATGTGATCGCCGGAAGCACGCACAGACGGCCTTTTATGCAGCAGCTCTGACATGTCGGGGTAGGTGTGAATGAACTTCTGCACCACCAAATTCAGCACATGCGCCAGGCAAGGGATGTGCGTCAAACCGGCTAGTCCAAGAGCTGCGACGAGATTTTGCCCATTATCGCACACCACCAGGCCTGGCTTGAGGCCCACCGGCAGAAACCACTGGTCGGTCTGTTGTTCAATACCCTCCACAACTCCTGCGTGGTGTGGGGCCTGTCCCCCAAACATATGAGTTTCAGAATGGCCTGCTGACGTTTACCCCGGGCTGTGCTGAAGTTGGTGGTGAAGGTTTGTGGCTGACTGGGTGAGCTGGTGGAAACAGAGGAGGAGGAAGCCGAGTAGGAGGAGGAGGCTACAGGAGGCAAAGAATGACGCCCTGCGATCCTTGGCGGCGGAAGGACGTGCGCCAAGGAACTCTCCGCCTGGTGCCCAGCCTTCACTACATTTACCCAGTGTGCAGTTAGGGAGATATAGCGTCCCTGGCCGTGCTTACTGGTCCACGTATCTGTGGTTAGGTGGACCTTGCCACAGATGGTGTTGCGCAGTGCACACTTGATTTTATCAGATATTTGGTTGTGCAAGGAAGGCACGACTATCTTGGAGAAGTAGTGGCGGCTGGGAACAACATGCTGTGGGACAGCCATGGCCATTAGCTGTTTGAAGCTGTCTGGTTCCACCAGCCTGAATGACAGCATTTCATAGGCCAGTAGTTTAGAAATGCTGGCATTCAGGCCCAGGGCTTGAGGGTGGCTAGGTGGTAATTTACGCTTTCTCTCCAAGGTTTGTGAGATGGAGAGCTGAAACCTGCCGTGTGACATGGTGGAGATGCTTGGTGATGCAGGTGATGGTGTCGGTGGCACATCCTCTGTTTGGTGGGCGGCAGGTGCCAACATTTCTCCCCTGGCGGAGGAGGAGGCCGAGGCAGCAGCAGAAGAGGGAGCAGGCGGAGCCTGTGTGAGTTCCTTTTTTTTAAGGTGTCTACTCCACTGCAGTTCATGCTTTGCATGTAGTTACCTGGTCATGCAGGTTGTGCTAAGGTTCAGAACGTTAATTTCAAAGACAGGGTTCAGACCGCGCGTTTAAATAGAAAGTCCCAAAGACAGTTCACATCTCCCTCCAGAAAGTGCCGAGGTCTGCAGATATCCTATGTTCAGATATCCTGCAACTTGTTAAAAGATACACAATAGTGAAGTTCCGTAAGGCTCCTACCCTTTTGATGCGCACAGATTATACTCACAAAGGTGACAGATTTTTCAGGCACATCAAAAATGCTGCAGCTTCATTCCTTCATGGGATCAGAAGGCACACTCCCACAGTAGCAGGAAAGGATATTGCGTGGATTTAGGAACACACCAACACCAGAGGAAGCTTCCTTTTTCTCAGAGACTGCAAATGAGAAGCCCTCCAGCCATAGTGAGGATCCGATGATTACATCAAACTCTTTATTACAAAGGTACTTACAAACAGATTCTTTAAAATCACATTAAAATCCCAGCGTTTTGTCCTCTCGTCCGACCCGGGTTTCGCTCCCAGAGCTTCGTCAGGGGCTCACATGATCCTCCCCCCCTTCTTCTTTTTAACCTGGTCACATTAATCCCACACCTGCGTGTATTCAACAAATTCCTCTACTCTCCTTCCTAGTATGGAACGGGGGCAAAGCGTACCTGCTGATTAAAACCGCAACGTTATAGACCTCTGTTTACATTTAAGTTTTTATAAAAACATTTTTTTCATCTTAAAACGGCTTGTAAGTCGAAATCCACATTCAAACCACATGGTTGCAGCGTTTTGAGTTCATAAATCCACTTACTTTCTTTTTTATTTATTTTTTCTAAAAAACTTCCTCCTCTCCAGTGACCACTTACTAGTTCTACACCCATGAATTTTAATCCTTTTGGATTCTTTTGATGGAATTTTTTGTAGTGTGCAGAGACTCCATGACTTTCCAATCCCTTACTAATATTTCTTATATGTTCTTGTATTCTAATTTTAAGGGGTCTGATAGTACGTCCTACATACTGGAGGCAACATGGGCACTCCAGTACATATACGACCCCTTTGCTGTTAGGGGAATCTGGAATACCAGATTTACTGTATTTCTATTTTTGCAACTGTATTTCACCCCAGAAAATAATATATCCTATGACGGACACTATGAAACATGTCCAGTCACAGCTGGAACACCAGATTTACGGTATTGCTATTTAGGCAATTGAATTTAACCCCTTAATAAAATATAGAATTTTCTATCTTGAGTTTCTAGGGGTGACAATAATCACAGCCAAGCCCCTGATGTAGGATGTAGCAAAGAAAAAAAAAAACCTAGTATTAATGTATTGATGGACTTGGTGGCAGCTTGTGCTGGTGCACCACAAGACGCAAAATGGCCGCCGGTCACCCCAGAAAAAAGTGACAGAAACACGCTCTGTGCAGCCTAAAAACCAGTTAGCAATTAACTAGCAGAAGTTGAATGATTCACAGCTGTAGATCGATCACTTCATTAGGTGTTTTTGCTGACTTTTCCCTAATCTCACCCTCACAGAAGCTGCGTCCTCTCCCTACACTAATCAGAGCAGTATGACGTGTGGCGCTACGTGACTCCAGCTTAAATAGAGGCTGGGTCACATGCTGCACTTGGCCAATCACAGCCATGCCTACTATTGACCTCTTGGGACAAGTAGTATGACGCATGTTGATTGGCTGCTTTGGAGGCTTTCTATATGCGCCATAGAAATCTCCAAACAACGAACCCGAACTTTTACGAAAATGTTCGGGTTCGGGTCAGTGTCACGAATACCCCAAAATTCGGTACGAACCCAAACTATGCTCGACCGGTTCGCTCGACACTATTCATCACCAAATACTGATTTAGGTGTTTGATATACCTGCTTCCACCAAATACTGATTAAGGGGTATGATATACCTGCTTCCACCAAATATTGATTGAAGTGTGCGATACACCTGCTTCCACAAAATACTGATTGAGGGGTTTCATAGACCTGCTTCCACCAAATACTGATTGAGGCCTGCGATATACCAGCTTCCACAAAATACTTATTAAGGGGATTGATATAACTGTTCCCACCAAATACTGATTAAGGGGTTTGATATACCTGCTTCCAACAAATACTGATTAAGGCGTTTGATAGACCTGCTTCCACCAAATACTGATTGAGGCCTGTGATATACCAGCTTCCACAAAATACTGATTAAAGGGATTGATATACCTGCTTCCACCAAATACTGATTAAGGGGATTGATATACCTGCTTCCACCAAATACTGATTAAAGGGTTTCAGATAACTGTTTCCACAAAATACTGATTGAGGGCTGCGATATACCTGCTTCCACAAATAATGCTCATCTCTAGGGACTTAGGCGCAGGTTCATTTTTAAAAGACAGGCAGAAGAATAGGCAGGCCGTTCCGCAGGGGTGGTAGGAGTCAGGCAGATGCACCAGTCCGGGGCCTAGGTGGAAGTTGGAGAATGTGTGTGCGATTACTTCAAAGGAAGCACCAGAGTTGGTTGAGTGTCTCAATCAGCCTTCTGCTTCTGCACCCTCCTCATCCTCTGTATCTGCAACCTCCTCACTCTGTGCTGTGTGCACCCCCAAAGACACCACCACCACCCCCATAGCCCCTCCACTCGAGTCAGAGGAATTATTTTGCCATCCATTCCCAGAACTTACCGATGCGCAGCCATTCGTGGCATTGGATGAGGAAGAGGAGGTATCAACCGCCGCCAATAGTCTGACGACAGTAGCCAGATTAGCCCAAGTAGGGAGGTCCCCTCGGTTGTTGACTATTCCAAGATCTCTAATGTGAGTGGTGGTGAAGGTGAAGATTATGAGGTGTCGATGGATGTCTCGTGGGTGCATACAATAGAGAAAGAGGAGGGGAGTTCAGAGGGAGAGATGGAGCAGCAGAGAGGGAGGAGAAGGAAGACAAGCAGGCAGAGCTCGCAGGGCAGACTGCAAATGTATCTGGAGCAAGCCATCCACCATGCACGGTCACATCTGCCGCTCCCTGGACGCCGGCTCTTGGCTCCGCAGTATGGGCTTTTTCTAATATGGCAGCTGTTGACAATAGTGTTGCCATCTGCAGCATGTGCTGTCAACGCATAAGTCGCGGTATGCCCAACACTCACCTAGGGACGACCGCCTCAGAAGGCACCTGGCCTCCCATCACCGAGCCTAGTGGGAGCAACGCAGTCAGAACCCACAAAGCCACACTCCCAGTGCTCCACGTCCTGCTTCTTATCCTTCTCCTCTCTCCTTCGATTTGTTCTCCACTCCACCTTCCACCATGCCGTTTGTCGCGTTCATCTGGCAGAAGGCAGGCTTCCATGGCCCAAATGTTCGAGCATAAAAATTGATGATTCCAGATAACCCGCTTGCCCATTGGCTCATCGCTGGCTTGTCGGAACTGCTAGTCAGCCAACTACTGCCATATAAACTGGTGGACTCGTAGGCCTTTATTTGTGGCCATTGGCACACCGCAATAGAAGGTCCCTGGAAGAAAATATTTCTCCTAGAAGGGCATCCCAGAGCTATATGGCCACGTTCACCGGCAAGTGAATATATCTCTGGCACACAGTGTCGGTTCCAAGATACATCTGAACACAGACACATGGTCTAGCAAACACGGGCAGGGAAGCATGTAACCTGTGGCTCCAGTGTAATTTCGGTGTTACTGCCATGGATTGAATGCAGGCCTGCCTCTACTTCTCCTCCTCCTACTCCATCCTCCGTCTCCTCCTCGGCTGACTCCTCCTGTTCCACTGCTACTGCCTCTTCCTCTGCGTCCCCCCCAGCTCCCCAGAACCTATTCCACATGCCAGTTGAGACGTTGCCATGCTTTGCTGTGGCTGTTGTGCCTGGAAGCCAAGAGCCACACCGGTCCTGCACTGCTTTCAGTTCTGCGGTCACAGGCCAATCAGTAGCTGTCAGATACCTTGTATATGCTTGATAGGCTGCTCCAGCAGCAATGTGCCGTTAACGACTACCTGTACGAACTCTGCAGCAGGACAGGTTCTGGGGAGCTTTGTTTCTTTTCACCACGCAAGTGGCTGCTTATGCGCGACGCATGCAGACTTCTGTGGCGATTTGATGAGGTCACCAAACTGGTCAGTCATAGCCAGGGCAACATCAGTGACATCGTACCTTACACCTTCTTTCTGGAACGTGCATTGCTTTGCGTCATTGAGCAAGCCGTCAAGGAGCAGGAGCTGGAAGATGAGGAAGTCGCAATGCTGAATAAATTCCCAGGGGGGCTACTCCATCTCAGACAAGTCAGCAGAAGTCTGAAGAGGAGTCAGAGGAGTCGAGCATGGTGGCTGGGGGGAAGAGGAGGAGCAAGAAAAGCAGGTTTTGAGGGGGACTTTAAACTTTTCGGGGATCCCTGGTGTTGTCGATGGCTGGGGGGAGGAGACCGAGGACGACATTCTCCTGGGCGATGAACAGGAGCCAGGGCGCTCCACCGCTTCCAATTTAGTGCATACGGGGGCCTTTATGCTCCAGTGTTCGAAGAGGAACCCCCGTATAAAAAGCATAAAGGGCAAGCACCAGTAGTAGGTGGCAACGTACTTAGACCCCCAGTACAAACACAAAATGGTGGACATGTTACCAGCATCACAGAGGGCTGGCAGAATGCAGCATTTCCATTACTGCAAGAGATGCTGCATTCTGGAGTTGCAGCTGCAAGAAGAGGGCAGTTTGAAGATGTGCTGGTCACTTTGGCTATGAGATAATTCTTGCAGCCAACCCCTTGAAAGCCATCCTCCGGACAAGCATCGGGGAACGCCTAGACTGACAGGTGTCCGACTACATGTGGTTAAAGGCCAATGTTGACGATCTGAGAAGCGAGGAACCAGTGGACTACCTGGTATGCAGGCTTGAGATGTAACCAGAGCTGGCACAATTTGCCATGGAACTCTTGGCTTGCCCTTAGTCGAGTGTCCTGTCCAAAGGACGTTCAGCGCAGCAGGGGGGATCATGACTGATAAGCGCACTCGCCTAGCTCACGACAGTTTGGAATACCTCACATTTCTGAAAATGAATGAGACATGGATCTCGAAGGAATTCAACACCTGTGACGACCACGTTTAATTGAATTTCCTCATGCCAGCTCACACATATCCGCCACCACCCAGAACAAAGAATGGTCCTTGAATTATATATATACAGCGGCATAAAAGGACCTCTCTGTCAGTTGAATGCCTAATGTTTGGGGCCTATACTCCACTGGCCTACAGTAAAATTGTTATTTACTGATATACCTTCAGCCACATAATCACTTGTTCTTTTCTATTCGGTGAATTTCTAATGTTTGGGCCCTATACTCCATTGGCCTACAGTAAAATTGTTAATTGTTAATTGTTCTCACCAACAATGCTTTTGCGTTTGGGGAGCGGTGGTACAGACAGATCCTCGGCACTGCGATGGGTACCCGAGTATCCTGCACTTTTGCCAACATTTACTTGGCAGTGTTTGAGGACCGTTATGTTTTCTCTCTCGCCAACACTTTTGCGTAGCATGTCAAATGCTATTTTCGATATGTGGACGATGTCTTCCTGATATGGCAGGGATCCAGGATTGCTTGTGAGGAGTTTGTCGGCTACCTAAATGCTAATGACATGAACATGGTCTTTACCATGAATTTTGGGGGCGATAGCCTCAAATTCCTCGATGTTCAGTTGAAAACTCAACAGGGCAAGCTCCTCACCAGCACATACCACAAACCAACATCTATCAATGCCCTTGTGCACTATAAGAGCTATCACCCTGACAATGTGAAACGTGCAGTCCCCTATGGCCAATTTGTTCGCCTGCGGCGAATCAATAATGCTGATGAGGGATTTGAGGCCCAAGCTAAAGAGTTAAAAAACACAGGCTCCTGGTGAGGGGCTATCCCGAAAAAGAGGTAGATATTGCCATGAAAAGAGCGGCCCAACATAAGCAGTATGATCTACTACACAGACAGCGAGAAGATAAAAACAGTCGCAGTAAGGGCAGGTTTGTGTTTGCCTTCAAATATAGTCCTATGTCAGAAGTAGTCAAACAAGCTATTTTTCGTAACTGGGACATGTTAAAAAATGAGGAAGACCTCAAGGAATATACAGCAGATAGACCCATTGTCACCTTTAAGAGATGTCACACCATCAAAGATAGTTTAGTGAGGAGTAAATTCATCGAAAAAAAGGCCGTGAATTGGCTGTCAGGTAATAGAATAGTGGGTAACTACAGATGTGGTAACTGTTCTTTTTGTTCACAGATGATGCAAGGAGAAAATCTGGTCTTCGGAGGCCTGCAGCATGTATTGAGGCAATTTGTAAATTGCTGTATTAAATATGTGGTTTATATAGTTATGTGTGGATGTGGCCGATACTACATAGGTAAAACGATATGTCCTATGTTTGAAAGGTTCCACGAGCATGTCGGCTCGGTGAGAACAGGTAAAGGTTGCTCCAGACTAATTAACCATATCAGGGAACAGCATCAGGGTAATACTTCATGCTTAACGTTAACAGGCATAGAGCATATATGCAATCCAGAGCAAGGAGGGGATAGGCACTGTGAATTGTTACGCAAACAAGCAGCCTGGATAGTGCGAGCAGATGCTACTGGAGCGCTCGGTCTGAATGACCGCAATGAAATAGGCGCTCTTGTATGATCATTTCCCTGTCATGCATCTTGGTAATCTTCCTGTGTCCCAAATGTTTGTGGTAACACTTGTCTTTTTGTGTTTATCATGTATGAGGTATCACCTGAGGGGGGAGTAGACTAGCGCTATTGCGCTGTGCTCCCGCCCACAGGTGATCACATGGGTGAGCACAGGTATAAGGTATACGTCGCTTCTTCTTGATGACGTCATGGGCCAGATGAAGCGCTGACAAGCGCGAAGCGGTCGTCGCCCGTACCGACACATGAGTGAGAAGCTGTCCGCCCCGGTCCGCTATGTTTTAACGAAGTCTCAATAAATTGGATTTTTAAGTCATGGTGAGTGCTGCTTGAACTTTTCTATTCATCTATATGAAAGTTCCAGTTACATGTCAGTCTACCACAGCTGAGCACCACTGGATTGATTGCAAGTGACTGGGTGTTTTTTGGCGCCCCACCCTCCTGATTGACTGTTTGTCTAAATGTGAACCAGGCAGTGCCACCCCATACATACTTAGTTTACACGCTTAAATAAAATTTTTCTACGCTCCAGCAGGGCACATTTATGAGAGTTTCCCTTTAAGACGCATAACAATGGCCCCTGATTTAAAATACATATTTTTTGTTGGAATTTTTGCCATTGATCCCCCTTGGTATGTCATGGTCCATGTTGTGAGACTTTTTGTGCACTTCTAGTAAGTATTTAGTGGCTGCAAATATGACCTAAAGGTTTTTCAGGTTCACCTGCCAATAAAGTGAATGGGGTCTGCTGCGAATGCGCGTTCAAGTTCGCGAAACATCCCGGCCGATGTTCATCCATCACTAGTGCAGTTAGTATGGATCTTACTCCAGAAAATTGGTGTGTTGCACTGATTACTTCTCTCCAGGTGTCTCCATTGGTTGATCACCGATTTATACAGATTTGTATATTGCACCAAAGTTAACTGCACTGATCCATCTGCCAATGTACAGGATTCCCACTATGCAATGCCAAACGTTAGGTTCCTGTCTCCATATGCTGGTTTCTTGCATTTTATGTGGTCATGTCCTGAGTTGCAGTCCTTTTTGGATGACAGTGACAGATCTCCTATCTGTTGTTGTAGGGCGAGTCATCTCTCTCACCCCCGGTTTTCTGGAGGAGGATAGTTGAACATATCGCACACAGCTCTTGCTACATACAACACCATTTCTGGCCCATAAGTCGGTGGTACTGAGATGGATGGTGAGATGCCCTTCTTCCAATATTCAATCTTGTAAACACAATTGTTCCATATGAAAGAATAAATACAAAACCAGGAACCACATGGAGATGTTTCACAAAGTGTTAGATGTATGGTGTAGTTTCCTCTAACTGGTTATACAAAAAGCAGATTTCAACAATCCCTAGCATCCGTAAATCCCTCATAGGAAAACCACTGATTTACGGATCCACTCTTCTTATGCCATATTGCTCCTACCGGAATTGTTTCTCCTTATTTTAAATTTGCTCAATACCTTAACTACTACAGGACCGCCTAACGCAGGGATGCGTCCTGCGGGCGGTCCTGTAGCTCTGAGTTGACGCGTCGGCGCGTCATCTCGTGAGAGCCGAGATTTCCTGAGAAGCGCGGCACGGCAGTTCGGCTACAGCCTGCCAGCGATGATCCATCGCTGGCAGGCTGTAGATCCGAATAAAATCGCATCAAACAGCTATATCAGACGCTGTTTTATGAACAGCGTCTGATATAGCTGCTACCTGGTCCTCTGGTGGTCCCATTTGCTGGGATCGACCACCAGAGGACCAGGTAACACAGTAAATTTGCACCAAACACTACACTAACCCCCACCCCCCCTCACCTACTAACCCCTTGATCACCCCATCTAGACCCCCTGATCACCCCCCTGTCATTGATCACACCCCTTGTAAGGCTCCATTCAGACGTCCATATGTGTTTTGCGGATCCGTGGATTCACGGATCCGTAGATTCACGGATCCGCGGATTCGATCCGCGGATCCGATCCGCAGATCCTCAAAACACGGACACCGGCAATGTGCTTTCCGCATTTTGCAGATCCGCACATTGCCAGAACTATATAGAAAATGCTTTTTCTTGTCCGCAATAGGACATGTTCTATATTTTTGCGGAACGGAAGTGCAGACCCGGAAGCGCGGATCCGAGCGGGACAAAGTCTGTCCCCATAGAAATAAATGGGTCCGCAATTCCGTTCCGCAAACAGAATTTCGGACGTGTGAATGGGGCATAAGGGTCCCCTATCACCGCCAGTTAGCTAGCTACTTGTTAGGTAGCTAGCGCCCAGCCCACCGCACCGCAGTCACTGATTTTGGCAGAGATTTTTTCATCCACACTGACCGACGCGAATGAAAAAATCTGTGCCGTTCATTTTTTTTTTCAGCGCAGAGGCTGAACGGAAAAAAATCTCATTACCCGTATGCTCAATATACGGAGAATCGCAGAAACTCCTAATGCTGGCCATACGTGTAATGATTGCGGAGACCCTCAAATGCCAGGGCAGTACAAACACCCCACATGTGACCCCATTTTAGAAAGAAGACACCCCAAGGTATTCCGTGAGGGGTATGGTGAGTTCATGCAAAATTTTATTTTTGTCACAAGTTAGTGGAATATGAGACTTTGTAAAAAAAAAAAAAAAAATCAATTTCCGCTAACTTGTGCCAAATTTTTTTTTCTGTGAACTCGCCATACCCCTCACAGAATACCTTAGGGTGTCTTCTTTCCACAATGGGGTCACTTGTGGGGTATTTATACTGCCCTGGCAATTTAGGGGTCCTAAAGCGTGAGAATCCAAATGCGTAAAAATGGCCTGTGAAATCCTAAAGGTACTCATTGGTTTTAGGGCCCCTTTGCGCATCTTGGCTGCAAAAAGTGTCACTCATGTGGTATCGCCGTACTCAGGAGAAGTAGGGCAATGTGTTTTGGGGTGTATTTTTACATATACCCATGCTGGAGTGTGAGAAATATCGCTGTAGCGACAACTTTTTACATTTTTATTCAAAGTTGTCAATTTACAGAGATATTTCTCTCACCAGCATGGTATATAAATACACCCACACATGCACTACTTCTCCTGAATGCGGCGATACTACATGTGTACTTTTGCAGCCAAATCGTAAGGCTAAATTAACTAGTACCTTTTAGGAGGGCATTTTTACCCATTTTTCTTCTCACGCTTTAGGGCCCCTAAAATGCCAGGGCAGTATAAATACCCACATGTGACCCCATTTTGGAAGAAGACACCTCAAGGTATTCGCTGAGGGGCATAATGAGTCCATGAAAAATTAAACTTTTGTCAAAAGTTAGCGGAAAGGAGACTTTGTGAGAAAAACAATAAAAATCAATTTCCACTAACTTGTGCCAAAAAAATCTTCTATGAACTCGCCATGCCCCTCATGGAATACCTTGGGGTGTCTTCTTTCCAAAATGGGGTCACATGTGGGTATTCTACTGCCCTGGCATTTTAGGGGCCCTAAAGCGTGAGAAGAAAATGCGTAAAAATGCCCTCCTAAAAGGTACTCATTGGAATTTGGGCCACTTTGCGCATCTTGGCTGCAAAAAGTGTCACTTATGTGGTATCGCCGTACTCAGGAGAAGTAGGGCAATGTGTTTTGGGGTGTATTTTTACATATACCCATACTGGAGTGAGAGAAATATCTCTGTAAATTGACAACTTTGAATAAAAAAATGTAAAAGTTGTCGTTTACAGCGATATTTCTCACACGCAGCATGGGTATATGTAAAATACACCCCAACTATGCCTACTTCTCTGATGCTGGCGTACCACATGAGTGACACTTTTTGCAGCCTGGAGTACAAAGGGGCCCTAAAACCAATGAGTACCTTTAAGTTTCACAGGCCATTTTTATGCATTTGGATTCTCACACTTTAGGGGCCCCTAAAATGCCAGGTGAGTATAAATACCCACATGTGACCCCATTTTGGAAAGAAGACACCCCAAGGTATTCCGTGAGGGCATGGTGAGTCCACAGAATTTTTATTTTTGGCACAAGTCAGCGGAAATTGTTTTTTTTTTTTTTTATTTTGTTTTTACAAAGTCTCATATTCCACTAACTTGTGACAAAAAATCAAATTTTACATGAACTCACCATACCCCTCACAGAATACCTTGGGGTGTCTTCTTTCCAAAATGGGGTCACATGTGAGGTATTTATACTGTCCTGGCATTTTAGGGGCCCTAAAGCGTGAGAAGAAGTCTGGAATCCAAATGCGTAAAAATGCCCTGTGAAATCCTAAAGGTACTCATTGGTTTAGGGCCCCTTGCGCACCAGGCTGCAAAAAGTGGCACACATGTGGTATCGCCGTACTCAGGAGAAGTAGGGCAATGTGTTTTGGGGTGTATTTTTATATATACCCATACTTTGTGTGAAAAATATCTCTGTAAACGACAACTTTTAAAAAATTTTATACAAAGTTGACAATTTACAGAGATATTTCTCTCACCCAACATGGGTATATGTAAAAATACACCCCAAAACACATTGCCCTACTTCTCCTGAATGCGGCGATACCACATAAGTGACTTTTTGCAGCCTGAGTGCGCAAAGGGCCCAAATTCCAACGAGTACCTTTAGGTTTTACATGGCGGCTCATAATTTAGCCCGCCCAAAATGCCAGAACAGTAAACACACCCCACAAATGACCCCATTTCGGAAAGTAGACACCCCAAGGTATTCACTGAGGGGCATAGTGAGTCCGTCTGAGATTTTTTTTTTTTGCCAGAAGTTATCAGAAATTGAAACTTTTTTTTTTTTCTCAGAAAGTGTCATTTTCCGCTAACTTGTGAAAAAAATGAAATGATACATGAACTCACCAAGCCCCTCCGCGAATACTTTGGGGTGTCTTCTTTCTAAAATGGTGTCATTTGGGGATATTTATACTATCCTGACATTCTAGCACCTGAAGAAACATGACAGGTGCTCAGAAAGTCAGAGCTGCTTCAAAATGCCGAAATTCACTTTTTGCACCATAGTTTGTAAACGCTATAACTTTTACCCAAACCAATAAATATACACTTATTGGACTTTTTTTATCAAAGACATGTAGAACAATAAATTTAGAGAAAATTTATATAGAAATGTAGTTTTTTGAAAAATTTTACAACAGAAAGTGAAAAATGTCATTTTTTGCAAAAATTTCGGTCAATTTTGATTAATAGCAAAAAAGTAAAAATGTCAGCAGCAATGAAATACCACCAAATGAAAGCTCTATTAGTGAGAAGAAAAGGAGGTAAAATTCATTTGGGTGGTAAGTTGCATGACGGAGCAATAAACGGTGAAAGTAGTGTAGTGCGGAATTGTAAAAAGTGGCCTGGTCATTAAGGGTGTTTAAGCTAGGGGGGCTGATGTGGTTAATGTTACTACTGGACTTGACCGTCTTGCAAGGACCCCTACCTTTGATACAATAATGTCATAGTCTATAGCAACATAGTACATAAGGCCGAAAATAGACATTTGTCCTTCAGTTCGGCCTGTCATCCTGCAAGTTGATCCAGAGGAAGGCAAAAAAAAACTGTGAGGTAGAAGCCAATTTTCCTCACTTAAGGCGAATAAAAAATTCCTGTTAAATATTTAACAGCATTGCTTTCTCCTCGTCGCTCACTGTAACTCCCCCCTCATTACTTTTTAAAGGGCCGACACCTTCAGATTTATACTTTTTAACATTTATGTAATTGAAGAACATTTTAGGGTTAGTTTTACTCTTGTTGGCAATTAATCTCTCAGTCTCTAGTTTGGCTGCTTTTATTTGTTTTTTACATGTTCCATTTTTTTTCCCTTATAGTTTTTAAGTGCTTCCTCGCTATCCTCCTGTTTTAGTGATTTATATGCTTTCTTTTTTGTCATTTATTGCTTTCTTTACAGTTCTATTTATCCACATTGGTTTCTTACCACACGGTATGTACCTCTCCCAATGAGATTTTAGGATGCTTTTAAAGATATCCCATTTTGTGGCTGTATTTTTATTTCGAGGACTTTGTCCCAGTTAGTTAGGCCTATGGCTTCACTTAATTGGCTAAATTTTGCTTTTAGGAAGTTTGGTATTTTTGTTCCTCCCTGTAGAAACACTCTTTTGAATGATAATTGGAAGGTTATTACTTTATGGTCACTATTTCCCAGGTGTCCCCCAACCTGCATGTCTGTTATTCTGTCAGGTCTATTGATTAATACTAAGTTCAGTATGGCCGTCCCTCTAGTCCTGAATCAGTTGGGAAATGTAATTGTCTTTGGTTATTGCCAAGAACCTGTCTCCTTTATGCGATGTACAGCTTTCAGTTTCCAAGTCAATATTTGGATAGTCGAAGTCGCCCATAATAACCACCTCATTATGATTTGCCGCCTCATCTATCTCGTTTAGTAGTAGATTTTCTGTGGACTCTAGTATAATAGGAGGTTTATAGTAAACTCCTATTAGTAATTTATTATTGTTTTTGGCTCCATGTATCTCTACCCACAGTGACTCCACATGTTCATGTCCCTAACTTATATCTTCTCGGACTGTGGGCTTTAGACAGGACTTTACATAAAGGGAGACCCCACCCCTCTCCAGTTTTGACGATCCTTTCTAAACAGATTGTAACCCTGTACGTTAACCGCCCAGTCATAGCTATCATCCAGCCATGTCTCTGTTATTCCCACTATGTCATAGTCCTCCTCACTCATCACTAATTCCAGTTCCCCAGTTATGTTAGTCGGGCTTCTGGCATTAGTATACATAGAATTGAGAGGTTTATGTATATTTTTAACCCTACACCTTTCATTCTGAACTGATTTAGTTCCTCCTTCCATTCCTCCCCAAGTCCCACTACCTCGCCTCGGTCTCTATCTGCACTATCTTCCCTTCCTATAATGTAATTACCCTCCCCCAGTCCCTAGTTTAAACACTCCTCCAACCTTCTAGCCATCTTTCTCCCCAACACAGCTGCCCTTTCCTCATTGAGGTGCAGCCTGTCCCTACGATAGAGCCTTTAGCCGACAGAGAAGTCGGCCCAGTTCTCAAGGAACCCAAACCCCTCCTTCCTACACCAGTTCTTGAGCCACTTGTTAATCTCCCTAATCTCCCGCTGCCTTTCTTGCGTGGCTCGTGGTACAGGCAGTATTTCGGAAAATACCCTGAAATAATTTTTACGGACTCTCCACCTACCTCTAACTTTGTCATTGGTTCCGATATGAACCATGACCGCTGGATCTTCTCTAGCCCCTCCCAGGAATTTGTCAACACGATCCGCGATGTGTTGAACTCTAGCGCCTGGGAAGACAACACACTGTTCTTTGTGACAGATTGCCCTATCTGTTCCCCTAACAATGTAGTCTCCCACTACCAGCACCTGTCTGCATTGCCCTGCTCTCCTGGTTCCCTGCTTACTGGAGCTGACATTGCCCTGACTGGCAGAGGAAGTGTCCCGCTGCAGCAGTGCCGTCCCTGAACTGACATCCCCCTCATCTGCCAAACGTGCAAACTTTTTGGGGTGTGTCAGATCAGGGCTAGCCTCACTGGCACTCTTCCCTCTACCCGGCTTTCTAACAGTTACCCAGCTAGCTACCTCACTTTTCTCAGCCTCCTCACTGTCACCCTCCCCCTCATCTACCCCAGAGAGTCCTTGCTCGGTGAGAAGCAAACTCTTTAGCAAATTGTCATTGCCTCTCAGTGTTGCAACTCACCTTTTTATATACTCGATTTGCGATTCCGCACCTAATCAAACACGCAACGTGGTCAAACTCGTGTGTTATATCTGCTTATATAAATGGAGCTTACTACACCAGCCTGTTTTCTTTTCCTCTTGTTTTTATATGTGAACAATGTTGCACAGTAGTGCACAGTAGTGTTTAATTCAAAGTTTTTCCTTTGCGCTGCCTATGATTGCATTATATACTGCATACTTAGGGCTCATTCAGAAGACCGTATGAATGAGTCCACATCCGTTCCGCAATTTTGTGGAACGGATATTGACCCATTCATTTCAAAGTGGCCGCAAAAGATGCGGACAGCAAACCGTGTGTTGTCCACATCCGTAGTTCCATTCCGCAGCCCTGCAAAAAAGATAGAGCATCTCCTATTCTTGTCCGCAATCGCGACAAGAAAAGACATTTTTATCATAGTGCCACACAATAAACAGAATATTTTCCTCCAATATGTTTGCCTTATAAAAACGCAGCAAGTTCCAAATGTGAAGTGGGTCCAGTTCACCAACAGCAATTATATTACAATGGACAGCGCGAACCCTGTCATAGGTTCTCACAGAGATCTTCTTAACAATAGGAGCCCTGTGAAATAGCCAAAAAGTGCACGGATAGTGAAGTATTGCAGTCACTATTCACATTCAACCATACAGGTTCTACTCACATGCGTGGAGAAATTTGCAGGCACATCAAGCAAGTGGTCGCTGTTTAGTGCTCCTCTCATGGGTTATATCATTCAGTTACCTCTGCAAAGGAAGTGCTCCAATAGTGAAGTCCTGTAGACAATTCTCCCATAAAAAGTATTTATTATACTCACAAACGTAGGTATATAAAAGCATATAAATCTCATAAAACTCGTCTGATACTTGTGCCCGAACCGGGTTTCGCTCCAAATGCTTCATCAGGGGCGTATACCTCAATCATTGCTTCAATCACTTAAATAACTGTTAAAGCACCCTCCCCTTCTCCCACCCTGCTCCCAGGGCAGGAGTCCCCATTCACATATACATTGTAACCCAACCAATGGCTTTGTATGAAAACATACATAAAAATTATAAAACAATTAATACCTACCGTTTCTTCATGGCCACGTTTTTTATTTGCATCAACGTGTGTCTACCTGCTTCCTTCCTTGCGTACTCACAGAGCCTTCATTCATAAATCCTACTCTGATCGTCATCATCACTCCCCTGTACATGTAGTACATACCAACCAATCATGGAAGGACATCACAAGGCACACCTCCCATTCACTCCTTACTGTCAATTACGGGGTATCAGTCTTCATAGGTGAGTCATAAACAAGTATACTTACAGTATATCAGACACGGTTTCAAGTCGCATTCTACATTCAGCCCTTGAGGCTGAATGGTGTCAGTTCAGTACATCCATCTTACTTGTCAATTTATATTGCAATAGTGTCCCCTCCTCGCCTAATTACCCCTCACTAGTTCCACTCCAGTAAACTTAAGTCCTTTTGGATTCTTCTGATGCCACGGTTTTAAATGCAGCTATACCCCATATGTCTCCAGGCCCTTTCTAATATTCCTTATATGTTCCTGCACACTCACTTTGAGCTTTCTCATGGTCAGTGTCCACATACTGGAGGCCACAAGGACACTCCAGCATGTAGACCACCCCAAAGCTCTTACAAGAATTGCACCTTTAATTCTATAATCCTTATTCCTCTTGTTTGAGCGTGACAGTTTACGTCACCCTCAATTTTTCACCCTGGCTCCTATTGTTGCCACTGAAGGCAAAATCCACACCCAAGAAAAACTATTCTGTTTTATTTTCCCAGTGTCTACGGCAGGCATCCTTAAACTGCGGCCCTCCAGCTGTTGTAAAACTATAACTCCCACAATGCCCTGCTGTAGGCTGATACCTGTAGGCTGTTTGGGCATGTTGGGAGTTGTAGTTTTGCAACGAGCTGGAGGGCCGCAGTTTGAGGAGGCCTGGTCTGCGGGGATAGAACTTCTGGAAGGAAGTGGTTATTGATAGGTTTCGTGCAGGTTTATCATAGATGCCAGCCATGTGGGGTCTGCAAAACACAGAATGTACACGGCCGGTATCCAGTATTTTGCTGATCCGCAATTTAGCGTGCTGCCAAAACACTACGGTCATCTTAATGAGTTCAATTGAACGTTCAGCAGGGCAAACTCCTCACCAGCACCTACCGCAAACCAACATCTATCAATGCCCTTTTGCACTATAAGAGCTATCACCCTGACAATGTTAAATGTGCGGTCCCCTATGGCCAATTAGTTCGCCTACGGCGAATCAATAACACTGATGAGGGATTTGAGGTCCAAGCTAAAGAGTTAAAACACAGGCTCCTGGTGAGGGGCTATCCTGAAAAAGAGGTAGATATTGCCATGAAAAGAGCATCACAACATAAGCAATATGATCTATTACACAGACAGCGAGAAGATAAAAAGAGTCGTAGCAAGGGCAGGTTCGTGTTTGCCTTCAAATATAGTCCTATGTCAGAAGTAGTCAAACAAGCCATTTTTCGTAACTGGGACATGCTAAAAAATGAGGAAGACCTCAAGGAATATACAGCAGATAGACCCATTGTCACCTTTAAGAGATGTCACACCATCAAAGATAGATTAGTGAGGAGTAAATTCATAAAAAAAAAAGGCCGTGAATAGGCTGTCAGGTAATAGAATAGTGGGCAACTACAGATGTGGTAACTGTTCTTTTTGTTCACAGATGATGCAAGGAAAAAATCTGGTTTTTGGAGGTCTGCAGCACGCATTGAGGCAATTTGTTAATTGCCGTACTAAATATGTGGTTTATATAGTAATGTGTGGATATGGCCGATATTACATAGGCAAAACGATACGTCCTATGTTTGAAAAGTTCCGCGAGCATATTGGCTCGGTGAGAACAGGCAAAGGTTGCTCCAGGCTAATTAACCATATCAGGGAACAGCATCAGGGCAACACTTCATGCTTAACGTTTGCAGGCATAGAGCATATATGTAATCCAGCGCAAGTAGAAGATAGGCACCGTGAATTATTGCGCGAATTAGCAGCCTGGATAGTGCGAGCAGATGCTACTGGACCGCTCGGTCTGAACGACCGCAATGAAATAGGCGCTCTGGTATGACCTCTCCCAATGTCAATGCTGTGTGTTTTTCATTTTGTACAGGCATTCCCTGTCATGCATCTTGATAATCTCCCTGTGTCCCAAATTATTGTGGCAACACTTGTTTTTTTGTGTTTATTATGTATGAGGTAACACCTGAGGGGGAGTAGACTAGCGCTATTGCGCTGTGCTCCCGCCCACAGGTGATCACATGGGTGAGCACAGGTATAAGGTAGACGTCGCTTCTTGACGACGTCATGGGCCAGATGAAGCGCTGACAAGCCCGTACCGACACACGAGTGAGAAGCTGTCCGCCCCGGCGTGCTATGTTTTAACGATGTCTCAATAAATTGGATTTTTAAAGTCATGGTGAGTGCCGCTTGAACTCTTCTATTCATCTATATGAAAGTTCCAGTTACTTGTCTATCTACTACGGCTGAGCACCACCAGATTGTCTGCAAGTGACTGGGTGTTTTTGGTGTTCCACCCTCCTGATTGACTGTTTATCTAAATGTGAACTAGGCAGTGCCATACCCCATACATACTTAGTTTACGCGCTTTAAATAAAATTTTTCTACGCTCCAGCAGGGGCACATTTATGAGAGTTTCCCTTTAAGGCAGCATAATAATGGCCCCTGATTTAAAAGTACATATTTTTTGTTGGAATTTTTGCCATTGATCCCCTCTTTGGTATGTCATGGTCCATGTTGTGAGACTTCTTTGTGCACTTCTAGTAAGCATTCAGTGGCTGCAAATATGACCTAAAGGTTTTTCTAGGTTCACCTGCCAATAAAGTGAATGGGGCCTGCTGCGTAATGCGCGCTCAAGTTCGCTGAACATCCCGGCCGACTCTAATCAGTCAATCAGAATAACTCCCTGATCAACACTCTATCTCCAGCAGCTATAACATTGAGGAAAAATATTTAACAGCATTGCTTTCTCCTCGTCGCTCACTGTAACTCCCCTCATTACTTTTTAAAGGGCCTACACCTTCAGATTTATACTTTTAACATTTATGTAATTGAAGAACATTTTAGGTTAGTTTTACTCTTGTTGGCAATTAATCTCTCAGTCTCTAGTTTGGCTGCTTTTATTTGTTTTTACATGTTCCATTTTTTTCCTTATAGTTTTTAAGTGCTTCCTCGCTATCCTCCTGTTTTAGTGATTTATATGCTTTCTTTTTGTCATTTATTGCTTTCTTTACAGTTCTATTTATCCACATTGGTTTCTTACCACATCGGTATGTACCTCTCCCAATGAGATTTTAGGATGCTTTTAAAGATATCCCATTTTTGTGGCTGTATTTTTATTTCGAGGACTTTGTCCCAGTTAGTTAGGCCTATGGCTTCACTTAATTGGCTAAATTTTGCTTTTAGGAAGTTTGGTATTTTTGTTCCTCCCTGTAGAAACACTCTTTTGAATGATAATTGGAAGGTTATTACTTTATGGTCACTATTTCCCAGGTGTCCCCAACCTGCATGTCTGTTATTCTGTCAGGTCTATTGATTAATACTAAGTTCAGTATGGCCGTCCCTCTGAGTCCTGAATCAGTTGGGAAATGTAATTGTCTTTGGTTATTGCCAAGAACCTGTCTCCTTTATGCGATGTACAGCTTTCAGTTTCCAAGTCAATATTTGGATAGTCGAAGTCGCCCATAATAACCACCTCATTATGATTTGCCGCCTCATCTATCTCGTTTAGTAGTAGATTTTCTGTGGACTCTAGTATAATAGGAGGTTTATAGTAAACTCCTATTAGTAATTTATTATTGTTTTTGGCTCCATGTATCTCTACCCACAGTGACTCCACATGTTCATGTCCCTAACTTATATCTTCTCGGACTGTGGGCTTTAGACAGGACTTTACATAAAGGGAGACCCCACCCCCTCTCCAGTTTTGACGATCCTTTCTAAACAGATTGTAACCCTGTACGTTAACCGCCCAGTCATAGCTATCATCCAGCCATGTCTCTGTTATTCCCACTATGTCATAGTCCTCCTCACTCATCACTAATTCCAGTTCCCCAGTTATGTTAGTCGGGCTTCTGGCATTAGTATACATAGAATTGAGAGGTTTATGTATATTTTTAACCCTACACCTTTCATTCTGAACTGATTTAGTTCCTCCTTCCATTCCTCCCCAAGTCCCACTACCTCGCCCCCGGTCTCTATCTGCACTATCTTCCCTTCCTATAATGTAATTACCCTCCCCCCAGTCCCTAGTTTAAACACTCCTCCAACCTTCTAGCCATCTTTCTCCCCAACACAGCTGCCCTTTCCTCATTGAGGTGCAGCCTGTCCCTACAATAGAGCCTTTAGCCGACAGAGAAGTCGGCCCAGTTCTCAAGGAACCCAAACCCCTCCTTCCTACACCAGTTCTTGAGCCACTTGTTAATCTCCCTAATCTCCCGCTGCCTTTCTTGCGTGGCTCGTGGTACAGGCAGTATTTCGGAAAATACCCTGAAATAATTTTTACGGACTCTCCACCTACCTCTAACTTTGTCATTGGTTCCGATATGAACCATGACCGCTGGATCTTCTCTAGCCCCTCCCAGGAATTTGTCAACACGATCCGCGATGTGTTGAACTCTAGCGCCTGGGAAGACAACACACTGTTCTTTGTGACAGATTGCCCTATCTGTTCCCCTAACAATGTAGTCTCCCACTACCAGCACCTGTCTGCATTGCCCTGCTCTCCTGGTTCCCTGCTTACTGGAGCTGACATTGCCCTGACTGGCAGAGGAAGTGTCCCGCTGCAGCAGTGCCGTCCCTGAACTGACATCCCCTCATCTGCCAAACGTGCAAACTTTTGGGGTGTGTCAGATCAGGGCTAGCCTCACTGGCACTCTTCCCTCTACCCGGCTTTCTAACAGTTACCCAGCTAGCTACCTCACTTTTCTCAGCCTCCTCACTGTCACCCTCCCCTCATCTACCCCAGAGAGTCCTTGCTCGGTGAGAAGCAAACTCTTTAGCAAATTGTCATTGCCTCTCAGTGTTGCAACTCACCTTTTATATACTCGATTTGCGATTCCGCACCTAATCAAACACGCAACGTGGTCAAACTCGTGTGTTATATCTGCTTATATAAATGGAGCTTACTACACCAGCCTGTTTTCTTTTCCTCTTGTTTTTATATGTGAACAATGTTGCACAGTAGTGCACAGTAGTGTTTAATTCAAAGTTTTTCCTTTGCGCTGCCTATGATTGCATTATATACTGCATACTTAGGGCTCATTCAGAAGACCGTATGAATGAGTCCACATCCGTTCCGCAATTTTGTGGAACGGATATTGACCCATTCATTTCAAAGTGGCCGCAAAAGATGCGGACAGCAAACCGTGTGTTGTCCACATCCGTAGTTCCATTCCGCGGCCCTGCAAAAAAGATAGAGCATCTCCTATTCTTGTCCGCAATCGCGGACAAGAAAAGGCATTTTTATCATAGTGCCACACAATAAACAGAATATTTTCCTCCAATATGTTGCCTTATAAAAACGCAGCAAGTTCCAAATGTGAAGTGGGTCCAGTTCACCAACAGCAATTATATTACAATGGACAGCGCGAACCCTGTCATAGGTTCTCACAGAGATCTTCTTAACAATAGGAGCCCTGTGAAATAGCCAAAAAGTGCACGGATAGTGAAGTATTGCAGTCACTATTCACATTCAACCATACAGGTTCTACTCACATGCGTGGAGAAATTTGC
The DNA here is from genome assembly GCA_033119425.1 of Bufotes viridis. Classification (NCBI taxonomy): domain Eukaryota; kingdom Metazoa; phylum Chordata; class Amphibia; order Anura; family Bufonidae; genus Bufotes; species Bufotes viridis. The sequence continues at coordinate 127,228,430 of CM065593.1, read as the reverse complement.
AGGCACATCAAGCAAGTGGTCGCTGTTTAGTGCTCCTCTCATGGGTTATATCATTCAGTTACCTCTGCAAAGGAAGTGCTCCAATAGTGAAGTCCTGTAGACAATTCTCCCATAAAAAGTATTTATTATACTCACAAACATAGGTATATAAAAAGCATATAAATCTCATAAAACTCGTCTGATACTTGTGCCCGAACCGGGTTTCGCTCCAAATGCTTCATCAGGGGCGTATACCTCAATCATTGCTTCAATCACTTAAATAACTGTTAAAGCACCCTCCCCTTCTCCCACCCTGCTCCCAGGGCAGGAGTCCCCATTCACATATACATTGTAACCCAACCAATGGCTTTGTATGAAAACATACATAAAAATTATAAAACAATTAATACCTACCGTTTCTTCATGGCCACGTTTTTTTTTTATTTGCATCAACGTGTGTCTACCTGCTTCCTTCCTTGCGTACTCACAGAGCCTTCATTCATAAATCCTACTCCTGACGTCATCATCACTCCCCTGTACATGTAGTACATACCAACCAATCATGGAAGGACATCACAAGGCACACCTCCCATTCACTCCCTTACTGTCAATTACGGGGTATCAGTCTTCATAGGTGAGTCATAAACAAGTATACTTACAGTATATCAGACACGGTTTCAAGTCGCATTCTACATTCAGCCCTTGAGGCTGAATGGTGTCCAGTTCGTACATCCATCTTACTTGTCAATTTATATTAGCAATAGTGTCCCCTCCTCGCCAATTACCCCTCACTAGTTCCACTCCAGTAAACTTAAGTCCTTTTGGATTCTTCTGATGCACGGTTTTAAAATGCAGCTATACCCCATATGTCTCCAGGCCCTTTCTAATATTCCTTATATGTTCCTGCACACTCACTTTGAGCTTTCTCATGGTGCGGCCCACATACTGGAGGCCACAAGGACACTCCAGCATGTAGACCACCCCAAAGCTCTTACAAGAAATTGCACCTTTAATTCTATAATCCTTATTCCTCTTGTTTGAGCGTACAGTTTACGTCACCCTCAATTTTTCACCCTGGCTCCTATTGTTGCACGGAAGGCAAAATCCACACCAAGAAAAACTATTCTGTTTTATTTTCCCAGTGTCTACGGCAGGCATCCTTAAACTGCGGCCCTCCAGCTGTTGTAAAACTATAACTCCCACAATGCCCTGCTGTAGGCTGATACCTGTAGGCTGTTTGGGCATGTTGGGAGTTGTAGTTTTGCAACAGCTGGAGGGCCGCAGTTTGAGGAGGCCTGGTCTACGGGGATAGAACTTCTGGAAGGAAGTGGTTATTGATAGGTTTCGTGCAGTTTATCATAGTGCCAGCCATGTGGGGTCTGCAAAATACAGAATGTACACGGCCGGTATCCGTATTTTGCTGATCCGCAATTTGCGTACTGCAAAACACTACGGTCATCTTAATGAGCCCTTACTCTGTATTTCTTGATTGTTGTATTTTATTTCAATAAAACAAGTTAAAAATAAAAAAATAAAAAATTGCTGTTCTAGAATTAGACTAAAGTGTCTTGCCCTGCACCAAATTTCTCAACTGGCATAAACCACTGTGATAGATTTGGTGCATAGATAGGCGGTCTACGTTTACGCCATCTATAAGATTAGTAAATCTGCCACATTTTCTTCTGTCCCTTACAAATGCATTCCCAATAAAGAATGCATTTAACAGGTGTTAAATTTCCATCTGTCATACGGCACATCAAGTAGCTAACTGAAATACAATTGCTATCTTTTGGGATCAAGAAGTTTATCAATCATTTGTTATAGCATGAAATACCGATAAATTTCGTTAGAGATTTGTACGCAGCAAATTGTTATAAAATATTACCAATTATTTACCGATGCAGCAAGATCCAACTTCTCAGGTCAGGAATTAATTTATCGACCTTAGGGTTTCATAAACAAAACAAAAGTTTGTTTTTGTGGAACATCCTGTTTTTTCCCCCATTTTCCATTCCCTGCCTAAACTGCACAAGGGAGATTTTACCCATATTTTTGTGTCAATCATAAAATACTGTATGTGTTAATGTAAACTGCAGTTCAGGGAATCTTAAGTATACAGAGACCCTTCTGTAAATGTGTTCATGAGGACAATTGCCCCTCTCTTTGTCAGTCATATGATTTATAAAATGAAAGGGGTTGTCTCATCACCCTATTACTGGAGTGTAGAGTTGAGTGAACTGTTTTGCAACTGAACTTTAGTCAATCAGAAATCTGCTTGCAGGGCATATGAGCTGTCACACTATCACTAAGTTACAGCAATGCAATTCCGGTACCCGTTTCAGCATGGCGAAGCAACCGTTTTCAGAATGTAGCCACTGGATTGATCCTGCCAAGCACCTCTGGCAAATAGCTGCCTTTGCCAGGGGAAGCCAGGCATTTACCCTGCAGCTAATAGGGCAAATGGGTAGGACTTCATGAGACTACCTCTTGTTCCATAGCAATGGCTCTATAGAAATAACTGTATTAGTTGTTATGGAAGTTTTTTCATAACAGCTGCAACTTTTTTTTTTTTTTTTATTGCAATCTGTAATAAGATTCAGTTAAGCTGTACTGAGTCATTTGATGAAACTGTTTTAAAAATTCAGAATATATCTTAACCATATCTCTGCTCTCTACATTTTTGAATAAATGCTTGCCCTAAGGTCTATTTAATACATTTATGAGATTTATTTTAATATCAAATTTGTCATTATATTACAAAAATTCCACATAAAAATACATTTGTGACAAAGTCTAATATACATGCAGGGTAGTTCTGATTAGAATAAAATGAAATAAATTTAAAGCATATAATATATTATATATAATGTCGTAAAATTGGTACTAGCTACCTTTTCAAGTAAACTGTAGAAAATGCATTTACTCTTAGGCCCCTTTCACACGAGCGAGTTTTCCGTGCGGGTGCAATGAGTGACGTGAATGCATAGCACCTTGATAGCACCTAAATCCTGACCCATTCAATCCAATGTGTCTGTGTACATGAGCGTTTTTTTTTCACGCATCACTTCTGCGTTGTGTGAAAATTGCAGCATGTTCTATATTCTACGTTTTTCACGCAGCTCTGGCCGCAAAGAAGTGAATGGGCTGCGTGAAAAACGCATTGCATCCGCAAGCAAGTGCGGGTGCGATTCATTTTTCACTGATGGTTGCTAGGAGATGTTATTTGTAAACCTTCAGTTTTTTATCACGCGCGTCAAAAACGCATCAAAACGCATTGCACCCGCGCGATAAAAACTGAACAACTGAATGCAATCGCAGGCAAAACTGCATGGCTTTGCCTGCGAAATCGCACAGTTTTCACTGAACGCATCTGCAATGCATCCGGACCTAATCCGGACACGCTCGTGTGAAAGGGGCCTTAATGTAAAGCAATTAAGGAAAAATGCAGCAATTCAAAGGAGTTTGCATATAGTATTTACTAATTCAACATGTTTTACTGAACATATTTAGACAGCAAACACAAATGTGCATAAAGTTCCATTCAGGATACAGGAGTAAAAACATCTATCAAGTATTGGTACACAGTAATGAAGGAAGATTAAGTAAAGGTTGGATGCAGGCAAAGAATATGTAATGTTAAAATCATTGATACGTGAAAACCATTGATTATCTCATGACAGTAGCACTGGTTTTCTGAACCAATTGCACTTGAAGTTGATTTATTAGAAGTAGGAAGAATGGGCTGCCATGATATTTTGAGCAACTTGGACAAAGGCCGAATTGTGATGACTATACAACTCAGTTAGAGCCTTTGCAAAATGGCGGGTCTTCTGGGGTTTTCCCGGTATGCATTGGTCAGTACCCATTCAACATGTTCCATGGAAAAATATACTGGTGAACCAGTGACAGGGTCTTTGGCATCCAAAGCACATTGATGCCCTTAGAAGCTGGCTGGTCTAGTCCAATCACAGAAGAGCTATCATTGTACAAATTTATGACAAAGTTAAATATGTATTATAGTTGTAACAAGTTATCCCCTTGCCACAGGATAGAGGATAACTATTAGATCGTTGGGGGTGCAACCCATGTGATTTCCACCGATCACAAGAACACAAACTCTGTACATCATTGGGCCCCAAAATATAAATGGAGTCAAGAATATGCACTGCCCTTACATTTTTATCTATAGGGACTGCTGGAGATAGCCAAGTACTAGAGCTGAATGATGAACAACATGTTTCAACTACTATACCCTTTTCATGCTGACTAGAAAAGAAAGGTGTCAGAACACAAATTGCATTGCAACATGCTATGTATGGCGCTGTACTGCTAGAGACTGGTCAGAGTCCCTACACTGATATCTGTTCACCACTAAAAACAGCTACAGCTACTGGATAGTGGAAACATGAAAGAAGATTGGCTGATCTGATTAATCACATTTTTCATTCAGAAGAAATGACACCAGGAGGTACTATGTAAAGAAAGAAAGCTGGAGGAAACAGTGTGATTAGCAGAGCCCTGATAAATACTTCTGCTGCAAATGTCTTAGTGCCAGATATCATACCTTCAAAGGTGTCCTGAAATCCAGGTAAAGAGTACTTTTGATAGCGCATAGTGGACTTACGTAATAATAGGCTGTTCATTATGGATTCATAACTTCTATTGTTTTCGCCCTTGAATGAACAAGGCACATATAAGCCCGTAAGTTAACTTATTTAAGAAACTGGGGAAAAAAATAAAATAAAAATAAATATATGTAGTTAAGGCTGATGAGTCAGCCTGTATTTGTGCGAGGGGCGGAGGCACTTCATAAACGAGGCACGGCCTCACCCACGGGTGTGCGTTCTCAGGTCCATCTGGGTGTTGTCATCGTAGTAAGAGCTCGTTTTTGATGGGAGTCTTTTATTGTAGTCCGGAGCTTCAGCATGGCCCTATCTCATGTCTCGCAGTGCAGAGGTACCCCAGGCCTCTACTGGGTTCTCGCCTTCGAACTGCTTTATGGCAGACACCCTCGGGGCCTGTTGGATATCGCCAAGGAAGCATGGGAACAACAGCCTGTCCCCACAAAAGTGTCATTGAGTATGTCACCCAGATGCAGGAACGGATAGAAAGGGTGTTGCCGCTGGTCCGGGGAGCATATGGAGGCAGCGCAACAAGCCCAGAGTAGGGTGTACAATCGCCAGGCTCGGGCACGGGCTTCAATCCGGGAGATCGGGTTTGGCTCTGGTACCCACCCTTGACAGCAAATTCCTAGCTAGGTGGCAGGGCCCCTATGAGGTGATCGAGAAAGTAGGGAAGTAAATTACAAAGTACACCAGCCAGGCGGCGCAAGCCGGAGCAGGTGTACCACGTGAATTTACTTAAGCCGTGGAAAGATAGGGACACGGCCGACGACCACAGCCCCGGCCAGGGCTTCTAGGTGAAAAGGGTCCAGCCCCACAGTTCGAGGCCTGTGAAGCAGTAACCACGGTAAAATTGCAGACAGCCTGTCTTCCAAACAAGTTCAGGAAGTCAGGAGTTCATCAGTCGGAACACGGATGTGTTCTCGGACCTCCCTGGCCGCACGCTTCTCATCCAACATGACATCGCCACTGAGCCTCAGGCCAAGATCCGGTTAAAACCATACCGGGTACCCGAGGCTCGGCGACGGGCCATCGCGAGGAAGTACAGTTAATGTTGAAGCTCGAGGTCATTGAGGAGTCGAAAAGTGAGTGGGCCAGTCCCATAGTCCTAATACCCAAGCCGGATGGGACGTTGCGGTTCTGCAACGACTTTCGCAAGTTAAATGAAGTATCCAAGTTTGACGCGTATCCCATGCCCCGAGTAGACGAGCTGGTTGAAAGTTTAGGACAAGCCCGTTATTTTTCTGTGCTGGACCTCACTAAAGGGTACTGGCAGGTACCCTTAACGGAGTCGGCTAAGGAAAAAACCGCATTTGTTACCCCGCAGGGCCTGTATCACTACAAGGTGTTACCCTTTGGCCTGCATGGCGCCCCCGCCACTTTCCAAAGGTTGATGGACATAGTGCTGCGACCACATCGTCGGTACGCCTCGGCCTACTTGGATGATGTAGTCATCCACAGCACCGACTGGGAAAGCCATTTACCCAAGGTGCAGGCGGTAGTGGATGCCCTGAGGAAAGCCGGACTGACCGCTAACCCAAAGAAGTGCTCCATAGGGTTAGAGGAGACAAAATATCTGGGATATGTAATTGGGCGGGGAGTCATCAAACCTCAGGTAACTAAGGTAGAGGCCATTCGTAACTGGCCCCGACCGGTCACCACCAGGCAGGTAAAGTCGTTCCTGGGGATTGTAGGTTACTACATGAGGTTTGTGCCCCACTTTGCCACAATAGCAGCGCCATTGACAGACCTGTTGAAGGGGCGAAAGTCTGGGAGGGTTAGCTGGAGTGAGAAGGCGGAGGAGGCTTTCTCCGCGTTGAAGTCGGCCCTGTGTGGGTCCCCGGTTTTGGTGACACCCGACTTCAACAAGGAGTTTGTCGTACAGACCGACGCCTCGGAGGTAGGCCTCGGTGCGGTACTGTCGCAGGAGGTCAACGGGGAAGAACATCCCGTTGTCTTCCTGAGCCGTAAGCTCAGTCCCGCCGAGTCCAGGTATAGTATAGTGGAGAGGGAGTGCCTGGCTATCAAGTGGGCACTCGAATCTCTCCGCTACTACCTGTTAGGGAGGAGGTTCCGTCTGGTGACCGACCATTCCCCCTCAAATGGATGAGTCAGGCCAAGGAGAGGAATGCTCGGGTCACTAGGTGGTTCCTATCTCTTCAAAATTTCAAGTTTTCCGTGGAACACAGGGCAGGCCGCTTGCAGGGCAACGCAGATGCCCTGTCCGCGTCCACTGCCTTCACGTGTGTTCACCCCTCAGGGTTGAACAAAGGGGGGTATGTGGTAAGGTGCAAGGTGTCATATGTGATGGCAGGTACGTGTCACCGAGGTTGCTGGCCTCGGTGAGGTGAGAGCCGGGTTTTTGTCTGCAGCAGCTAGTGCTGTTTGACTTTGTTAAATAGCATGGCTGCAAAGCCGATCCGGGCCGGCTCTTACTGGGAGCAGCTAAAGAGTAGGGTGGGTGGCTGCTCCCACGGTCCAGTCCATGTTTTGGGCTGGATATAAAACGCAGCCAGCAGCTGTGTCTGGGGAGTGTGATTATCCTGGAGCTGCTAACAGGGCTGGGAGTTCTCTGTCCAGGAGGAAAGAGCTCAGTAAGGAGGTATTTTGTTCCTGGCTACCTGAAGCTGGATTCTCCTGCGGCTGGGCCGACAGCGTGGTGCGAACCTGCACCTACACCTCCCAGGTGACTGAACCTGTGTTGGACTGTTTTTGTTTGGCTACGTTATTTCCGCTGTGTGTGAACTGTCACCAAGAGACTGTTTTTCATTTTGTGTGCAAGTGTGAATAAAACACTGTTTGTTGCACAATCTGGACTCCTTGTTTTGCCTCTAAACTGCACCCGCACCGCTGTCTACCAGATGACTCTCACAATATATATATATATATATATATATATATATGTTGTGGGGAATTGCTCTGGTAGTCAGCGGTGCGGGTGCAGTACAGAGGCAAAGGGAGTCCAGGAAGTGCAGCAAACAGTGTTTTATTTCACACTTGCACAAATAAAACTCAAAACAGTCACTTAGTGTTACTTCACACACAGCAAAAACTTAAGGCAAAACTAAAAGTCCAAGACAGGATCAAATCACCTGTGCGGTTTAGGTGCGTGTTCACACCTGGCTGTCAGCCCAGCTGCAGGAAAGTCCACCCTCAGGCTTCCAGGCCGACTGCACGCCTCTTTGCTGGGCTCTTGCTTCCAGCCCTGAGAGCTCCACAGAATACCAGCAGTTTCCAGGTTAATCACACTCCACCTGCTGAGGTGGCTGCCTTTTAAAGGCCCGCAAAAAGCCCGGCCTGGACCGTGGGGAATAGGCACCCGCCCAACTCTTTGCCTACTCCCAGTAAGAGCCGGCCCGGATTGGCTTTGCAGCCATGCTAAGTATAAAGGTGTCAACAGCTACTGCTGTTAACACATAAAACTTGGCTCTTACCTCACCGAGGCCAGGAACCTCGGTGACACGTATCTGCCATCCATGACGGCACCCTGCACCTTACCACAATATATATATATATATATTATCATAACATGGTTTTGTATTAAACTTAAAGGGGTTATTCCACGATTAATATAAAAAATTTAAGTCAGACATCATACAGTACATGACAATCTCTTTCTAGCAAAGCTAGAACCAGTCCTACACCACATATAGAGATATATCCACATTCATTGCTCTGCTAAATTTATCTCCAGATGAAAGCTTAAGGGGAGTGTCTTTTCTGCTGCAGCTCAGGGTGCATGTCTCAGCTCTCCCTATCACAGCTCAGGAGGCAGTAGAATGATGAAACTGAGCATGTGTGGCCATCTCAGTTATCTAGTTATTGGGAATGTAGTGGCAAGAATGTGGCAATCATAAGGTAACCAATGCATACTAACAGCCTACCATTAGCAAAGAGAAATTGTCATTTTGTTAATGATGTTAATGAATCCCTGAGATCTAGATGTTATCCAGAATAGAAGGTTAAGAGAAATAATGTCTTAATGACTTGTTGAACTGATTGACGGCTTTCTTTCTATTATTGTGCATAGGGAGACAACTGTCAAAGACAAGCTGGAGGGCAACTTGAATACTGAAAATTGAATACTCATGTAACATTGAGATAAATATTGACTGCAGCATCTGAGGGGGTTAAACTACCAGGATCAAAGCAATCTCCAATCACAGTCATAGCTGGCAGGTGTCAGCTGTATTAAACAGGCTCAGACGTACAGCTATGTCAAGATAAAATTAATGTGTACCCAACCTTTCATAAAACTTGCTCATAAACTGCTCCAAATAAGCTAAAATGAAAGGTTATCCCATGAGAAATGTAAAAATTTAAAATCAGATATCATATTGTCATAAGGGTGTCACAACCTATCGCTGACCCTGCTGTGCCTGGGGTCAGAAGGTTGCGGCGGGTGGCTACAAGCTCAGTTTCTCAAGGGATCGCTCAATGACCTAATGGTGAGAATATCATTCAGTCCAGGTTGTCCTGCTTAGGTTTGCAGTCCTTTTTGTCCCCTTTAGGATTCTGTAGCTTTTCTTTTTAGCTGTTCTCTGTCAGCCACTCCCAGCTACTATATATTCTCCCTTTCTGCTTCACTTGTTGCCAGATATAGATCTTCCCTACATATCTTCTATTCTGACCTCAGGTGGATAACTGCTGCTGTGGAGCCGTTGTAACTGGAGCTGTTGGATCTCCGGTTCACTCCTGTTGTTATCTCCTATTGTTGTTGTCTCCCTTCTGGGATTGTTGATTGTGTAAGCTTTTTGTCCTTTCCCTGTTGCTACCCTAGGTGCCAGTGGTGAAGACTAGTGCTCCCACTGCCCTATTCACTACCTAGGACTTATTTTATGGTAAGCCAGGGATGAAGCATGTGATCGGAGTATGGGTTAGCAGCCCATCTAGGAACGTCAGGGCAGCCAGGTGCCAGTGCCAGGTGAGCTAGGGGTCACCACTTCTCCCTCTCCCTAGTGGAAAAGTACTCCTCCTCCCCTATGCGCTGCATGTCTGTTACCTGCCATCTCAGATGTGATACATATAGTACATGGCAGTATCTTTCTAACATGCTTAGAAACATCCCTGTACCTCACATTGATCCAGAGATCTCCCTATTCTTTGCTCTAGAGATGAGAAAAATGTTGTAAAATTTATTTTGGCATCTTTGCTGAAATTCATCAAGAAACTTGATTTGTTACGAATTAATTAGGGACAAATCCCTATAAAACAAGTATATCCAGGCCACTCTGCATTAGATTATGGCCATACGTAGTGATCGTACTGAGGGCGGGTTGCAGCCATGCTGTTGTGACGAACCGTGTGGCCAATTAGCCCGCCGCTGCCTTTCATTTTTCATACTCACTGTATAGTCGTCCTTTATTGCTAATGGCCCCACCTTTAAACCCCACCTTCTCTAACCCCAGTGATCTACTGCACTACAGGTGGAAGCCCTTCTTCTGACATCTGCTTTTCCTCCTTTTCCACATCATCTAATATCGATGAGAATATGTTATCAGGAACACCCAGCTCCTCCTCTCTCTGCATCTTGCGGAGTTTTGTTGGACATGGAAACTTTAAAGGATGATTTCAAAGTAAAGTAAAGCCAGCAAAAGATGAGGATGGTCATCAATAAGACCTGACAACACTAAGGGGTGCAGACTGGATGGTATAGGTTGGAACACTGGCAGTGGAATAATAAAGGCTTCCATCCTATTGGTAAATAATTAAAAATCTTAGTTTATGGCTGATGTAGGAATAAGTAAATGTAGCAATAAATAAATGAAACAAACGCAAAATGTCTCCCTGCAGTCTCCCTACAATCTCCATGCACTCTCCCTCTCCAGTATTCTTCTATTAATTGTTTTCAGCAACATTGTCCCTAGCAAATGAGCACTTGCAAAATCTCTATGCTCAGCTCACAGGACAATGGCGGAGACTGCGCAGGATGAGGGTTTTATAGGATGTGACATCAGAGGGGTGGCTATCTGCAGATTGGCTGGCTGCATGGCATTATGGGTGATATTGCATTCCTGGGCTTTTCTCCTCTCTCTTAGTTTCGCTTATTAATAGTGTTGAGCGAACAGTTCGAGCATAGTTCGGGTCCGTACCGAATTTTGGGGTGTTCGTGACACGGACCCGAACCCGAACTTTTTCGTAAAAGTTCGGGTTCGGGTTCGTCGTTCGGCATGTATTTTGGCGCATTTTGAAAGGCTGCAAAGCAGCCAATCAACATGCATCATACTACTTGCCCTAAGATGCCATCGCAGCCATGCCTACTATTGGCAAGGCTGTGATTGGCCAAGTGCAGCATGTGACTCAGCCTCTTTATAAGCTTGTGCGCACGTCGGGACGTGCTCACTCCCGATGTGAATAGAACAGGGATAGACGCAGCTGATGCTAGGGCGAGAATAGGCAGGGATAATTGAATAACTGGAAGCAAATTTCTCTCCTCCACCTGTGATTCATCTGAACAACTGCAGCTGAGCTGCTTTTTTGATAGGGATTGGCTATTTTTAGAGTGGCCAGAGTGATTTTTCCATCCACATGTACCTGGGCTGACCGCCGGCCGCCATTTTGCGACTTGTAGTGCTGCAGCAGAAGCTGCCACAGTGTGCATTCCAAAGCTCCAAACAAGTCAGACATCTACACCTGGGATTCAGACCAATAGCGATTTAGCAGCACAGTCCAAGGCTATTTTTTTAAAGGTTGTGCAGACCATTTTGTGGCACATGTTACTGGGCTGATAGGCGGCGGCCATCTTGGGACTAGTGCTGCAGCACAATCTCTCCCAACGTCCATTAATCACTTGTAATAGTGGTCTGTGCCATAGAAATCCTACATCAGGGACTTGGGTGTGCTTGTGTCACCCCTACTAATACCAGTCCACCTGTAATCCATACAGTGAAAAGCCATAAAGTATTCCAGTGAGGGAATTTTTTTATTTAAAAAAGGCCAAGTTAGTTTATCTGGCGTTCAATATACTAGATACAGTTAGGCCTGCGTTTCATACATCTGGAATTAGCAAACTAATGTGCTGGGGTTGGGAAAACATATATGTACCCATACTAGAATCTGTCAAAGAAAGCGGTACTCACATATAACAGTCATTCCATCTGTAATCCATACAGTCAAAAGACTGAAAGTATTCCAGTGAGGGAATTTTTTTATTTAAAAAAGGCCAAGTTAGTTTATCTGGCGTTCAATATACTAGATACAGTTAGGCCTGCGTTTCATACATCTGGAATTAGCAAACTAATGTGCTGGGGTTGGGAAAACATATATGTACCCATACTAGAATCTGTCAAAGAAAGCGGTACTCACATATAACAGTCATTCCATCTGTAATCCATACAGTCAAAAGACTGAAAGTATTCCAGTGAGGGAATTTTTTTATTTAAAAAGGCCAAGTTAGTTTATCTGGCGTTCAATATACTAGATACAGTTAGGCCTGCGTTTCATACATCTGGAATTAGCAAACTAATGTGCTGGGGTTGGGAAAACATATATGTACCCATACTAGAATCTGTCAAAGAAAGCGGTACTCACATATAACAGTCATTCCATCTGTAATCCATACAGTCAAAAGACTGAAAGTATTCCAGTGAGGGAATTTTTTTATTTAAAAAGGCCAAGTTAGTTTATCTGGCGTTCAATATACTAGATACAGTTAGGCCTGCGTTTCATACATCTGGAATTAGCAAACTAATGTGCTGGGGTTGGGAAAACATATATGTACCCATACTAGAATCTGTCAAAGAAAGCGGTACTCACATATAACAGTCATTCCATCTGTAATCCATACAGTCAAAAGACTGAAAGTATTCCAGTGAGGGAATTTTTTTATTTAAAAAGGCCAAGTTAGTTTATCTGGCGTTCAATATACTAGATACAGTTAGGCCTGCGTTTCATACATCTGGAATTAGCAAACTAATGTGCTGGGGTTGGGAAAACATATATGTACCCATACTAGAATCTGTCAAAGAAAGCGGTACTCACATATAACAGTCATTCCATCTGTAATCCATACAGTCAAAAGACTGAAAGTATTCCAGTGAGGGAATTTTTTTATTTAAAAAGGCCAAGTTAGTTTATCTGGCGTTCAATATACTAGATACAGTTAGGCCTGCGTTTCATACATCTGGAATTAGCAAACTAATGTGCTGGGGTTGGGAAAACATATATGTACCCATACTAGAATCTGTCAAAGAAAGCGGTACTCACATATAACAGTCATTCCATCTGTAATCCATACAGTCAAAAGACTGAAAGTATTCCAGTGAGGGAATTTTTTATTTAAAAAGGCCAAGTTAGTTTATCTGGCGTTCAATATACTAGATACAGTTAGGCCTGCGTTTCATACATCTGGAATTAGCAAACTAATGTGCTGGGGTTGGGAAAACATATATGTACCCATACTAGAATCTGTCAAAGAAAGCGGTACTCACATATAACAGTCATTCCATCTGTAATCCATACAGTCAAAAGACTGAAAGTATTCCAGTGAGGGAATTTTTTATTTAAAAAGGCCAAGTTAGTTTATCTGGCGTTCAATATACTAGATACAGTTAGGCCTGCGTTTCATACATCTGGAATTAGCAAACTAATGTGCTGGGGTTGGGAAAACATATATGTACCCATACTAGAATCTGTCAAAGAAAGCGGTACTCACATATAACAGTCATTCCATCTGTAATCCATACAGTCAAAAGACTGAAAGTATTCCAGTGAGGGAATTTTTTATTTAAAAAAGGCCAAGTTAGTTTATCTGGCGTTCAATATACTAGATACAGTTAGGCCTGCGTTTCATACATCTGGAATTAGCAAACTAATGTGCTGGGGTTGGGAAAACATATATGTACCCATACTAGAATCTGTCAAAGAAAGCGGTACTCACATATAACAGTCATTCCATCTGTAATCCATACAGTCAAAAGACTGAAAGTATTCCAGTGAGGGAATTTTTTTATTTAAAAAGGCCAAGTTAGTTTATCTGGCGTTCAATATACTAGATACAGTTAGGCCTGCGTTTCATACATCTGGAATTAGCAAACTAATGTGCTGGGGTTGGGAAAACATATATGTACCCATACTAGAATCTGTCAAAGAAAGCGGTACTCACATATAACAGTCATTCCATCTGTAATCCATACAGTCAAAAGACTGAAAGTATTCCAGTGAGGGAATTTTTTTATTTAAAAAAGGCCAAGTTAGTTTATCTGGCGTTCAATATACTAGATACAGTTAGGCCTGCGTTTCATACATCTGGAATTAGCAAACTAATGTGCTGGGGTTGGGAAAACATATATGTACCCATACTAGAATCTGTCAAAGAAAGCGGTACTCACATATAACAGTCATTCCATCTGTAATCCATACAGTCAAAAGACTGAAAGTATTCCAGTGAGGGGATTTTGCTTATAAAAAATAATATATTTCATTGTGGTGCGAGTTGAATCGCAACAATGAAGAAAAATACTATTAAGGGACGAGGACGCGGTCGTGGTGGTGTCCGTGGAGCCTCTGTTGCTGGTAGAGGACGTGGCCGTTCGGCCTCAGGCGCACACAGTAGGGAGCGAACTCCCTCAACTAGCCGGCAGAATGTACCGCAATATCTCGTGGGGCCCAATGCCGCTCTTAGGATGGTAAGGCCTGAGCAGGTACAGGCATTAATCGATTGGGTGGCCGACAGTGCTTCCAGCACGTTCACCACATGGTCTTCCACCCAGTCTTCTGCGGAAGCGCACAGGTGGCACCTGAAAACCAAGCCCATCAGTCTGTCACATCACCCCCAAGCATATCAGGGAAACGGTCTGAGCCACAAGTTATGCAGCAGTCTCTTCTTCTGTTTGAAGACTCTGCTTCCAGGGTTTCCCAGGGGCGTCCACCTAGCCCTTCCCCAGTGGAGGAAGACATACCATGCACTGACGCACAACCACTTATGTCTCCAGATGAAGAGGACATGGGAATACCACCACAGCAGAGTCACCGACTCTCTGATGATGATGAAACACAGGTGCCCACTGCCGCGTCTTTTGCAGTGTGCAGACTGAACAGGAGGAGGTCAGGGAGGGAGACTGGGTGGAAGACGATGCAGAGGACGATGAGGTCTTAGACCCCACATGGACTGAAGGTCGTGGCGATGACTTTCACAGTTCAGAGGAAGAGGTAGTGGTGAGACCGAGACAACAGCGAAGCCAAAGAGGGAGCAGGGGGCCAAAGCAGGCGAGCCGCCGCCCCAGAGTTCGCCTGCTACTGGACATCGCCAACAGGGACCCAGCCCCACAAAGGCAGCTTCAAAGAGTTCCCTGGCATGGCACTTCTTTAAACAATGTCCTACCGACAAGACCCGAGTGACTTGCACGCTCTGCCATCAGAGCCTGAGGCGAGGCATTGCGTTCTGAACCTCAGCACAACCTGCATGACCAGGCATCTACATGCAAAGCATGAACTGCAGTGGGGTACACACCTTAAAAACCAGGCACTCGCTGAGGCTCCCCTGCTCCCTCTACCGCTGCTGCCTCGGCTTCCGCCTCGAGAGGAATGTTGCCACCTGCCGAGCAGCAAACAGAGGATGTGCCACCGACACCACCACCACCGCCACCGTCAACTAGCGTCTCCACTATATCACACAGCAGCGTTCAGCTCTCAATATCTCAAACCTTAGAGAGGAAGCGCAAATTCCCCCGAGTCACCCTCGAGCCCTTGGCCTGAACGCCAGCATTTCTAAACTGCTGGCCTTTGAAATGCTGTCATTCCGGCTGGTGGACACAGACAGCTTCAAACAGCTGATGGCCATGGCTGTCCCGCAGTATGTGGTTCCCAGCCGCCACTACTTCTCCAAGACAGCCGTGCCTTCCCTGCACATGCAAGTGTCCGATAAAATCAAGTGTGCACTGCGCAACGCCATTTGTGGCAAGGTCCACCTAACCACAGATACGTGGACCAGTAAGCACGGCCAGGGACGCTATATCTCACTAACTGCACACTGGATGAATGTAGTGGCGGCTGGGCCCCGGCGGACAGTTCCTTGGCGCACGTCCTTCCGCCCCCTAGGATCGCAGGGCATCATTCTCTGCCTCCTGTAGCCTCCTCCTCCTACTCGGCTTCCTCCTCCACTGCTTCCACCAGCTCATCCGGTCAGCCACACACCTTCACCACCAACTTCAGCACAGCCCGGGGTAACGTCAGCAGGCCATTCTGAAACTCATATGTTTGGGGACAGGCCCCACAGCGCAAAGGAGTTGTGGCGGGGTATTGAACAACAGACCGGCGAGTGGTTTCTGCCGGTGGGCCTCAAGCCAGGCCTGGTGGTATGCGATAATGGGCGAAATCTCGTGGCAGCTCTGGGACTAGCCGGTTTGGCGCACATCCCTTGCCTGGCGCATGTGCTGAACTTGGTGGTGCAGAGGTTCATTCACCACTACCCCAACATGTCAGAGCTGCTGCATAAAGTGCGGGCCGTCTGTGCGCGCTTCCGCCGTTCACATCCTGCCGCTGCTCGCCTGTCTGCGCTACAGCGGAACTTCGGCCTTCCCGCTCACCGCCTCATATGCGGCGTGCCCACCCGGTGGAACTCCACCTTGCACATGCTGGAGAGACTGTGCGAGCAGCAGCAGGCCATAGTGGAGTTTCAGCTGCAGCACGCTCGCGTCAGTCGTACTGCCGAACAGCACCACTTCACCACCAATGATTGGGCCTCCATGCGAGACCTGTGTGCCCTGCTGCGCTGTTTCGAGTACTCCACCAACATGGCCAGTGGCGATGACACTGTTATCAGCGTTACAATACCACTTCTATGTCTCCTTGAGAAAACACTTAGGGCAATGATGTTAGAGGAGGTGGCCCAGGTGGAGGAGGAGGAGGAGGATGAGGGCTCGTTTCTAACACTTTCGGGCCAGTCTGTTCGAAGTGGCTCAGAGGGAGGTTTGTTTAAGCAGCAGAGGACAGGTTCACAGAGTCGCCAGCCAAGGCACTGTACTGGAGGACGAGGAGGATGAGGAGGAGGAGGTGGAGGGGACGAGGATGGCGCAAGTTCACAGCGGGGTGGCAGCCCAGGCCCATCACTGGTGCGTGGCTGGGGGGATACGGTGGACGATGACGATACGCCTCCCACAGAGGACAGCTTGTCCTTACCCATGGGTAGCCTGGCCCACATGAGCGAATATATGCTCCAATGCCTGCGCAGCGACAGCAGAGTTGCCCACGTTTTAACGTGTGCAGACTACTGGGTGGCCACCCTGCTGGATCCCGGTATAAAGACAATGTGCCCACTTTAATTCCTGAACTGGAGCGCGACCGTAAGATGCGCGAGTACAAGCGCTACGCTGATAGAGCGCTCTTGAGAGCATTCCCACATGTCACAGGGGAACAGGTGGAAGGTGAAGGCAGAGGAGTGGCAAGAGGTCGCCAACGCAGCTGTGTCACGGCCAGCTCATCTGAGGGCAGGGTTAGCATGGCAGAAATGTGGAAAGGTTTTGTCTCCACGCCACAGCTATCTGCACCGACACCTGATACGGACGTGTTAGCAGGAGGCAGCATTTCACTAACATGGTTGAACAGTATGTCTGCACACCCCTCCACATCCTGACGGATGGTTCGGCCCCATTCAACTACTGGGTTTCGAAATTGTCCACGTGGCCAGAGTTAGCATGTTATGCCTTGGAGGTGCTTTCCTGCCCGGCGGCCAGCGTTTTATCTGAGCGCGTATTCAGCACGGCAGGGGCGTCATTACTGACAAGCGCAGCCGCCTGTCCACAGCCAACGTGGACAAGCTGACCTTCATAAAGATGAACCAGGCATGGATCCCACAGGACCTGTCCCTCCCTTGTGCAGAGTAGTCCTTATTAACTGCCTAAAACATGTCTTGTTGTGCTACGGGCCACTTCTTTATTTGATACAAATTTTATGAAACCCACAGTTGAATGAAACTCTTCTCTGTCTGGGCGCCGGGGCCTAACCAGATGAAAGTGGCCGGTTAAACTAACGGGTGACATGAAGCCATAACCTCTGCCATGCTACCTCTGTCTTCTGTCTGGGTGCTGAGGCCTAAGTCAAATAAAGCGGTCTTCTGCTGTGCTGGGGGATATGAAGCTAATCTCTGACCTCTCTCCTCTGTCTGGGTCCAAAGGCCTAAATCACTGAAAGAGGCCTTCTCCTGTGGTGTGTGATATGATGCCAGAATATGTGCTGTGGGGCCTCTCTCCTCTTCCTGGGTGCAGGGGTCAAATAAACTAAATTGTGGCCTACTCCTGTGGTGGTTGATATGATGCCTGATTCTCTGATGTGGAACCTCTCTCCTCTGTTTGGGTGAAGGGGTCAAAGTAACTAAATGGTGGCTTCTCCTGTGGTGGCTGATATGATGCCAGAATATGTGCTGTGGGGCCTCTCTCCTCTTCCTGGGTGCAGGGGTCAAAGTAACTCAATGGTGGCTTCTCCTGTGGTGGCTGATATGATGCCAGAATATGTGCTGTGGTGCCTCTCTCCTCTTCCTGGGTGCGGGGTCAAAGTAACTCAATGGTGGCTTCTCCTGTGGTGGCTGATATGATGCCAGAATATGTGCTGTGGTGCCTCTCTCCTCTTCCTGGGTGCGGGGTCAAAGTAACTCAATGGTGGCTTCTCCTGTGGTGGCTGATATGATGCCAGAATATGTGCTGTGGTGCCTCTCTCCTCTTCCTGGGTGCAGGGGTCAAAGTAACTCAATGGTGGCTTCTCCTGTGGTGGCTGATATGATGCCAGAATATGTGCTGTGGTGCCTCTCTCCTCTTCCTGGGTGCAGGGGTCAAAATAACTCAATGGTGGCTTCTCCTGTGGTGGCTGATATGATGCCAGAATATGTGCTGTGGGGCCTCTCTCCTCTTCCTGGGTGCAGGGGTCAAAGTAACTCAATGGTGGCTTCTCCTGTGGTGGTTAGTATGATGCCAGAATATGTGCTGTGGGGCCTCTCTCCTCTTCCTGGGTGCAGGGGTCAAAGTAACTCAATGGTGGCTTCTCCTGTGCTGATTGATATAAAGCTGATGGTTGTGCCATCTGACATGGTTGCCAGGGTCTGATTCAATGGGGGCCTACTCCTGTGGTGGGTGATCTAAATGCCTGATTCTCTGCTGTGAAACCTCTCTCCTCCGTCTGGGTGTAGGGGTCAAAGTCTTTCAAAGTCGCCTTCTCCTGTGCTGATTGATATGAAGCTGATGGTTGTGCCATCTGACATGGTTGCCGGGGTCCCATTAAATTGTGGCCTACTCCTGTGGTGGTTGATATGATGCCTGATTCTCTGATGTGGAACCTCTCTCCTCTGTTTGGGTGAAGGGGTCAAAGTAATTAAATGGTGGCTTCTCCTGTGGTGGCTGATATGATGCCAGAATATGTGCTGTGGGGCCTCTCTCCTCTTCCTGGGTGCAGGGGTCAAAGTAACTCAATGGTGGCTTCTCCTGTGGTGGCTGAATGATGCCAGAATATGTGCTGTGGTGCCTTTCTCCTCTTCCTGGGTGCGGGGGTCAAAGTAACTCAATGGTGGCTTCTCCTGTGGTGGCTGATATGATGCCAGAATATGTGCTGTGGTGCCTCTCTCCTCTTCCTGGGTGCGGGGTCAAAGTAACTCAATGGTGGCTTCTCCTGTGGTGGCTGATATGATGCCAGAATATGTGCTGTGGGGCCTCTCTCCTCTTCCTGGGTGCAGGGGTCAAAGTAACTCAATGGTGGCTTCTCCTGTGGTGGTTAGTATGATGCCAGAATATGTGCTGTGGGGCCTCTCTCCTCTTCCTGGGTGCAGGGGTCAAAGTAACTCAATGGTGGCTTCTCCTGTGGTGGCTGATATGATGCCAGAATATGTGCTGTGGTGCCTCTCTCCTCTTCCTGGGTGCGGGGTCAAAGTAACTCAATGGTGGCTTCTCCTGTGGTGGCTGATATGATGCCAGAATATGTGCTGTGGTGCCTCTCTCCTCTTCCTGGGTGCGGGGTCAAAGTAACTCAATGGTGGCTTCTCCTGTGGTGGCTGATATGATGCCAGAATATGTGCTGTGGGGCCTCTCTCCTCTTCCTGGGTGCAGGGGTCAAAGTAACTCAATGGTGGCTTCTCCTGTGGTGGTTGAGTATGATGCCAGAATATGTGCTGTGGTGCCTCTCTCCTCTTCCTGGGTGCAGGGGTCAAAGTAACTCAATGGTGGCTTCTCCTGTGGTGGCTGATATGATGCCAGAATATGTGCTGTGGTGCCTCTCTCCTCTTCCTGGGTGCAGGGGTCAAAGTAACTCAATGGTGGCTTCTCCTGTGGTGGCTGATATGATGCCAGAATATGTGCTGTGGGGCCTCTCTCCTCTTCCTGGGTGCAGGGTCAAAGTAACTCAATGGTGGCTTCTCCTGTGGTGGTTAGTATGATGCCAGAATATGTGCTGTGGGGCCTCTCTCCTCTTCCTGGGTGCAGGGGTCAAAGTAACTCAATGGTGGCTTCTCCTGTGGTGGCTGATATGATGCCAGAATATGTGCTGTGGTGCCTCTCTCCTCTTCCTGGGTGCAGGGGTCAAAGTAACTAAATGGTGGCTTCTCCTGTGGTGGTTGATATGATGCCTGATTCTCTGCTGTGAAACCTCTCTCCTCCATCTGGGTGTAGGGGTCAAAGTCTTTCAAAGTCGCCTTCTCCTGTGCTGATTGATATAAAGCTGATGGTTGTGCCATCTGACATGGTTGCCAGGGTCTGATTCAATGGGGGCCTACTCCTGTGGTGGGTGATCTAAATGCCTGATTCTCTGCTGTGAAACCTCTCTCCTCCGTCTGGGTGTAGGGGTCAAAGTCTTTCAAAGTCGCCTTCTCCTGTGCTGATTGATATGAAGCTGATGGTTGTGCCATCTGACATGGTTGCCGGGGTCCCATTAAATTGGGGCCTACTCCTGTGGTGGGTGATCTAAATGCCTGATTCTCTGCTTTGAAACCTCTCTCCTCCGTCCGGGTGTAGGGGTCAAAGTCTGTCAAAGTCGCCTTCTCCTGTGCTGATTGATATAAAGCTTATGCTTGTGCCATCTGACATGGTTGCCGGGGTCTGATTCAATGGTGGCCTACTCCTGTGGTGGGTGATCTAAATGCCTGATTCTCTGCTGTGTAACCTCTCTCCTCCGTCTGGGTGTAGGGGTCAAAGTAACTAAATGGTGGCCTACTCCTGTGGTGGGTGATATGATGCCTGGTTCTCTGCTGTGGGACCTCTCTCCTTTGTCTGGGTGCTGTGGTCAAAATAATAGTAAGTGACCTTCTCCATTGGTGGGTGACTTGAAGCCTGATTCTGTGCTATGGGACCTCACTCCAATTAATATTGTTTAATTTTTATTTATTTTATGTTAACTCATCATTTCCCTATCTACATTTGTTTGCAGGGGATTTAACTACATTTTGCTGCCTTTTGCAGCCCTCTAGCCCTTTCCGGGTGTGTTTTACAGCCTTTTTAGTGCCCAAAAGTTCGGGTCCCCATTGACTTCTATGGGGTTCGGGTTCGGGATGAAGTTCGGGTCGAGTTCGGATCCCGAACCCGAACATTTTTCGAAAGTTCGGCCGAACTCGTCGAACCCGAACATCCAGGTGTTCGCTCAACTCTACTTATTAACACGTGCAGTCGCCATGGGACAATCATTTTAATTTTTGTAAAGTAAATTTTTGTAAAGTTCTTTTTTATCCATTTGTTTTATTGTCTTCATATCAAAACAGGCCTCCAAAAGTTGGTCCTGCCTACAGCGCACGTCACTGTTGTGCATTCAAAATCCTTTCTGTGCTCGCTCTGTGTAAAGCTCTGCATGGTACATCATAGTAGGAGACCCTTTAGGGACCTGTTTTGGTGTGAAGGCAAAATTAATTGATAAAATGAAAAATCAATTAATAAAATACATTACAAATATGACTTTTACAGCATTTGTCAAAATTTAAAAGTAACTTGCATAAAAGTTTTGGTATACTTTAAAAGGACTGTCATCTCAACACATCCTCATGAAATACAGTAAAGGATGCATAGTATACAGGACCCTGAGTTTAACTCAGCAATCCTCATCTTTAAACTCACTCACTCTCATATCCCCACTGTGCATCTGCAACCTGGCCATGCAGTGCATAGAAAGGACTAGTCCTGCAGTCCTCTCTATTATATGGACATGGTCAGGCGTCCTCTCTATGCATCATAGGGCCAGTTCCCAAGCCCGCAGTGGTGGATCGAAAATGAGCATAAAGCTAAGAATTACTGATTTGACCTCACTGTCCTGTATACTATCCATCATCAGTATAGTATATAGAGGTGGTTAAAGGTGACAAAGTCCCTTTAAAGGGTTAAAAATGATAATAATTTATAACTTGCGTACAGTTCGGTATTCATTTACATACATGTATTTTACGTTAAATGTATTGTACCCTTTGTATGCAAAACTTAAAACCCCTAAGGATAACTAATTCCACTCCAGAAAAATAAGGATTGTGACTCATGCCGAAACTCAGAAAAGTATTTACTTCTGTTTCACTGCACACAATGATTAATGTTTACTTAGGGAAATGTTTACCCAGGCAGTTTTAACATGTAGGGTCAATAAATCTTAATGTACACCTTAACAGAAGTGGAACTAGTGAAATGTTATAAACCCTACTAATGAAAAGGTATAAATCTTTAAAATTAGGATCATTAGTCAGCGTTATATGCTACACTAGTGACTGAATTGAGATTCAAAGTGGTGCTTCATGCTTCCAGTAGCTGTGTTTCTTGGGCGACTATTTTAAAGTTTAAAATGTCAGTTTTGATAACAACGTCACACGAGTGTAGAAAAAATAACATGTCGGCGTATATTGGTTTCCATTACATTCTTTCACATTTCAAGCATGTGGTAGGGATTTGTATTTAGGTCTAGCAGTGTTCTGATTATAATAACTTGGTCAATGGCAGTCTATTATTATCTAAATGGCAATAAACCAAAAATGTATACATAAGAAAATATAGTTTGCAATCTCTCATGGATCTAGTTGTTGTTCAGTATTAATTTACTTTTGATTGGAAATTTACAGGTGATAGCAAAAATTAATATGTGTTACAGAATTGAAAAGTTTTTTCTAGTTATACTGGTTATTACAGAATGGTGTCTACTAGAGAGGAGTGAAGTTTTGGATGGTTCGCCAAAATTTTCCCCAAAATTCATTTCCATCTGACATAATTTGTGATGAGGCACGTTAAAAATCAGCTATTTCCAGAGAGCCTGTATAGTAGTGTAGAACACTGTGCATTGCAGAAACATGCATAGCTAGTCTGCTATCAGTTTACACTTTACTTATTTGGTCAGTTATGAGTCCAAAACTGACCAAATAACTTAAAGGGGTTGTCTCATCATAGACAATGGGGGCATATTGCTAGGATATGCCCCCATTGTCTTATAGGTGCGGTTCCCACCGCTGGGACCCGCACCTATATAAAGGAACAGAGCCCCACAAGGTGGTGGCTGGAGGACTCTGGTCTGGCCACCACCAAGTTGGCTCCCCATAGAAGTAAATGGGAGTGTACCGTGCATTAATTAACCTTTTCTACCCCAGGCCAGTTTTCACCTTCCTGCCCAAGCCATTTTTTGCAAATCCGACATGTGTCACTTCATGTGGTAATAACTTTGGAACACTTTTACTGATCCAGGTCATTCTGAGAATGTTTTCTTGTGACACATTGTACTTCACGAAAGTGCTAAATTTCAGTTAATATATTCTTTCTTTATTTATACAAAAATCCCAAATTTACAAACAATTTGGAAAAATTAACTATTTTCTTAATTTAAATTTCTCTACTTTTAAGACAGATAGTAATGCCTCATAAATTAGTTATCAGTCATCATAGCCCATAAAGTTGGCATAATTTTGTAAATAGACACCAAAAACAGGTGGGATACAAAATGCACCCTGAGTGGAATAATCACCCTATCTCTTATAACACTAAAGTCACCACGCAACCATAATCAATGATTCATGTTTATTATTATTACACAATATCCAAGACAAATACAAATTACAAAATAACATCATAAAATACAGGAGTAGCAGAATGTGGAGAGATGAAACTCCAGTACTGGGAATTAGATAATCTAATCACAAGGCTCTACAGTCACAACAGCAATATGTATATTTGTATCAATACTATGCATCAGCACCCAACATTTTACTTTATAGTTGCCACCAGGCTTACTAATAAAATCCCCATGCCGATGTATTGTAAAAAACACTTCCGCAAGAAGGAGAGCTTGTAAAGCACAATAAGTATGGACCAAGCGCACATATAAAACATTAATGTACTACTAACCCAGACTGGAGAGAAACACGGCCCAGCGTCCATTTCGCTTTTGCGCTTCTTCACAGGGCACACTTCACTCATCATCCCATCCCTCCTAAATACCACCCCTACACTCGGAAGCACCCAATGAGCCTCCCGCGGCGAACAACTCCCCCTGTACATCACAGGATGATCATCTGATATCCCACGATAATTAGGGTGGCCAAGAACAATGTCATATCACGTGTGTGATGTGAACATGTCCTGAGGTTGCCCTAAAATCTCGCGCCGTTCTGAATTCAGCACAGGCGCGGTGAGGGAAAGACGCTCGCTGGCTGCCAGCGCGAGAACATCGTGAGATTTCATCAGAGCACAGGGCTGGCAGAAGGATTCAAACGCTGCCTGGCCTTGTCAATCAGGACATGGAGGGAGGCGATAAAGGTGGGAGAACGGAGCCTCTAGGAGCAGGAACAACGCCCCCCCCCTGCTCCTAGAAGCTAATTAGCATATTATAAAAGTTAGATTTTCTCAGGGCACTGAGAAAAGTAGGAATAGGCTACTTAGGTTTAGCTGACATTAGCACATCGCTAATGTCAGCTAGCTTAATAGGGTTAAATCTGGGTTAAATCTGGTGACAGAAACCTTTTATCTGCCAATAGTCAAGAATTAAGTTCACTATACAGTAAGGCAGTGCCCGTGTGATAAACAGAATAAATTTCTTTAGGTCACACAACAGTGTAACAGTTCAATACAATTACTGTAATTTTCGCCCCATAAGACGAACTTTTTCACCCCAAAAAAGGGG
Source organism: Bufotes viridis (assembly GCA_033119425.1). NCBI lineage: Eukaryota > Metazoa > Chordata > Amphibia > Anura > Bufonidae > Bufotes > Bufotes viridis. Next base: position 127,203,786 of record CM065593.1, on the reverse strand, counting down.
GGGAAATGCCCCTGCGTCCTATGGGGCGAATGCTGACATTTTTACATTGCAGCCTGCGATGCTCCAGCATCACAGGCTGCGATGTATGAGTGGGGAGGGACTGGGAGGAGGAGCTGGGGGCCAGCGATTGCGGCCCCGCCACTCACAGTTGCTGCCCTCATTCAATTGACTGGGCGGGCTGGCAGCCAGGCTCCCTGATGCCACGTGCCTGCGCCGCCTACTTTATGAATGAAGCAGGCGGCGCAGGCACGTGACGTCAGTGAGTCACGCTGCCGCCTGCCCGTCCGGCCTGCCCGCATTATTCATAAGCTGTTAGGATGTAAGGTACCATAATAAGTGAAGGGGCATGTTTAATCATGTTTAATTGAATGAGGGGACATTTTATAAATATATAGTGCAGCACTGGAGCAGCAGGGGGGGGGGTCCTGTGGATGACAGGTTTATGAGGGACATCGATGGATGGCACTGTTAAGGGGTGGGGGGGGACTGTGGATGGCACTGTTATGGGGTGGGGGGTCTGTGGATGGCACTGTTATGGGATGGGGGATCTGTGGATGGCACTGTTATGGGGTGGGGGTCTGTGGATGACACAACAGTGCCATCAACAGATCCCCCATAACAGTGCCATCCACAGATCCCCATTACAGTGCCATCCACAGATCCACAATAACAGTGCCATCCAGAGATACCCATAACAGTGCCATCCACAGATCGCCCATAACAGTACTATCTAAAGATCCCACCTGTAACAGTGTCCTTCACAGATCCCCCCACCATAACAGTGTCATCCCCAGATCCCCCATAACAGTGTCAATCACAGATCCCCCCCCCATAACAGTGCCTTCCACAGATTCCCATAACAGTGTCCGTCACAGATCCCCCCCCCCCATAACAGTGCCATCCCCAGATTCCCCATAACAGTGTCTGTGACAGATCCCTCATAACAGTGTCTGTGACAGATCCCCCATAACAGTGCCATCCACAGATCCCCAGTAATAGTGTCATGCACAGACCACCATTAGTTCCAAACCCACTAAAAACACACCTTTTGGTTAAAAATATTTTTTTATTATTTTCCTCCCCCAAAACCTAGGTGGGTCTTATGGGCCGGTCTTATAGGGCACAGAAATACAGGTACTTCACTATCACCAAAAATTTTATTTTTCAAACTAACAATGTAAAAACAGAAGTTAACAGTTTTATCTACCACAAAACCAGTGTGTTTGCAACCAACTATGTAAATGCAGAGTTCAAAAGGTTACTTTAAATGACTGAAATACAGGGCAGGCCTCAGATCTGCTATGTATCACAAAACCAGTATTTATTGCAACAAACTACAGCAATGCAGTATGTCACTGCTAAATTTTAAAATACGTTTTTGTACGTTGTATGCCAAAATGCTTTGTGTAACAACAATAGGGGTTTATTTCCCACAAAATACACTAATGCAGTATTTCACTGCTGAAATTTAAACATAGGTATTTGTGCGGTTTTTTGAAAACTGCTCTGTGGACCAATAGTATGGCTTATTTTCCCAAAAAAACACTAATGCACTATTTCAGTGCTGACATTTAAAATGCGTATTTGGTCGGTGTATTTTAAATTGCTTTGTGGACCAGGATTACAGTTGTTTCCCATAAATACACTGATGCCCTATTTCACAGCAGAAATTTAAAATATGTATTTGTACGCTGTATGCACAACTGCTTTGTGGACCAAGAACACGGCTTTTTCTCCCTAAAACACAGTAATGCACTATTTAACAGCTGAAAATTAAAATAGGTATTTGTACGCTGTATGCACAACTGTTTTGTAGACCAAAAATACAGCTTTTTTCCCAAAAATACACTGATGCACTATTTCACTTCAGAAATGTAAAATAGGTATTTGAGCGGTGTATTTTAAACTGCTTTGTGGACCAGGAATACCGTTTTTTTTCCCAAAAAATACACTGATGCACTATTTTACTGTAGAAATGTAAAGTAGGTATTTGGGCGGTGTATTTAAAACTGCTTTGTGGACCAGGAATACCGCTTTTTTTTCAAAAAATACACTGATGCACTATTTCACTGCTGAAATTGAAAATACGTTTTGGTGCGTTGTATGCACAATTGCTCTATAGCACCACAATATAGATTTTTGCCCCAGACTGCAGAAATGGACTATGTCAACCCTAAATTATACAAAAGGTAATGTAGGGGACTTGACTTGCCAGAAAAAAAGGATTTTTTCCTTCACTGAGCTACCAAAAAGGATTAAACGGATGTCCCTGGCAGGCTGGCACACATGCTTGTCACGTTCAGTTTCAAGGACATTGCAGTGGCTAAAATGGCTGCCGACCCCGACCCCAGTAACAGATGGATAAAAAAAAACACTTTGCAGTATCACTGGGCTCAGGGCTGGGTACAAAAATGTAGGATTGCAGTAGCACCCTCCCTCATTAATTGTTGTAGCTTGAAGATTTCACACCACCAGGTTCATCAGATTTCTTTCCTAATCTCTCCCCTGGAGCACCGGCAGCAACCTTTTCCTATACTAACAGCAGCAGAGTGACATGCGGCACTATGTGACTCCAGCTTGTAAAGAGACTGGGTCACATTCTGCACTCAGCCAATCACAGCCATGCCATTAGTAGGTATGGCTGTGATGGCTTCTTAGGGCAAAGATGTAAAATGCTTGCTGATTGGCTGCTCCGCAGCCTTTCAAAAAGCGGGAAGAATCGCTAAACAACGGACCCGAACCCAAACTTTTATGAAAATGTTCGGGTTCGGGTCCGTGTCCAAAATCCTAAAATTCGGTACTTCCCCGAACTATATAGTTCGGGTTCGCTCAACTCTAATCATAATACATATAAATTATATAAACCAATGATGTAACTAGCATCAGAAATATCATACCCATTTAGCCATAATATCTCCAAACAAATAATCGTGTTAATGTCCCTGATTAGTAATGTATAAATAATAAAATTGTATATAATTCATAAATTCAATAAATAAATAAGGGCTATCCTCAACCTTACTTAGTAGCCAAATTTCATGCTAAATGTTTTGCAAAACTTTATACAGTGAGGTGACCAAAAGAGAAAAAGAAACACAAATTAAATAAAAAAGAAATAAAATACAAAGAAAGTGTTTTAGTGCTCAGTGCTCAGTGCTAAACCCAATATATAAAGTAAAATAAAATCCCATATATCTACGACTATGGATATTAGAGTATAATACCATAGCCCTACACCCTTACATCAATTTATACAGTACAATATCACATGCAGATATTCAATAACAACCATTTAATACACTATGGTTAAATATCCATCCACAAGTAATCTATCAGTCCATGCAAAACAATTCAGCCTGAGTTGTCCATCATGTGTATATATATATAGCTAGCTGTCAGTAATCACTCCAATGTGAAAAAGCCGGTTCATTTCTCAGCGTCTCTGGACGATATCATGTCACGCAATAGTAGCGGTATTCTAGGAGGAAAAGGACAAGAGGTGAGTATTATGAAACCACCAGGTACATACATACAGATAAAAACCTAAATAACATACTATATATATAAAAAAATATATACAGTTAAAAACTAGGAACTTTCCTAGTGGTCAACATGGTCCGGAGCAGGGGAGCATAAGGGAAGCCTGCAAGACTGGAGCAAAACTATTATTATCATTCCATCCGATTGGTGTAATAGAGTTAAGCACATAAATCCATCATGTTTCACGCTGAGCAAGAAGTCTCTTCCAATTACCCCCTCTTGGAACATCCTCACGGTATGGTATGGTTGTTAGTATCTCAAGATCAGTGGTCTCCCTCGCTGTCTCAATTTCAAGTACATGTTCACGAATACGTTTTTTAAACTGGCGAGTAGTCATCCCTACTTAGATATTGTTGCAGGGTCAAATTGCCCAGTATACAACTCCTACTGTTGTACAGTCTATTGGGAAGGTAATCCGATATTCCTTCTCATGTGCGACGTCCCAAAAGACATCAGTTCTATCCATATTTGGACAGGCCACACAACTCACACATTGCTTATTCCCCCATCTCAGGCCCTTAGAGCCAAAAAGGCCTGGGGTATTGGACACATAATGACTTCTTACTAGATGGTCCTTGAATGTAATTTGTGGATGATCTGCAATCCTACCTGCCAATTGGGAGTCCAATTTCAAAATATCCCAATGCTTAGACAGCACCATACCAATTTCTCTAGAATTATTATTGAATATTGTAATAAAGCAAATATCATCTGATGTAGTCTTTTTTCTTTGATTTTGAAGGAGATCTGAGTGTTTCGATCCACGCGCTCTTCGATACGCAGCCTCTATGAGTCATGTGGCTTAGACCCTATCCCAGAATCTCCTCCGCAACTCATCCGCCTGAAATTCAAATAATCGGTCAAAGGAGCAGATTCTTCTTGCCCTCAAGAATTGGCCAGTTGCTATGCTGTCAATAAGTTTCTTTGGATGTGCAGATTTTACTGATAGCAAGGCATTAACAGAGGTTTGTTTTCTAAAAAGGTCTGTTGAAATCCTGCTATCTGCATCCACACGCAACTTCACATCAAGGAAATCCACCTCAGCTCTACTGATCATATATGTGAGTCTGATGTTCCTATCATTAGTATTGAGCCCCTCAATAAAGGACCCAAACACTTGACTAGTCCCCTGCCATATGATCAGAAGGTCATCAATATACCTTCCCCAGTATTGTGGGTGCCATTGGAATCACATCAGATTGCAGGATCTCCCTTTCCCACAGCCCCAGGAAAAGATTTGCGTATGAGGGCACACAAGATTCCCCCTATTGCAGTTCCCTTGAGCTGTAGGAAATAGAGACCCCCAAACATAAAATAGTTGTGGGTAAGTACATATTCTAGCAGTGCTAACACAAACTCACGTTTTCTAGGGTCAGGTTCGAGGTTTCCAAGAAGAAGTTGACAGCCCTTAGCCCATCCTGGTGCTTGATAGATGTGTACAACGACTCCATGTCACATATTGCCAGTAACATGTCCGATTCCAAATGCAGATCCTCAACCTTCCTCAAAACATCCGTGGTATCCTTTAAGTATGAGGGTAGTTCATCGACCAGCGAGTGCAGAAAATGTTCCACGTATTTACATGCCTCATCATTCAAACTGTTCTTTCCCGACACGATGGGCTACTTCATGTCCTTATGGACCTTCGGAAGAAAGTATAACGTTGGGGTCATCGGATAATCATTCAAAAGATACATAACGAGACCTGTTTTTCAGTTATTACTCGATCCCTAATCCCATTGTTCAAGATGGTACTCAATTCCTCTGTGAATTTCAATGTTGGATTATAGGTAAGTCTCATATAACTACATCCTGCCAAGATTTCAACTCTTTCAAAGCTCGTCTCTCCCCTGTGTGCAGTTGTCATAGTTAACATCATGTGGGATCTTAGCCAAATCTCTGCACATCAATTGAACAAATAGTTCAATATTGGGAAAAAGGGAAATCGGTGGAAATTTCTTTGATTTAGGTTGTAATCTAGCCGGAAACTCACCAGATGGTATGGATGCCTCTTGTTCCTCCAGGAGTGCCACTAACGTGGTCAAAGCCTCTTGCTCTATGGACGTTGGGAAGTTGGGGTCCTGCTTCTGGTAAAAGAGCTTCTTTGAAATCAATTTGCAAAAGATGCGCATCTTTTACTGTGGAAAAAAGATCATGATTACTGGTAGGTGTAAATGAGAGGCCTTTCTCCAAAATGGTTATTTGATTCTAAGTTAGCGCATGTGTGGATAAATTAATTACCTTTAATATACCTAGGGTTACTTCCGGGCGACTCTTCCCTGCTGGCACTTATGATTCCCCATTCTTGCATTTATTGAACCTATATTGATATCTTCTCATTCCCTGGGTCCCAGATCTGTCATCTTCACTTCTGGAGGTTTTGGATGAGACGGATACAGATCTAGATCGCCCCCTGGAATCTCTGTTCTTCCAGCGATAAACTCTATTACTTTCAACACCCAAAAGATCTCTCTGCAATTTTTTAGATTTAGTAGCTTTAATCTGATTTTCCCAATTAAGGAAGGATGTGTCGCATTCCTTTGTATACAATTCCCAATCATTCAGAGATATTTTCTGTATTAATTGTTGTTCCACCTCACCAATCTCCACTTCCAGCTGGGTCAGAGTTTTTGTGTTGAGTTCAATAATCAACTGCATAAAATTCTTTGAGCATGCATTACATGCTGCTACCTATTTAGGGCAGAAAACGTCATCCTCCCTTCCATACGAGGGGAAAATTTGCACCCTAAGCCCCCCCTGAGATCAAGGCTTTCAAAATGTATTATTCAAGGGTGGCCCTGTTCCACCACATTTTTATGCGTTTATGTAATAGGTTTTTAAACCTAATCACTGGCCTGGATCCTCACCACCTCCAGCACTCCCAGAAAATACTGCTTCCACCTGGGTCACCCAGGTCTGATCCCGTGATCTAAAATCCATGTTCGGTCCTTCTTTAATAAAAGGTATATCCAAAGGTGTATCCATATTTATATAAAGTAGCGATTTCCATTTTATACTATTAAGTGTGATCGCAGTTGTAAATACCTAAACCATGATAGGTTCACTATGTGTTCTCTTGGTTTAATCTCCAAAAATGAAAGTATTTTACCATTATTTACTACTTGTGTAATAAAAAAAAACAGTAATTTTCGCTTGCCTACTCCTCCAATTCCGGTAAAAAATAATCCTTTAATCCTAAACCAGGCTCTAATAGTACTCCATGATTTAATGAATAGCCTCGTAGTTTCCCTATATTCATGTTTAAATCTAAGAAGTAGAGATGGCCCGAAATATCCGCCGGCGAACAGTTCCCGGCGAACATAGCTTGTTCGTGTTCGCCGCGGCGGGCGAACACATGCGATGTTCGGTCCGCCCCCTATACATCATCATTGAGCAAACTTTGACCCTGTACCTCACAGTCAGCAGACACATTCCAGCCAATCAGCAGCATACCCTCCCTCCCAGACCCTCCCATCTCCTGAACAGCATCCATTTTAGATTCATTCAGAATTTGCAGTCTTAGTGAGAGGAGGGACAGTGTATCTGCTGCTGATTTAATTGGGAAATCGACAGCTAGGCTAGTGTATTCAGTGTCCACTCCAGTCCTGAAAGAATCATCTGATCTCTGCTGTAAGGACAGCGTCCTGACAGCACCCCAAAAAGCCCTTTTTAGGGCTGCAACATTAGTCTGCTTTTTTTTTCTTTTTTCTCCATATATATATTGCAGTTGCCTGGCCTGACTGTAGTGTGCCCACCCCTGTCATCCCGTGTGGCACAGGACTTTGCATCAAAAAAAGGCATTTAATTTTTATACTTTAGTGTAAATTCAGTTGCTTGCCTGCTAGTGTGTGTCAGGCCGACTTCCACTGACTGTAGTGTACCCACTGCCAGTGCCAACCCCTGTCATCACGTGTGGCACAGGACTTTGCATCAAAAAAAGGCATTTAATTTTTACACTTTAGTGTAATTTCAGTTGCTTGCCTGCTAGTGTGTGCCAGGCCGACTTCCACTGACTGTAGTGTGCCCACTTCCAGTGCCCACCCCTGTCATCTCGTGTGGCACAGGACTTTGATTAAAAAAAAGGCATTTCATTTTTACACTTTAGTGTAATTTCAGTTGCTTGCCTGCCAGTGTGTGTCAGGCCCACTTCCACAGACTGAAGTGTGCCCACTGCCAGTGCCAACCACTGACACTGGGTGGCACAGTAGCTTGCTGATAAATAAGGCATTTAATTTTTACACATTAGTCTAATTTCAGTTGCTTGCCTGCTGCCAGTGTGTGTCAGGCCCACTTCCACAGACTGTAGTGTGCCCACTGCCAGTGCCAACCACTGATACAGGGTGGCACAGTAGCTTGCCGATAAATAAGGCATTTCATTTTTAGACAGTAGTTTGATTTCAGTTGCTTGCCTGCTGCCAGTGTGTGACAGGCCCACTTCCACTGACTGTAGTGTGCCCACTGCCAGTGCCCACCACTGATACCGGGTGGCACAGTAGCTTGCCGATAAATAATGCATTTCACTTTTACACATTAGTCTAATTTCAGTTACTTGCCTGCTGCCAGTGTGTGTCAGGCCCACTTCCACAGACTGTAGTGTGCCCACTGCCAGTGCCAACCACTGATAACGGGTGGCACAGTAGCTTGCCGATAAATAAGGCATTTAATTTTTAGACAGTAGTCTAATTTCAGTTTCTTGCCTGCTGCCAGTGTGTGTCAGGCCCACTTCCACTAACTGTAGTGTGCCCACTGCCAGTGCCCACCACTAATACCGGGTGGCACAGTAGCTTGCCGATAAATAAGGCATTCAATTTTTAGACAGTAGTCTAATTTCAGTTGCTTGCCTGCTGCCAGTGTGTGTCAGGCCCACTTCCACTGACTGTAGTGTTCCCACTGCCAGTGCCCACCACTGATACCGGGTGGCACAGTAGCTTGCCTATGAATAAGGCATTTAATTTTTAGACAGTAGTCTAAATTCAATTGCTTGCCTGCTGCCAGTGTGTGTCAGGCCCACTTCCACAGACTGTAGTGTGCCCACTGCCAGTGCCCACCACTCATACCGTGTGGCACAGTAGCTTGCCGATAAAGAAGGCATTTCATTTTTACACATTAGTCTAAATTCAGTTGCTTGCCTGCTGCCAGTGTGTGTCAGGCCCACTTCCACAGACTGTAGTGTGCCCACTGCCAGTGCCCACCACTCATACCGGGTGGCACAGTACCTAGCACGCGTAGAACCACTTATCTAAAAAAGAATGACAGGCAGAGGCAGGCCACATCGCAGGGGTGTTGTGTTGTTGTGATTTCCACTGTACCTGGAATAATGCCTAGTGTTCAGAGGCCACGTACCCTGAACCCGAAAAATTCTGAGGACATAGTTGACTGACTTAGACAGGACACGCAATCTTCAACAGCTTCCGCTAAGAACCTTGACGCACCATCCTCCTCCAGCTCAGCTTCGGTCACTTGCTCTCAAGATACCACGCTCCCGCCCACTGCCACTACCACCACTACCACCACAGCAACCACAGCCGCTTCACTTGATCTATCAGAGGAGTTATTTACACATCAGTTGTATGCAATTAGTGATGCGCAACCATTATTGCCAGATGATGTAGATTACAGGGATATGTCTCAGTCGGTCAGGATTACACACATGGATGTACAGTGTGATGATGATGATGATGATGATGTTGTACCTGCTGCTGCTTCCTTTGCTGAGGTGTCAGATACAAGTGAAGCGGTTGATGATGACGATGTGTCCACAGATGCCACGTGGGTGCCTGCTCGAAGAGAAGAAGAGGGGGAAAGTTCAGAAGGGGAGACAGAGAGAAGGAGGAGACGAGTTGGAAGCAGGGGGAGGTCATCGCAAGGAGTTAGTGGCACAGTCTGACAGCATGTATCGGCACCCGGGGTCAACCAGGCAGCACACCAGTCAAAGCATGATGTTGCCACCACCAGAATGCCGTCATTGCAAAGCTCAGCAGTGTGGCATTTTTTTGTGTGTCTGCCTCTGATAACAGCAATGCCATTTGCAACATGTGCCAAAAGAAACTGAGTCATGGGAAGTCCAACACCCACCTCGGTACAACTGCTTTGCGAAGGCACATGATCTCACATCACAAACGCCTATGGGATCAACACATGAGTAAAAGAAGCACACAAACTGAAAGCCACCATGCTCCTCCTGGTCCAGCATCTTCAGCCACGACAACCACTGCTGTCCTCCCTGCCCCCTCTCAACCAACCGCCACTCCGCCTTTCAGCAGATCCTGCTCATCTGCCCACAGTTAGGTGTCTGTCAAGGACATGTTTGAGCGTAAGAAGCCAATGTCACAGAATCACCTCCTTGCCCGGCGACTGACAGCTGGCTTGACGGAACTCTTAGCCCGCCAGCTTTTACCATACCAGCTGGTGGAGTCTGAGGCTTTCAAAAAATTTGTCGCTATTGGGACATCACAGTGGATAGTACCCGGACAAATTTTTTTTTTCAAAAAAGGCAATCCCAAACCTCTACAATGTCATTGAAAAGGAAGGCATGGCATCTCTGGCATACAGTGTTGGGGCAAGAGTCCATCTGACCACTAATACCTGGTCTGCAAAGCACAGTCAGGGCAGGTATATCACGTACACTGCGCATTGGGTCAACCTGCTGACGGCTGACAAGCATGGAATGCGTGGCTCCGCAGCGGAGTTGGTGACACCGCCACGACTTGCAGGCAGACCTACTGCCAACTTCTCTACTCCTACTCCATCCTCTTCGATATCCTCCTCGGCTGAGTCCTCTTCTGCTGCGGCGTCTGGCTGCACATCAACTGAATCCCCCCAGCTCCCCAGGGGCTATTCCACATACGGATACGACAGTGTCACGCTGTCTTGGGGTTGACTTGCCTGAAAGCAGAGAGCCACACAGGACCAGCACTCCTGTCCGCCCTGAGCGCACAGGTGGATCAGTGGCTGACCCCGCAGCAACTGGAGATCGGCAAAGTGGTGTGTGACAATGGAACAAATTTGTTGTCGGCATTGAATTTGGGCAAGTTGTCACATGTGCAGTGCATGGCACATGTGTTGAATCTCATCATACAACGCTTTGTGTCTAAGTACCCAGGCTTTCAGGACGTCCTCAAGCAGGCCAGGAAGGTGTGTGGCCATTTCAGGCGTTCCTACACGGCCATGGCGCACTTTTCCGATATTCAGCGGCGAAACAACATGCCAGTGAGGCGCTTGATTTGCGACAGCCCGACACATTGGAATTCAACAAGAAAATGCCGTCAACGAGTATTTTTATAACCGGGGTGCTAGGACAGCCTCTGCGGAGCTGGGAATTTTTTTGCCACGTTACTGGACACTCATGCGCAATGCCTGTAGGCTCATGCGTCCTTTTGAGGAGGTGACAAACCTAGTCAGTCGCACCGAAGGCACCATCAGCGACCTCATCCCATTTGTTTTCTTCCTGGAGCGTGCCCTGCGAAGAGTGCTGGATCAGGCTGTAGATGAGCGTGAAGAGGAAGAGTTGTGGTCACCATCACCACCAGAAACAGCCTTGTCATTATCGCTTGCCAGACCTGCGGCAACGCTGGAAGAGGAGTCTGAGGAAGAGGAGTCAGAGGTGGAATGTGGCTTTGAGGAGGAGGAAGACTAACCACAGCAGGCACCCCAGGGTGCTCGTTGTTGTCACCTATCTGGGACCCATGGTGTTGTACGTGGCTGGGGGGAAGAACAGACCGTCAATGACATCAGTGAGGATGAGGAACGGGAAATGAGTAGCTCTGCATCCAACCTTGTTCAAATGGGGTCTTTCATTCTCTCATGTCTGTTGAGGGACCCTCGTATAAAATGGATGAAGGAGAACGACCTGTACAGGGTGGCCTCGCTACTAGACCCCAGGTATAAGCAGAAAGTGGTAGAAATGTTACCAAATTACCAAAAGTCAGAAAGGATGCAGCAGTTCAAAACCAAACTAAAAAATATGCTTTACATAGCTTATAAGGGGGATGTCACAGCACAACAGGAATCTAACAGGGGAAGAGGTGAGTGTAATCCTCCTCCTACCACGGCAGCAAGGACTGGACGATTTACAGATGTGTTGTTGATGGAGGACATGCAGAGCTTTTTCAGTCCTACACATCGCCACAGCCCTTCAGGATCCAGCCTTAGAGAACGACTCGACCGACAGGTAGCAGACTACCTCGCCTTAACAGCAGATATCGACACTCTGAGGAGTGATGAACCCCTTCCCTACTGGGTGTGCAGGCTTGACCTGTGGCCTGAGCTATCCCAGTTTGCGATAGAACTTCTGGCCTGCCCTGCTTCAAGTGTCCTGTCAGAAAGGACCTTCAGTGCAGCAGGAGGCATTGTCACTTACAAAAGAATTCTCCTCGGTCAAACAAGTGTTGATTACCTCACCTTCATAAAGATGAATGAGGCATAGATCCCAAAGGGTCTGACAGTGGGGGATACGTTTGACTAACAAGAGGCCTGATGACATGCCGTGGCCTCAAAATGGTCCCCACGCTGCTGTATTTAATGTCTGCATACCAGATGACTTTCGTGAATTCTCCACCACCAACTAGGGTTCAAGCCGCAATGTTTTAGTCACTTTTCTGCCTGGAAAACATCAATTTTTCAGGCCGCTGCTACAATAGCGGCTGCAACAATGCCATTATTTTTCAGGCATGTGTACATGCCTAATTTTTCTGTCCTATGGTGCAGTACTGTGGCTGCAAAAACAAACCAAAAAAAAAGGCACATACAAGTGTCAATTCCCCTTTGTGATCGTTACCTTGTTGTGGTGAAGGGGCTTGCGTATCACAATGAAGCAATCATCACCTCTATGAGTGTGTTGGCAATGTTGCCACACCCCAGATGATAAGGTCGTTGCTTCATTATGGTCAGACCAAAAGCGATCGGACGGCTGGATAATATTTCATAGAAAAAACATTAATTTACTTTTTTTTTTTATAAGTTGCATGGGTTTTAATACATAAAATAAAAAATCATAATAAAGTCTCTTAATAATTTATTAGAAATAATGCAGACAATTAAAAAATCCCCATCAATTCCAATACAAAGCAAGTACAGAGCTCGGAACTAAATTATTTCATGATGTCGTAATGGTTCGTTAAGTCAACAATGTTTAATCAATTCGACACACGTCCCCGGATAGGGTACGTAACAGGGATTAAACTAATAGGAATAGTACTAGTTAAGACACCACTCATATCGGGTGTGAGAGTAAATTACACGGCGCAGACGCCGTGACCGTGGATTAAAACAAAGGGGAGGGAGCCAGCGTTTTTTTTAACCATCTCCCCGTTTGAAAAATCAATTCAATAAATGGACCCCAGATTGGGGACGTTAGAGGGATTAAACTGATGAGAATAGTACTACAGAAAATACCACTCATATGGGGTGTGACAGTAAATTGCACGGCACAGACGCAGTGACCGTGGATTAAAACAGAGTGGAGGGAGCCAGCGTTTTTTTAACCATCTCCCCGTTCAAAAAATCTATTCAATAAAAGGTCCCCAGATTGGTGACGTTAGAGGGATTAAATTGATGAGAATAGTGCTACAGAAAATACCACTCATATCGGGTGTGACAGTAAATTGCACGGCGCAGACGCAGTCACCGTGGATTAAAACAGAGTGGAGGGAGCCAGCGTTTTTTTAACCATCTCCCCGTTCGAAAAATCAATTCAATTCACCTTTCGGGGACCCTTAGTGTTGTACGTGGCTGGGTGGAGGAAGAAACCTTCAATGACATCACCGGGACATGGCTAGCTTGGTATCCAACCTTGTGCAGATGGGGAGTTTGCCGTTGTGCAAATGGACTGTTTGCGGTGCATTAAAAGGGGAGTTTGGTCTGTCAATGTCTGTGAAGCGGGCGTAACCCTTACACTACCTGATCGATACAACATCATACCTGATCGTATACACACACTGGATGTTTTAAAGCATGTTATTCCAAACAATTTAGGAATGTTAGTTGATTTATGCCCTTTATGGATTAAAACCCAACTCTGCGTCCACTACGTAATTTTCCATGGGAGTTTTGCCATGGATCCCCCTACGGCATGCCACAGTCCAGGAGTTAGTCCCCTTGAAACAACTTTTCCATCACTATTGTGGCCAGAAAGAGTCCCTGTGGTTTTTAAAATTCGCCTGCCTATTGAAGTCTATGGCGGTTCTCCCGGTTCGCCTGTTCGCGAACATTTGTGGAAGTTCGCGTTCGGCGTTCGCGAACGGAAAATTTTATGTTCGCAACATCACTACTAAGAAGTGATCCAGACTCTAAGAATGAAAAATATCACTGTGTGTAGATTTATTCAATAGATGTCTACAAAACGGGCTCCCTTCCCAATGTTTATACAGCCAGAACTGTGATGCTATAAAATATCCCTTAAAAAACGGAAGATTTGAACCACCTTGTTCAATATGTTTATATAGGTATTTGATTTTAAGCCTTTTCCCGCTTCCTTCCCCAGATTAGGTCATTAATTACAGTTTCAATTAGCTAGATGAATTTATCTTCAATCCAGACTGGAGAGTTTCTAAGAATATAGAGAAGTTGAGGAAGTATCACAATTTTCACTAGAGACATTCCATCGGCCCTGGACAGGGGGAGACAAAGCCATACTGCAATTTTAGATCTAATTTTACTAATTAGAGGAATCAAGTTTAATTGTAAAAACTCTACTACTTTAGGAGAGATCATTGACCCTAGATATTCAAAGAGTCAATGACTCTCACCGTAGTTAGAGGGCCTGTCCTAGGGTGTTCAATTTTTCCAAGCGGCATTAGCACAGTTTTAGACCAGTTAATGTCAAAACCTGACACCAAGCCAAAGTTATTAATTATTTGAATAAGTTCAGGAAGTCTTATATCAGTATGATTTATATAGAACAGAACGTCATCAGCATAAAGGGAAACACGATCCTCTGTTCCCAAAATCCCAAATCCTTTAATCCTAGGATCTTGTCTAACTTTAGCAGCAAAAGGTTCTATGTATATATCAAATAACAATGGGGACAGGAGACACCCCTGGTGGTTACCTCTACTCAAGGGGATACTGTTCGTAAAGCTGCCATTGACATTCAGTCTTGCTTTAGGGGCTCTGTACATAAGTCTAATCATATTAAAAAATCTAGGGCCGAAATCCATCTTTCGCAAAACCTTCCAGATGAAACTCCATTCCACAATATAACACAAGGGAGTGAATCTAGATCCCACATCCTCAGTACTATGCTTTTGATATAACGACTGTCCTTCAGCATAATTATGTGGCGTCTCAGACCAATTTGTAATACATTCTATGATGTGCATAAATGAGTCATTAGTATACAGTTTGATCAAAGAGCATAGGCCCACTTACCGCGACAAGGTTGCCTCTACAAGTGGGGACTTTGCTGTACAGTGGGGGTGCTGTGTGGCTATTGGGTCCCGCTGTCTGCCACTGGCGAGATGCTGGGGCGCTGGTGGTCGCCGCACACTGCTGCACCATAAAATTAGAGTAGGTCCCTACTTGTAGAGGAAACCTTGTCACGGTAAGTGGGTCTCTGCTCTTTGATCAAACTGTATACTAATGCCTCATTTATGCACAGCATAGAATGTATTACAAATTGGGCTGAGATGCCATGTCGTTATATCAAAACCATAGTACTAAGGATGTGCGATCCAGATTCATTCTTATATGCTAGACATTTGGATTGTATTGTTTCTTCCCCCCTCTGGTTTCAGCACTCCTCCCCATTTGGACTAGGTGTTTTTAATTAGCCTGAGTCGGCAAAGGGTCTATAAATTCCGACTACCTCTCAGATGGATTTCCTGAGGGTTGTGACTGGTTGAACTCTTTGCAGTCGTTCACATGGTGCAGTACTGTGTGGCTGCCATTGGTGCCTCGGTGCTGTGCTGGTGGGGCCCAGAGCCAAGGGGGCTTTGCTGCACAGTGGGGGTGCTGTGTGGCTACTGGGCCCCGCTGTCGGCCGCTGGCGCGGTGCTGGGGCATCGGTGGTCGCCGCTCACTGCTGCGCCATAAAATTAGAGTAGGTCCTCACTTGTAGAGGCAATCTTGTCGCAGTAAGTGGGCCTATGCTCTTTGATCAAACTGTATACTAATGCCTCATTTATGCACAGCATAGAATGTATTACAAATTCGGCTTGGATGCCATGTAATTATGCTGAAGGACAGTCGTTATATCAAAAGCATAGTACTGAGGATGTGCGATCCATATTCACTCTGATATGCTAGAAACTCCATTCCACCCTGTTGAATGCTTTTGAAGCATCTAGCCACAGGATAGATCTGGAGTGTCCCCCTGGTGACTGTATGTTAACAAAGAGGCGATGCAAATTATGGTATGTGCTCCTATTTGGAATAAAGTTGTTTTGATCAGGGTGTATCACTGTTTTAATAACCTTGGATAACCTTGTAGCTAGGATTTTAGAGAGTAGTTTCACATTGGTCTTTATTGAGGAGATAGGCCTATATGACTCTATATCTAGTGGATCCTTCCCTTTTTTTGGAATCAATATTATTACAGCTTCTATCATTGTTTCCTGGAGCTGTCCCTCCTCTATCGAACTAAGGAGGACCTTCAAAAGTCGAAGGAAAACTACCTCTCTGTATTTACGCTAAAATTCATATGGAAATCCATCTGGACTGGGAGAAGAATTCCGCGAACAGACCTTCAGAACAGTCTCCAGTTCTTCAAGAGAGGGTTCCAACTCAAGAGTCTCCCTCTGAGTAACCATAAGGCCTGGAAGGGAAATAGGGTCCAGGTATAAGTCCATGTCCCCATCTTATATATAATTATTTGTCTTGTATAATTGCGAGAAACATTTTAAAAAGCTTCCTTTATCTCGTCTGGTTTCTCCAATATTTTACCATCTAGGGACCGGATTTTGCCTATCTCCTTTTTTTGTTCTTGATTTGAAAGTACCCTGGCTAAGAGCCTCCCAGGTCTACCTCCTTCTACAAAATATTTTTGTCCCTTAAAGAAAAGTTTATGTTGGGCCTTCTCTAGAAGGAAGTCGGCATAAGCCTGACTCATTTTCTGCATATTTTCGCGGTTCTCAACAGATTTATTCCCAGTATAAACTTCCGTAGCTGCAGCTAGGGCTTCTTTTAGCCCCTTTTCCTTTTTACCGTAATCCTTCTTTAATTTTACTATATTACTGAGCAAAATTCCTCTCATACAGGCTTTAAGTGTGTCCCATATTACTTGTAATCTTTCTGTATTAAAATTCCTATTCCAAAATTCTTGTATCTCATATCCTAATGTATCATGATTGTCCATAAAGAGATCCAGTAGGAATTTAGTCTAAATAGGGGCCTCCCTTTATGGGTATGGCCCTTCATAGTTAACTCCAAAACCAACGGAACATGATCTGATATTGATCAAGTCTCATACTTCATCGATTTCATATATGAAAAATAATTTATATTTATCAAGGCCAGGTCTATCCTGGACATTGAGTTTCCACCCTTGCTTATACAGCAATATACTTTTTTTTTAACTTGCCAATATGTCCCCATATATCGACATATCATAATTATTGGCAAAAACGAGCCAACAGTGGACCCTTGGGCTAAAGTAGGAGCAGGTCCCTCCATAGATATTCTATCCACTTCTGGATTCATAACACAATTGAAGTCATTAATAATTAATAAAAGACAATCAGAATACTGATCTACAAACATTGTTAAAGAAGTCAATACACCAGAGAAAGGGGGCAGTATGTAAAACAAAGGCCAGGATACACAACCTTCCATAAAGTCTCCCATGTAGAAAGATGAACCTACACTGGTTGTCGATAGAGGATGCCTCACATACAAAATCAACCCTCTTATCAAAAAAACTGTAACGCCTCTTGAATAATTAGTGAAAGTGGAGTAAATGCATTTTTGAACAGAATGAAATCTTCTTTTTGTGTTGCCATTTTCTGACTGACCTATGAATTTTTTTTTATTTTTTTTTTATGGTGATTGTCTTAGGTAAGAACTCATTTTTTGTGGGATGAGATGGCGGTTTGATTGGTACCATTTTGGGGTACATAAGACTTTTTGATCGCATGGTATTACACTTTTTGTTAGGCAAGGTGACAAAAAATGGCAGTTTTGGCGTAGTTTTTTCAAGACATTTTTTACAGCATTCCCCTGAGGGGGAATCTCATGTGATATTTTTATAGAGCAGGTTCTTATGGATGTGACAACACCTAATATGTCTATCATTTTTATTTTGTTCAGTGTTACACAGTAAATCCATTTTTGAACAGAATTACATCTTGTTTTTGTGTTGCCATTTTCTCAGAGCCATATTTTTTATTTTTTGGGCGATTGTCTTAGGTAGGGTCTCATTTTTTGCGGGCTGAGATGATGGTTTGATTGGTGCTAAATACGCCTTTTTGATGGTGATCAAAAATGGCTGTATTAGCGCTGTTTTTTTTTTTTTTTTACTGCATTCACCTGACAGGGTGGATCATGTGATATTTTTATAGAGCCAGTCAATATGTATACTTTTCTTATTTTTTTTCCTATTTTTTACCATTTTATTACTTAATTATGGGAAAAGAACAGTTTTTTTTTACTTTTTTTATGCAACACTTTATTTTAACTTTTGGGGGTCTGACCCCCTTACAATGCATTACAATACTTCTGTATTGCAATGCATTGGCTGTAGGTGTATTACACACAGGCACACAGATCTCACAGGCTTACATGGAAGACAGCCCCAATGTCACAGCAGCACGGGGACCCGATGGGGAAGGGGAGGGAGCTTCTCCTCCACACACCCCGCACATGCTGCGGTCAGCGCTGACCGTGGTATTGTGAGGGTTAATGAGCCGGCATCTGTGTTTTCACTGATGCCGGCGCATACAGCAGGGGTCCGACTAACGGGAACAGCCGATCCACTGCAGCTGATCTGGCGGGTGCAGCTCCTGCATATGGTGCAATTTATGTTAATTAATATTTATGTTGTGAGTTATCACTATCTGTCTCAAAAGCAAAGAAATTCAAATTTTGAAAATTGCTAATTTTGCCAAATTTTCTATAATTTATTATTATTATTTCTTTTATAAATAACGGTAAAACATTTTGACCCAAATTTACCACTAACATGAAGTATGAAGTGTCATGAAAAAACTATCTACACATAAATTGACACGTCAGATTTACAAAATTTGGCTTGATCAGGAAGGTGAAAAATTGCATGGCCTAGAAATGGTTAAAACGGTTTCCAAGACATTGTTTTTATTTTACTATTCCATATACCAGTGCTGCCAATTACTGGACATCCTTAGGATGGCGATACAGATGGATGCGTGGCGGAGCAGGGGAGAGGCGTCTCTCTTCCCTAGTCCTCTCATAGGCTGCAGGCGCGGGACACAGGCCAAAAGAGGCCTGCACTGCATCTCTGAAAGGAGGTAAGTATATGTGTTTATTTTTTTTTTATATTAACACTTTGCTAGGGTCCCTATCTGACACTCATGGGGGAATCTACTGGGGGCCTATATTATGTACTGGCACACATGGGGGGCACTATGGAGGAGGAGGAGCACTATGGGTGCCCTATTTTAAAAGCTGACACACATTGGTGGCACTATGGAGGAGGGAGTACTATTGGGGCCCTCTTTTATATACTGGCACAATGTGGGGGCACTATGGAGGGGGATAAGCACTATGGGGGACCTATCTCATATACTGGCAGACATGGGGGGCACTATGGGGGGCCTATCTTATATACTGGCACACATGGGGGGGCACTATGGGGGCATCCACTGGTGACCCTGTCTTATATACTGGCACACATGGGGACCACTATGGAGAATGGGGGAATAGGAGCACTATTGGGGTCATTATATAGGTATATCATACTGGCACACATTATGGGGGCATTTTATACTGGCACATTGTAAGGCACCATGGGGTTAAGGGGAGGTGCACAATACAGGAGTATTTTATACTCGCGCAAGTTATAAGGCTCTATGGGGACCTTGGCTCAACTGGAGGCACTAAGAGAGTTTTTTGGGCACACAGTAGGGGGCATTGGCACACATTATGAGGGTAGTATGGGGCACATTGGCTGTACAGGGGGCACTAATAGGAGGTATTTTTTATACTGCCACACAATTTTTTATACAATTTTTTATACTGCCACATGTTATCTGATGCATCCATGTACAGAAAACTTGCAACAGATCCTCTGATAGAGTTCAATTGCAAATATCTGACGTTATTACATAAGGGCCGGGATATGGGTGTCTTTGATGATGCTGAATACAGGTATCTGTGTATGGATGCACCAGTGACACCAATAATGCATGCACTGCCCAAAGTGCATAAACAGGTCCACCCTCCTACCCTTGAGGCTTATTGTATCAGGAATAGGGTCCCTGACAGAGCACCTGGGCAATTGGCTGGATAATATTTTGCAGCCAATGGTCAGGCGTGTACCAGGGTTCCTAAGGGATACAGAAGATGTCCTGAGGGCAATGTATAATCTAACATGGCAGACTGATTACAAATGGGTTACGGCAGATGTCGTGGCATTGTATCCATCTATCCCCCACAGAATCGCATTACTGGCAATGGAGTTTCATCTCCATAAATGCACTGGACATAATGATGACTTTATTGATTATGTATGTGAAATTACAGAATTTTTTTTGGTGCACAAGTAATTTATGTTTGACGGAGTGTATTATCTTC
Source organism: Bufotes viridis (assembly GCA_033119425.1). Lineage (NCBI taxonomy): Eukaryota > Metazoa > Chordata > Amphibia > Anura > Bufonidae > Bufotes > Bufotes viridis. Next base: position 127,183,542 of record CM065593.1, on the reverse strand, counting down.
AGACATGTGGAGTGTCAATGGGGGCAAAATTTTCGCCCTCACTGGCAAATTTAACTATGGCATACTGGGAAGAAAAATATATTTACAATCCAAATAATCCATTTGGCTCTGGATTGGTCTGGTATGGCAGATTCATCGATGACCTGCTCCTTATATGGGCGGGCGATGTGTCTGCCATACCGGACCTCCAGGGCTACTTGAACGATAATGAATATAATTTGCGCTTCACGTGTACTGTAGAAGCAGTAATTTTCTGGATTTGACACTGACTGGTCATCCAGGTGAGATAGTGCACACGCAAACCTTCAGGAAGGAGGTAGCTGGTAATTCCATACTTAATGCAAGGAGTCATCACCCATTACATGTCATTAAAGCGATCCCTGTGGGAGGATATATTCGGGCACTGAGGAATTGTAGCTCCATACCATCTTTTGAGAAAGAATGCTCTATGATTGATAATAGATTAAAAAATAGAAATTACCCAGATTGGATGCTCCAGAGAGGCAGAAACATAGCATTACAGAGATCGAGATTTGACATGCTTTTTGGACGTACTGACAGTCATAAACAGGGCGGAGGCCGGGGGGATGGTAAAATTTACCAAGGTGACAGGGAGCGGGACAATGTGCCCACCCTGGTATTAACATTCAGTAAGCAATTTGGAAGAATACGCAACATTGTTAATAACTGTTTGCCAATTTTGTATGATGATCAGATATTATATGATGCACTAAAATCGGGATGCCATATAGTTCCAAGGAGGGCTCCTACCCTGTCCAGCACCTTGTTGCCTTCCTTATTTTCATCCAGAAAAAATACCAAAAATAATGGAAGCAGCTGGTTAAGCTATAGGGGATTCACTAAATGTGGCAGCAGTCCCTGCAAAATGTGCAATTATGTTATTCCAACCAAAAATTTCCAGAATTCTGACCATTCTTCCACATTCTCCATCAAAAGCAATATTAACTGCAACACTACTGGCGTGGTGTACGTTATCCGTTGTGTGGAATGTGACTTAATGTATGTGGGAAGCACAATACGTAAACTTACAAATAGGATACTAGAACATTTAAATTACATTAGCAATCCCACTGCTTCAAATATTTCCAATGTGGCCAGACATTTTATTCAGGTTCATGCACGTAAGTCAGTTGCAGTTGAAAAAGTTTTTGCGCCATTGCGAGGTGGAGATCACTGAAAAAAAACTACTCCTTCGTGAGGCGTATTGGATTTTTAGGCTTAATACCAGAGTTTCTTCAGGCTTGAATTTGAAAAAAGAACTTATGTATGTATATCAATGATCTAAAATAAATGCAAGAAACTTTGTTCCAAAGTGGTCATATAGATCCATCTGTGATCTTATGTGGTGTAGATGAGGCCTTGAATGGTTTGTTACTATGTTTTTATTATAGTATTGTATGTTGCTGTTCACACTATGCGATTTTTCCAGCCAAGGTCCTGCAGCTTGATTGTGGAGACTGCAGGGCATGTTTCAGAGATTAAACTGAAAGCAAGAGTTTATCTGGCAGGAAACCTGAGCTAAGTGTGATGAGCACCTGAAATCTAATGTGCATTTAAGTAACAGGTGTTATCATGTTGGAGTGACCAATGAAGTAGTCTCTTCCCTTCCCCCGTTCTTGAGAGGAAGGGTTAGTAAATACTTAAATACAGCTCTCCAACATGATACATTGTTACGACTAAGGACGAAATGTCTGAAACGATCACTGCATACAATGTGGATGTGTCTGCTGTTATATACTGTATTGCAATACAGGAGAAGTTTTAAGAGGATTTTCATCTCATTCTGAAGCCGTTTTTCTTTGTTTTGCACACATGGGGGGGCACTATGGGGGCATCCACTGGTGACCCTGTCTTATATACTGGCACACATGGGGGCCACTATGGAGAATGGGGGAATAGGAGCACTATTGGGGTCATTATATAGGTACATCATACTGGCACACATTATGGGGGCATTTTATACTGCCATATTGTAAGGCACCATGGGGTCAAGGGGAGGTGCACGTTACAGGAGTATTTTATACTCGCGCAAGTTATAAGGCTCTATGTGGATCTTGGCTCAACTGGAGGCACTAAGCATTTTTTGGGCACACAGTAGGGGGCATTGGTACACATTATGAGGGTACTATGGGGCACATTGGCTGTACAGGGGGCACTAATAGGAGGTATTTTTATACTGCCACACAAGAGGGCATTTTCATGTACTAGCGCACATTTTAAGGAGGCATTTTTCTACTGCTACACATTATAAAGAGAATTATTAATACCATGGGCTTTACGGTGAGCTTTATTACAGCGGAAGGACAATGAGGAACTTGAATACTAGTACAGTATGAGCACTATGGAAGCATTATTACTTCTGTAACACAGTGGGGATATTATTACTGTAGGGGCACTATTACTACTATGTGTTGTGTGGTAGATAATTATTTCTATTGGTGGAACTTTGGGGAGCACTGTTACTTTGGTGGGCACCCTGGCACGGTATCGGTTTAGAACAATTATTTTTGGGGAACATCATGTTTACACTATTAGTGTGAGGGACACTGTTTCCTGGGCGCAGTTTTTTTTAGGACGCTGTGTGCCAATAATTATTGAAGGGGAACTATCTGTGTGTAACTAGTATAAGGAGCACAGCAGGCACAATATTAGAGGTGGCAGAATGATGCAAAACTAGGAAACTAAGATGTCTGTCTATCTGCAGAGAGAAGAGATGGCTGAAAGAAATCTTCATGGCTGTGTGGTCTGAAAGGAGAAGATGAGAACAGGGAACATCTACATCAAAGGAAATGTCACTGGATGTAAAAGGTATGTGGACCTGTATTAGGCTACCTTCACATCTGAGTTAGTGATTCTGGCAGGCTCTTCCAGCAGAAAACAGCCTGCCGGAATGCTCGAGCACTGCTGTATACAGACAGAATGCTCGCTGGCCCCATTAACTATAATGGGGACTGGCAGAGATCTGGCAACAATCTGGCAAAAATGCAGAGAATCAGCGAGACACAAACCGCTGCATGCCTGAGTTTGGGTCTGGCCAATTCCTTGCATTCTCTGCCAGATCAGGTGGCCGGAGCGTAGTGCCGCAGGTGTGAAAGTAGCCTTGTATGTTTTGTATTGCTATAAGTAATGTTTGGACGAAGTAGGTTATGTTGACAATTTGTCTTGGGGGGGGTTTTCAGGTACATTATTTGCGGAGGGGCTCTCTGCTGTCTGTGTCCGCTCCTGGGCTGGGTTTATTTTTACAGCCCTCTGGCAAATTAGTGAAAAAAAAAAATATCTTGGACAAACCCTTAAATGGGGTTTACTGTATTGAACTATTCTAGAATAGAGATGTCGCGAACATAAAATTTTCCGTTTGCGAATGGCGAACGCGAACGTCCACAAATGTTTGCGAACGGGCGAACCGCCATAGACTACAATAGGCAGGCGAATTTTAAAACTGACAGAGACTCTTTCTGGCCACAATAGTGATGGAAAAGTTGTTTCACCTCGACTGTGGCATGCCGGAGGGGGATCCATGGCAAAACTCCCATAAAGGGCATAAATCACCTAACATTCCTAAATTGTTTAGAATAATGTGCTTTAAAACATCCAGTGTGTGTATACGATCAGGTATGATGTTGTATCGATCAGGTAGTGTAAGCGTTACGCCAGCTTCAAAGTGACAGACCAAACTCTGACAGACCAAACTCTCTGTTTAACGCACCGCAAACAACCGCAAACAGTCCATTTGCACAACCACAAACTCCCCATTTGCACAAGGTTGGATACCAAGCTAGCCATGTCCCGTTCCTTGTCCTTACTGACGTCATTGAAGGTCTCTTTCTCCACCCAGCCACATACAACACCAAGGGTCCCCGAAAGGTGACAACAAGCCCCCTGGGACGCCTGCTGTGGTTGGTCTTCCTCCTCCTCAAAGCCACCTTCCTCCTCTGACTCCTCTTCTTCAGACTCCTCTCTCTGCGTTGCCGCAGGTCGAGCAATTGACAATGACAAGGCTGCTTCTGGTGGTGATAGTGACCACAACTTTTCCTCTTCATGCTCATCTACGGCCTGATCCAGCACTCTTTGCAGGGCACGCTACAGAAAAAACGCATATGGGATGAGGTCTACGATGTTGCCTTGGGTTTGGCTGACCAGGTTTGTCACCTCCGCAAAAGGACGCATGAGCCTACAGCCATTGTGCATGAGTAAAAATACGCAGCTCCGCAGAGACTGTCCTCTTTTTTTTAATGAAAAAAATTTGTTCTTACCAGTTTAATCTCTGTTTTGTCCCCTATCAGGGGCCGGTGTATGTAATAGATTTTAGGAACCAGGAGATGGAAAAAGATGGTTGGTCGGTCCTCTTCCTACCAATGTGGGGCACTGCGCGTGCGCCGTGCAATGTACTGTGCCACCTTATATGAGTGGTGTGTTAAGTAGTATTATCCCTATCAGTTTAATCCCTGTTACGTCCCCTATCAAGGGACGTGTATCAAATAGATTTTATTAACCGGGAGATGGAAAAAGATGATTGGTCGGTCCTCTTACTTCTAATTTGGGGCACTGCGCGTGCGCCGCGCAATGTTCTGTGCCCCCAATACAAATAGTGTTAACTACTATTCTTACCATTTTAATCTTTAAGTCCCCTATCAGGGGACGTGTATTGAATTGAATCCTTGCATGGGGAGATAGAGAAAAAACTTGCTCTGTCCGCTTCCTTCTAATTTTGGGCTCTTGCAATGGAATTTGCCACCAATTCAACTAGTGTTAACTAAGTACTATTGATATCAGTTTAATCTCTTTTTTGTCCCTTATCAGGGCCAGGGCCGGTGTAGTGAATAGATTTTTGCAACCGGGAGATGTAAAAAGACCCATGCTCGGTCCGGTTCGTTTGAATTTTAGGTCACTGAGCGTGCGCTGTGCAATGTACTGTAACATCCTATATGAGTGGTGGGCAGTGGGCACAATATAGTCTGTGGGCCTGACACACACTGGCAGGCAACTGCAATTATATTAAAGGGTAAAAATTTAATTACTTTTTTATCTACAAGGTACTGTGCCACCCGATATGAGTGGTGAGCAGTGGGCACAGTACAGTCTGTGGGCCTGACACACACTGGCAGGCAACTGCAATTAAATTAAAGGGTAAAAATGAAATTACTTTTTTATTTGCAAGGTACTGTGCCACCCTATATGAGTGGTGTGCACATAGTACAGTCTATGGGCCTGCGGCCTCTCACACAGGGGCAGGCAACTGCAATATATATATAGAAGAAGAAAAAAAGCAGACTGATGTACCAGCCCTAAAAAGGGCTTTTTGGGGTTCTGTCATGATGCTGTCCTTACAGCAGATGGCCCCTTTCACACAAGCGAGTTTTCCGCACGGGTGCAATGCGTGACGTGAACGCATAGCATCTGCACTGAATCCTGACCCATTCATTTCAATGGGTCTGTGTATATGAGCGTTTTTTTTTTTTTCATGCATCACTCGTGCTTTGCATGAGAATCGCAGCATGTACTATATTCTGCCTTTTTCACGTGAAAAACGCATTGCATCTGCAAGCAAGTGCGAGTGTGTTGCGTTTTTCACTGATGGTTGCTAGGAGATGTTGTTTGTAAACCTTCCGTTTTTTATCACGAGCATGAAAAACGCATCAAAACGCATTGCACCCGTGCGGAAAAAACTGAACAGCTGAACGCAATCGAAGGCAAAACTGAATGGCTTTGCCTGTGAAATCGCACAGTTTTCACTGAACGCATCCGCAACACATCCGGACCGGAGGCCCCATTCACACATCCAAAATTTTTGTCCGCATCCATTCCGCAATTCTGCGGAATGGATGCGGACCCATTCATTGTTAATGGGGCCGGACGTGATGCGGAGAGCACACTATGTGCTCTCCGCTTCCGCATTTGCGGATCCGCGGCCCCGAACTTCCGGGTTTTGGCCCCGAAACATCCGGCCGCAGCTCTGCAAAAGATAGAGCATGTCCTATTCTTGTCCGCAGCCTGCAGAAAAGAATACGCATCTCTATGGGGATTGCCGACATGGTGTGTAGAGATGTAGCGAACATAAAATTTTTGGCGAACGCAAATTTCTAAGTTGTAATCGCAATGCGATTAATACAGGTTATATTAATCGCATTGCGATTACAACTTAGATCTGAGTTCCTAATGGTTGTATTGCTAGAATATAACGAAGATTCAGAATATAGCGCTATATTCTCAATCTTCGTTATATTCTAGCAATACAACCATTAGGAACTCAGATCTAAGTTGTAATCACAATGTGATTAATATAACCTGTATTAATCGCATTGCGATTACAACTACTAACACTGCAGCTTCAGAATGAATCTAAGATGGATGCGGTCCTTGCTTTTTGATAGCAGGTGGGAGGGTCTGGGAGCGAAACTGATGTACCAGCCCTAAAAAGGGCTTTTTGGGGTGCTGTCAGGACGCTGTCCTTACAGCAGAGATCAGATGAGTCTTTCAGGACTGGAGTGGACACTGAATACACTAGCCTAGCTATCGATTTCCCTATTAAATCAGCAGCAGCTACACTGTCCCTCCTCTCATGAAGACTGCAGCTTCCGAATGAATCTAAAATGGATGCTGTCTAGGAGATGGGAGAGTCTGGGAGGGAGGGTATGCTGCTGATTGGCTGGAATGTGTCTGCTGACTGTGGGGTACATGGTCAAAGTTTACTCAATGATGATGAATAGTGGGGGGACCAAACATCGCATATGTTCGCCCACCGCAGCGAACACGCACCAGCTATGTTCGCCGGGAATTGTTCACCGGCGAATAGTTCGGGACATCTTATTTGCCAATTCAACTTAGAGCTGGGTTTCTAATGGTTGTATTGCTAGAATATAATGAAGATTGAGAATTTAGCGCTATATTCTCAATCTTCGTTATATTCTAGCAATACAACCATTAGGAACCCAGCTCTAAGTTGAATTTGCAGTGTGATTAATATAACCTGCATTAATCGCATTGCAAATTTAACTTAGAGCTGGTTCCTAATGGTTGTATCGCTAGAATATAATGAAGATTGAGAACATAGCGCTATATTCGTTATATTCGTCAATTCTAGCAATACAACCATTAGGAACTCAGATCTAAGTTGAATTCGCAATGCGATTAATACAGGTTATATTAACCCCTTAAGGACACAGGGTTTTCACATTTTTGCGTTTTCGTTTTGCGCTCTATGCCTTCCAAGAGCCATAACTTTTTTATTTTTCCGTTCACATGGCCATATGAGGGCTTATTTTTTGCGGGACAAGTTGTACTTTCCAACGCCATCATTTAATAATGCATACGGTGTAGTGGGAAGCGGGAAAAAAATTCCAAATAGGGTGAAATTGCAAAAAAAAAATGCAATTTCACCACAGTTTTACGGGTTTCTAAATTACGACGTTTGATTTGCGATAAAACTGACCATTTAGTTTTATTCTACAGGTCAGTACGAATCCGGCGATACCCAATATGTATAGCTTTTCTTGCGTTTTGATAGTGAAAAAAATTCAAAAGTGGGAAAAAAATTTTTTTTTGTCGCCATGTTTTGACCGCTATAACGTATTTGTAAATAAGTGTATGGCGTTGTATGGGGGCTTATTTTTTGCGGGGCGATCTTAACTTTTAGTTGATACCATTATGGGGTGTGTAGGACTTTTTGATCGCTTTTTATTAGATTTTTTTTTTGAGGAAATGAAGCGTCCAAAAACGGCAAATCGGCCATTTGGGCGCTTTTTTCAGTTTTTTTGTTTACCGTATGGGAAATATATTTTTATACTATGGGCGTTTTCACACATTGCGACACCCATGATGTGTATTTTTTTATTTTTTTATTATTTTATTTTAATTTTGGGGAAAGGGGGTGATTTAAATTTTTAGGTTTTTTTATTTATTTTTTTATTTTTTTATTTTTTTATTTTTTTACACTTTTATATAGATCCCATAGGGACCTATATAAATCAGTTACCTGATTGCTTCTATCATAAACTCCAATTCACTTGTATTGAAGTTTATGAGCATTTACTACTTTCCTATGAAGCCCTATTGCTAACAAGGGCTCCATAGGAAATAGTAAGTGATAGCCTTAAGCTGAATGAAAGGCTTGAGGCTATCCCTTACAGCGCTCCGATTCTCCCGATCACCACTAGGGAGCCGGAGCGCTGCCGAAAGTTTTACTTTCGGTTTTAGCGCGATGCAGATGCCGTGATCAGGATTGATCACGGCATCTGCGGGGTTAAATGATCGCGGTCGGCAGCGCTGCCGACCGCGATCATCAGCTGCGGGGGTCAGCTACAGGAATCAGCCGGACCCCCGCAGCGATGGTGCCCGCAGCGGCCAGGAGCGGGCGCCATCTTTAGGGACTGGACACATGACGTACCCATACGTCATGTGTCCTTAAGGAGTTAATCGCATTGCGATTACAACTTAGATCTGAGTTCCTAATGGTTGTATTGCTAGAATTGACGAATATAACTAATATAGCGCTATATTTTCAATCTTCGTTATATTCTAGCAATACAACCATTAGGAACCCACCTCTAAGTTAAATTCGCAATGCGATTAATACAGGTTATATTAATCGCATTGCGATTACAACTACTAACACTGCAGCTTCAGAATGAACCTAAGATGGATGCCGTCCTTGCTTTTTGATAGGAGGTGGGAGGGTCTGGGAGGGAGGGTATGCTGATTGGCTGGAATGTGTCTGCTGACTGTGAGGTACAGGGTCAAAGTTTGAGCAATGATAATGTATAGGGGCGAATGCGAACATCGCATATCTTCGCCCACCGCGGCGGACGTGAACAAGCTATGTTCACCAGGAACCGTTCGCCGGCGAATAGTTCGGGACATCTCTAATGGTGTGTTGCGGATCCGCAATTTTCGGATCCGCAACACACTACGGAAGTGTGAATGGGGCCTAATCCGGACACGCTCATGTGAGTCTTTGAGGACTGGAGTGGACACAGAACACTGGCCTAGCTAATGTCTTCCCTATTAATTCAGCAGCAGCAGCAGCACTCTCCCTGCTCTAACTAACACTGTAGCTTCAGAATAAATCTAAGATGGATGCTGTCCTTGCTTTTTGATAGGAGGTGGGAATAGTTTGGGACATCTCTATTCTACAACAAAAAACTTTTGTACAGGGGCTCTTTTTTGACTGTGTTTGCCCCCACTATAATTGTGAATATTAAATAACTATTCCATTAGAGAAGTCGATAACTATGATTGAGCTCTTCATAAAAGTGGCTTAATGAAATGGACTTTATAGTATATTAAATGTACAGTACTAAAATAAATAGCTGCTGCCTTTTCTTACCTTTATACTGTATATAAAAATTTACTGTACTTCACATCTACTGTATTTTCAATTGCTCACTCAGATCTGCAGATCTGAGCTACAAGCATAAAAGCCAACAGGGCATTTATTTTAATGGTCTCAAACCTCAGTATTAACTGAATCAGATATGTTGCTATGGTTTCAATGCAAAATTTCATTTTAGAGTAGTGTAAATTGAGAAAACAACCCCTTTAGACTGTAATTCTCTGCAAAGCCGAATTCCAGTACCTTTATTAAATTAAACCAAAACCCTCAGTTCTAAGAGCATAAAATAAAGCAAAGAAGGAAATAAGCAAATGGAATTGATGCTACACATTAAATGTTCTGTCATTCAATCACACAGCAATATATATTTTATTATTGAAATGTATTTTTTTTATATACAAATTAGATTAAGTTTGAATTTTATGTAAAAACATCTTCATTTATGCAAGTAAGTTTTGGTACATTTTATTTTAGCTGTTTTATCCGGTGGATATATAAAACTAGATATTATTATTTTTACCTTGTATCTCTAAATATGTTCTGACTTCCAAACTGCCTTTCTTTATTGTTATGCCAGTGTTCCACATAAAATGACCAGATGTCTCAGTTTGCTGATCCAACTGCAATTTTCACTGCAATAGCTATAAACAACATTTTTGTGACATGTTCAGATCAGATTGATTTACCAGTGACATAATTTTTAAATATGTATTAACAGCAAACCCAGTACAAGGCTGGATTTCAGTGATACATACATAGAGTACATAATTTAAAAATGTAACTTATTTCTAAATAATTTTGACAAGTACTGTATTATAACAGGAGGTACAGTATATTTTATGTTTCTGCTATCTGATTTACTGATCACCTGTCATAAAATAACAATTATGGAAAATCTATTCTTTGAGGTTTTTTATTAGTTGTACTTCCTCTGTTATTTTTCCTAAATATTTACGAATAAATTAACAACTAGGTGCTGAACAGTGAAAAACTGTTCCATGTAAAATACCCTCAAAAAACAAAGGGGCCACTTCCTCGAACTGGAGAAGAAAAAGTTCAGTCTCCAGAAGCATCAAAGCTTCTTTACTGTAAGAACTGTGAATCTGTGGAATAGACTTCCTCAAAACAGGTACAATGGATCGTTTTAAAAAGGGTTTCGATGAATTCTTAAAAGCAAATTACATTAATGCTTATGAAATGCTTATGAAAATGGGTATAAATCTGAGACTCCCTAAAATATTCTATTCACGTGTCATCAGAGAAGGTGTATGCTCCACAGTGTTCTACACCACTATGAAGGCTCTCAGCAGCCCGGAAATAGCAATTTTTTTATGTAATTCACTGCGAATTTTTGTTTACATGAACTATGTACAAATATATATATATATATATATATATATATATATTAGGGGATTTCCTATTCCCCCATCCCCATCTCAAATATATACAGTATATTGAGTTTCATTGTATGTGTAGTTTTGCTTTGCAGGTCGGCTGAATAGGGGGCTGCAATGCCCTGTGGTTACTTTGCCTGTGCAATTCTGTGAATGTATAATAGATTGAAAGTCCTGTAGTTTACATTTTCTTGTGAGTTATGTAGGACTGGCCAGGTGCTGGTAAAACACACGAGCTTGAGTGCTGAGGGTTTGTATGGTGTAACGGGAAACTTGGTTACCTGAAGAGGTTAGCGTGTCCTTCTGTGGAAGAGGTGGGAGAGGCTGCCGTAAAGTTGTGGAGCAGAGGTTGAGAGAAAGGTTTGACATGGACCTGTGCAGATTTAATAAAAAGGGATGCCTGCCAAGAGTTGATGAGTCTCTGAGTGGAGAACAGTATGACTGTTTTGACAAGTGGGGCCTAGAGTGTGTGTTATGGACTGGGCTGGAGGGTGTGCTAACAAAGTGATAAGTAGTTGTCTGTGGGCTGACAAAGGTAGGCAGTGAGGAGTTGGGGCTCCTAGTGCATCAGCCCAAGTGTTTAGATATGGAGTCTAAAGCAACTTATAAACAGTCAGCCCAGAAAATGAACCAGTTATGGTTTGAGTGGTACTGTTCTCAAACCCAGAAAAGGCTGTAATTATGTCATTTTGGGGAATTAGATAAATACTGCTCTCTGTGGGACTTGAAGATAGCTATATTATGATCTGTGTTCCTTGTACACTTGATATGTGGCCTGGTATTACACTGTACTTCTGAACTACTGGACTGTGGGGAGTAGAAAATGGGAGGAGTAGCATAGCAGGAGCCTTTGAGAGTCACAATCATAGAGGGAAGGAGCTTCTCGACAGTAGGAGTGGGTCTGTAGAGTGATCTTATTATTGTATAATGAGGTTGCCTACTGTATGTTATCTGGGGGGAAACATTTGAGAAGCAGGGTCTGTGACATTGAGAAAAATGAAAGTGATTGTCACTGGATGCCTTGCAGTCAGTGAGATCATGGTGTAAGACTATGTCAACATAGCTTTAGGTGTGGCCTGTATAAGTCAAAAAGAGAGAAAGAAGGTTACACAAATTGTTTAGTGATTGTTCCACCTTGTATACTACACCCACCAACATTCTTCACCTCATTTGAAACCAATAAATATATTGTGCTTCTTAAAGTGACAATAACCCGTATCACTGTCTTTATAGATTTGTTCAGTTTACTAAAGCTTAACTGTTTGAATTTTATTCTTTGTCTTCTTTTGAAGGGACACTTAATGAGGTAAGATAACCCACGTCAAATTGCAAATCACTAGCTGGGAAACACTTTCTCACGATAAGTTTCTTAAGATCTGTTCCCCCTGGATTCAGTGGTATGAGTCTTTTACCATTAGATAGGTACCGTATATACTCGAGTATAAGCCGACCCGAGTGTAAGCCGACCCCCCTAATTTTACCCAAAAAAAACTGGGAAAAGTAGTGACTTGAGTATAAGCCGAGGTGGAAATGGATGTCACTGTTATGGGGGATCTGTGGATGACGCACTGTTATGGGGGGATCTGTGGATGACGCACTGTTATGGGGGGATCTGTGAATGACGCACTGTTATGGGGGATCTGTGGATGACGCACTGTTATGGGGGGATCTGTGGATGACGCACTGTTATGGGGGGATCTGTGAATGACGCACTGTTATGGGGGGATCTGTGAATGACGCACTGTTATGGGGGATCTGTGGATGACGCACTGTTATGGGGGGATCTGTGGATGACACTTATGGGATGGGGGGCTGTGGATGGCACTTATGGGATGAGGGGTGTGGATGACACTGTTATGGGATGGGGGGATGTGGATGGCACTTATGGGATGAGGGGATGTGGATGACACTGTTATGGGAAGGGGGATGTGGATGGCACTTATGGGATGAGGGAGATGTGGATGACACTGTTATGGGAAGGGGGATGTTGATGGCACTTATGGGATGAGGGGATGTGGATGGCACTGTTATGGGATGGGGGATGTGGATGACACTGTTATGGGATGGGGGCTGTGGATGGCACTTATGGGATGGGGGCTGTGGATGGCATCCACAGATCCCCATCCTATAACAGTGCCATCCACATCCCCCATCCCATAACAGTGCCATCCACATCCCCCATCCCATAACAGTGCCATCCACATCCCCTCATCCCATAACAGTGCCATCCACATCCCCCATCCCCCATTACCGCTCATGTATAGTTTTTAAATTCGATTATTCTATACAGTTATTCTTACTATAATTCTTGCCCCCTCTGTACTTCATCACATGCGGCAGTCGGGCAGTGAATACTTCAGGCCGGGCGGGAGAGCGAGCGCAGTGTGACTGACGTCACGTGCCTGCGCCGCCTGCTTCATTCATAAAGCAGGCCGGGCAGGCACGTGACATCAGCAAGTCACGCTGCTCTCGTCCGCCCGGCCTGAAGTATTCACTGCCCGACTGCCGCATGTGATGAAGTACAGAGGGGGCAAGAATTATAGTAAGAATAACTGTATAGTATAATCGAATTTAAAAACTATACATGAGCGGTGGGGCCGGAGCGCAGTGAGCGCATCGGCCCTGCCGCAAATGCCCGCCCCAGCTCCTCCCCCCGCTCCTCCTCCCACTCCGCTCTTCAGATTTTTAATTTATGACTCGAGTATAAGCCGAGTTCGGTTTTTTCGGCACAAATTTTGTGCCGAAAAACTCAGCTTATACTCGAGTATATACGGTATTTACTTTTTTCACCCCCCCCCCCTCCTTCAAACCTCTCTTTCTGTAAGGGCCTGGATCGGCCAAATCAATCCTGCATAACAGATGTACACAACAAGGTATCCTTTTCAATTTTCATTTTAATTTTAGTTTTCATATTTGGCTCTCAATCTGGATTATTTTGCAGACAAATGTTAAGCAGCCTTAATCTTTCAGTGTATGACCACCCAACATGTTTTTTGTTATATGTTTAGGTTGATGTTTCTAAATGTAACGTTAATCTGACGATTGTACAATTGCAGAAGTGAAAATAAAGATTTAAAAAAAAAAAAAAAAAGAATTTCAAATCACAAAGCAACGTATCCAAATAGTTTTATAGTCAAAGGTGTGCATGTGTGTGTGTGTCGGGGGTGCCCTCTTTCGACTCCACTGCTCTGCTCGGGTCCATTGAAGCAAACTTCCAATTTAATGCTGCTGCATTTGGACATTCATATATGTGCAAATGCACCACTGGGTACCAATAGTTGGGGTTTTACAAGCTTCTGATATTGATGACCTATCTTCAGGATAGGTTACTAATATCAGATAGAAAATATATAAAAATACCATGAGTGCCATCTAGTGTAATATAGGCTAATTAGGGCAATGTGAAGGAAAAAGAAAAGTCTGATCCCTAATATTTCCTTATGCTCTATGTCCTACCTAAAACGGAATGGCTGCCCCGATAGGGGCTATCCCGTACTCAGGAATCTCCTGTATTCCCTAGGATGGCCCTAACAAAAGGATAGAGTCTACTGCCGTTTGTCCACAATGAATAGATATATTACCAAAAATAAAAACAAAGGACCATAGGGTCCAAGTATCTAAATATCCTATATTAGATAATGTAAAGGATCAGATGTATCACTCCAAGTATTTAAAAGTATACTCGGTACTAGTTTTCAATATAATAGATATTCCAGGTAAATTTGAAAAGTCTCCAATGATGTAAAATCATAAAAAATGACCAAGTTGTATTAGTCCCAATGTATCTATCCCAACACGATTCGACCTGTTAAAGATAATAATGGCTCATCAGGGGACAATATTCAATGAGGAAGTTCTATTTTTAGATGGACCTTAATATATCACAAAATATTCAGATGTAGCTATCCAAATGCCTCTTATGGTCAACACTGCAATAATAATATGGCCCAATTAGCCCTTATATATATTCAAATGGTGCAGTTCAAATATATATTCTACATATATTATAGGACAGGCATGCTCAACCTGCGGCCCTCCAGCTGTTGCAAAACTACAACTCCCATCATTCCCAGACAGCCTACAGCTATTAGCCTACAGAAGGGCATGGTGGGAGTTGTAGTTTTACAACAGCTGGAGGGCCGCAGGTTAAGCATCCCTGTTATAGGACACTTCACATGACTGCCCCAGAACAAAGGATAACAGAAGTCCCCAAATACTTGTGTGACCGTTAGATACGAGAGGAGGTGCCGCTATAGGGACAATGGTGTAAGGACGCCATCAGGTAATCTCTGAGCCTCTCTGAGTTCCTAGTAGACACGACCAGTCCGGTCTGTGACTACACTATACTCTTTACCACTATTTTCTCATTATGGCCCTCTGACAGGGGAATAATCAAAACTGTGATTGTGTAATATCAGATAGGTGAGGGTGTGACACCCTGTACCCCCACTAATCAGCTGGTCCCTGGAGCCTGCACTGGAACTAGCTCTTGAACAGAACAAAAATCATAGCTCCATTCAAAATGCAGTGGCCATGCTAGGTTTCTGCAGCTCATTTTTAAAGTGTGAAGATTTTGAAGTTTCTGAGAATTTGAATTCCATTTTGTATATGATAATTTAAATGTCATTTTAAGACCTGTGAATGCAGGTTCAAGGGAGTAAGGCTTTGTCTACATATTTTCTCAAGGTTGTTTTGGGATTCTGCCTCGCTGCGGACCTGGGAACTGGCCGCTACAAGGTCTGGGGAAAGAGCAGATGAACAACACGTACACAGTGACAATTATGGAACACATGTGCTGGCTATGTTCCACTAGGGAATGGATCTGTAAATCCAGAAGTTGAATGGCGTAGCTAGAAATGACTGGGCCCAACAGCAAATTTTTGAATGGGGCCGCACTCCCCCAGTAATTTCTTTGCAACTTTCATGCCGCCACAATTCCTGTGGCTACTAAAGATGCTCTCTCAGACCAGGTCCGGCAGCTGTTCCATCTGTTTTCTACACTGTCTATACTGTTATTGTATATAATTTTATTGTATAATACTTTTGAGGGGGCCCAGACAAAGTCTTTTAGTCATCCTCCTCCTGGATGGGCCCCTTCTGGGTAAAGGCCCCAAAGCAGCCGCTTTCCCTGCTTCCCCTGTAGCTACGCCCCCAGGTAGACTATTCCACCATTTTGCTGAAATGCTGACTCTTGCTAAGACGTTCCATATCTGCTGTTGTTGTTGCTGGTTGTTGTGGTGTGGTGACAAAGCTTTTCCACATTTCGACCGTGCTAACCCTGCCTTCTGAGGTGCTGGCGGTGACCCAGCTGCATTGGTGACTTCTTACTCCTCCCCTTATGCTTTCACCTTGTGCTTCCCCTGAGCCCCCGATGTCAGGTGTGAATGTCATCAGCAGCGCATCTACCAGCGGTGGCTTCTTCCGATCATGCTTCAGTTGTCCTTGTAACAGGGGTCCAGCAGGATGGACGCCCAGTAATCAGCACAAGTTAGAATGTGGGTGTAACTCGCCAGTCATTGAACAGTCACTGCAGCATGTAGTCGGTCCTGTTTGCCTGGCTGCCCAGAGGCAACGTCAAGCTGTCCTCTGTTGGAGGCGTATAGTCTGTGTCCTCCGTATCCCCACAGCCACGCTCAAGTGATGGCCATGAGCTGCTTTGGGTGCCACCCTGCTGTGAACACGGTTAAATCTCCTCCTCATCCTCCAGAATTGTGCCCTGGCTGGACAATTGTGTACCCACCTGGTCTATGTTGGTGCAGGAACCCACCCTCCGAGCCAGCTTTATATGACTGGCCTAGTGGCCATATATAAGTTAAGGGTAAGGCATGTATATAGTTTTTTTTTGTTCATGTAGTTTATCTGACTTATAGTTATTTAAATATGTTTATAAGTAAATTTGTAAATAGCTTGTAAATGGGCATTAAGGAGTGGTTTGAGTGAAATTCCTTGTATAGTTTTTGTTACCATTAATAATACAAAGTTCTGATAACCATGTAAATGTTACCCAACAATTTAACTGACAAATTTAATATTAATTATATTATTTGCCTGTCACATCTGCAGCTAAGGCCCCAGGGGTCCTTAACCACCAATAGAAGTGAATTTGTCCCACCAGAGAGCTAGAGAGCTAGATTAACTGAATTGATTTTCACTGTCTGGTGTTCAGGAATTTCTGCACCAACAAATTCAGCACATTTGCCGGGCAAGGGATGTGTGTCAAACCGGCTAGGCCCAGAGCTACTACGAGATTTTGCCCATTATCTCACACTACCAGGCCAGGCTTGAGGCTCAGTGGCACCAACCACTCATCGGTCTGTTGTTCCATGCCCTTCCATAGCTCCTGCACGGTGTGGGGTTTGTCCCCCAAACCGATGAGTTACAGAACAGCCTGCTATCGTTTCCCCCTGGCTGTGCTGATGTTGGTGGTGAATGTGTTATTCTGAGCAGATGAAGAGGTGGTAGAGGAGAAGGAAGCAGAAGAGGAGGCAACAGGAGGCAAAGTGAAATGCCCTGCAATCCTCGGTGGCGGAAGGACATCACACAAACTGCTATCTGCCTCAGGCCCAGCAGCCACTGCATTTGCCCAGTGTGCTGTGTTAGGGAGATATAATGTCCCTGCCCGTGCTTAGTGGTCCGCGTACCAGTGGTTATATGGACCTTGCCACAGATGGCATTGCACAGTGTGAACCTGATTTTGTCTGCCACTTGGTTGTGCAGGGCAAGGATGGCTCACCTGGAAAAGTAGTTGCGGCTGGGCAACCCCTACTAAAGAACAGCCATCGCAATAAGGTTTTTAAAACCCTCCATCCATCTCCACCAGCATGTATATAGTTTTGTTTGTTCATTTAGCTTATCTGAGTTATAGTTATTTGAATATGTTTCTAAGTTAATTTGCAAATAGTTAGTGAAAGGGCATTAATGAGTGGTTTGAGTGAAATGGGGGGGAGGCTTGTAGGGTTGATTTTCTCTTTTTTAAATGTTCTTTGTATATATTTTTTTACTATTTATAAAAAAAAATCCTGATAATAGTGGAAATGTTAGCCAAAAGATGGGCACAGATGGCATTGCGCTGTGCATACCTGATTTCTTCCACCAATTAGTTGTGCAGGGAAGAGATGGCTCACCTGGAAAAGTAGTGACGGCTGGAAACCACGTACTGTGGGACAGCGACTGCAATAAGGTTTTTAAAAGTCTACAACCATCTCCAACAGACAGAATGACAGCATTTCAAAGGACCAGGAATTTTGAAATGCTCTTTCTCTCCAGTGTTTGGGAGATGAACAGCTGAACACTTCCATGGGATACTGTGGAGATGATTGGTGACGGTGACAGATGTGGTGGCATTGCTGTCACCTCCTCTGTTTGCTGGTTGGCTGCTGCCACTGCCACTGTCACTTACTTGGGCTCAGGTTTAGAACGTTTGTTTTTTATTTGAATGTATTTTATGTTTTTGTAAGTTATTTACCTATCCAAATTTGTTTGCAGGGCACTTGTCCTGCTATTAACCCCATTTTGCTTCCTTTTCCAGCCCTCTAGTCCTTTTCAGGACTTTTTTACAGCCATTTTAATGCCCCAAAGTTCGGGTCCCCATTGACTTTAATGGGGTTCAGGTTCAGTGTCAAATTCGGGTCATGTTCGGATCCTGAACCAGAACTTTTTTATGTTGTTCAGGCAAACCCGAACTTCCAGGTGTTCGCTGAACTCTACTTATCAGCAAAACAATTTTCCATTGAAGTGAGCAGTAGCCCAGCATGAACACTATACTTTGAATGGAGCTGTGCTTCCTAATCCATTCAAAGTGCTAATTCCAACTCCAGAAACTGCAGTGAACAGATGAAAAATGGAGGTTGTCTGGACCCCACAAATCGAATATTTATTATCTATCCTGAGGCTTGGTCAACAATATAAGGCAGAAACCCATTAAGCCATGTTGGATGCTTTTGACAGCCACATAGCTGAGGTAATAGCCAACAAGAGAGTATGCAAAAAGCTGCTTTTCTCCCTGGAAACCCCTTCAAGAACTGGAACACCTTATACTCCTGAAAAGCATTGAGTTTTATTAATTAATAAAGAGATTACCTTTATCCTGCTGCTTTGCTGCCTGATGTAGTGAATAGTGAAAAAAAATTATATATAGATTTACAGACTTCCTGCATTTGGGAGTTTAGTGAAGGATGGGTCCACTTCTATTCCCCAATCATTTGGTGTCATTTAAAATGTATTTATTTATTAATTTTTTAACCCTTTCACCCCCCAGGTTTTTGTTTTTTGCATTTTCGTTTTGCGCTCCCTGCCTTCCCAGAGCCATAACTTTTTATTTGTCTGTTCATATAGCCATATGATGGCTTGTTTTTTTGTGCGCACAAGATGTACTTTCCAACGCCACCATTTAATATTGCATATGATGTAGTGGGAAGTGGGAAAAAAATTCCAAATGGGGTGAAATTGAAAAAAAATAAGCAATTCCTCAACTTTTTTTTACGGGTTTTTATTTACGATGTTTCTATGTGCGATGAAACCGACCACTTTTGATAGTGATAAAAAAAAATTAAAGTGGGGAAAAATCGGTTTTATTTTTTGGCCATATGGATGCTTTTTCCGTTTTGCTGATTGACACATGGGGAATATACTTTTATATTTTTATACTATGGGCTCTTTCACACATCGCGACACCCATGATGTGTATTTTTTAATTTTTTTTAGTTCTTTTATTTTTATTTTGTGAAAAGGGGGCGATATGAATTTTCATGTTTTATATGTTTATTTTTAAAACCTTTTTTTAACACTTTTTTATAGTTCTCAAATGGAACTATAAAATGCAATGCATTGCTAGTGCATTGAAGTCTATGAGAAAATTGCTTGTTTTCTATGGAGCCCTATTACAGGCAAGGGCTCCATAGGAAATACTTTGCAGCAGCCTCCTGTCATTCACAAACACAGGGGCTGCTGCACACAAGCTCCGGCTTCTCCGATCCATGGACGGGGGAGCCGGAGCATAGATCAGGATTGACCACGGCATCTGAAGGGTTAAATGTTCGCGATCGGCATTACTGTCAGTTGCAGACATGAGCCGCGGGTGTCTGCTATAAGAAGCAGACGGCCACCCATGGTTATGGCGCCCGCAGCACTCAGGAGCGGGCGCCATCTTTAAAGACTTGGCCAGCGCCGTACTATTACACTGTTGGGAAGGGGTTGAACAATATTTGGCATCTTCTTCACTTGTAGTCTCTACAATGTACAAGACATCAAGATTTGGTACAGATATGGTTTGTCTGCTGTGACCATGGTACATGATTTTGTGGCATCATGATTTCAGATGATGTTTTAAGTCATTGAAGAGGTGACCCAAAAATGTATGAGGAAATGGCATTTCATATTTAAGATGTGCAACTAGGAAGATCCTTTAAGAAAACGTTGTCCTCCATGGATGATTCTACTCCTATAGTCTCAATTCCCTCTTCCTTTGAAGTTGAAGTTCTTATACGGAGGGGTCAACTCATAATCTCAACACGATTAAAAAAGAAATCAGTAAAACACTTAAATAAGTAAATCTCGGCATAGCAGTCAACAATTATATTCATATAGCGAGAGTTCTTTGCATTTTCTAGCAGCTTTTGACAAATTATCAGCAAATGAGAGGACTTCAAACGCATAGAAGACTATAAATTAAAGTTTATTGCTGCTTTGTGAAACATAATCATTCAAAAGCAAATGGCTAGTGTTACTGTAATGTTATTCATATAAACTATTGTTTTCTAAGGTAATGTTCTTACATTTTTATAGACTCTACTCGAAAAATGCAGGTTGCAGTAGAGCATGAATATATGTCAAATAGAAAGTACATACACGAATATTAATTTGATGATAAAAAGAACTTGAAAATATTATTTTTGTTTGCTTCTTAATGGGTCAATCTACAACTGAATACACAATGTATGTAGCACATTCCTGAATATAAATGGAGAGCATTGTAAGTTGATTTAGCAATAGAACTTGAATAATATAAATGGTTGTCAAGGGACATTGGTATTTACTGAATGCATCTTTCTCTTTCTTTCTTTAAAAGTCTACCACTGGAAAACAAATTCTGCTGTATGAGCTATAGCTGGAAACACTGAATGAATGTGTTGCTGCACATTTTCCGTAGAGTTGTATTTTTGCTTCCTTTAGTTGTCTGCATATAATTGTTTTCTGATGATTGCTGGGAAATAAAGCCCGTCTACCATGACATTACAGCTAAGCTCATAGGGTATTACAAATTGTCTGTAATCTGTATTTACAAAATATGCATTATAATTTATGTAAAGTGTCACTAGTCAAAACATTTGACAGCATAAATATTTGATCTTGTAATAAGCAGGAGGTTTTACCCCCTCGACTCAACATGCCTTGTATTTCATGTCTTACTATGACCATCTGATAATCCACAGTACTTGATAATCCAGTGTACAAAGAAATCATGGGGCTCCATAGTAAAACTCATAATGACCCCTCCCTCCAAAATTAAAAGTACAATTATTGCACTAACCTAATCACAGTATCTAAAGGGTAAACTGGCAGAACTTCAGCTAACTCCAATCCTGCTAGCTTCAGCTACATGTTATAGCTGACACCAACAGCTGACAGTGCAGTCCCAACTTCTGAGCTTACACCATTGTTGTGTTGTACATTTACAGTGCGTCCATAAAGTCTTCAGAACCTTCCAATTTTTTTTACATTTATGTTATGTTGCAGGCCTTGTGCTAAAATTAAAAAAATCCAAGTTTTTGCTCTCAGTACTTTGTAATGACAAAGTGAAAACAGAATGTTAGAAACCTTTGCTAATTGATTGAATAGGAAAACTAAAATATTGCACTGACATAAATATTCAGACCCTTCACTCATGTCTTAGCTGAAGTACCTTTGGTGGCAATTACAGCCTCCAGTCTTTTTGGGTATGGTGTCACAAGGTTTGTACATCTAAATTTGGGGATTTTCTGCCATTCTTCTCTGCTGATCCTCTCAAGCTCTATGGGGAGGGTGCTGAATGTGTTTATGACGGTTGCTGCATAGCTTGCCCTAAGGCCTCATGCACTACGTATTGCTGTAGTCCAGCGGCGGCATGAAGCGCATGGCGTCATAGCAAACAATGACGCCATGCGCTCCTTCTGTCAGCTGGATTCAAGGCCGGGATACCACGGTCCGCGCACGGCCATGTTCATGAGGTCTAACAGGCAATTATACATATTAGTGGTGGTGCCTAAACAATATCTGCCTGATGTGGTAAGGTGTATGGTGAAGTGCTGGAAAAAGAGAGGAGAAAAGATGCCATTAACTAAAATGTGCACTTTGGGGGATTTAGTATGTAGACCCATGTAATGAAATTCTCTCAAAAACCTAAATCTGATCATCATCTCCAGTAAACATAGCCACTCAACTAAGTCAGATGCTGTGGCTGCATTAAGTGTATACAAGTTCTAGTCCTTTGTCAGTGCCTTGCCCATCTGCACAGCTACTTGCACTCTACAGATGTTGTCTGACGTGGGTCTGCCAGTCATGCCCCAGTATACATGTTATGAAGGGGAGATACCATATTCTCTAGGTATTTGTTTGCAGTAAACCTCTAGAGAAATACCATTTGATCCTTGTGATTTACCTTTTGTGATTTATCTTTTGCTAATGCATGACTGGTATCAGTAATTTCATCTACAGTTATATCAGCTTCTAATATAGACAAAGGTTAATTGAGGAAAATGAATAAAGTCTAGCTCCTCCATGTTACAGGTTATTTGAGAATTATATAGCTGTTGATAAAACGGGCTAAAACATTGGGCGATAGCAATAAACTCAATAAGCTATAAACCACCGCAGACAGCCCCTGAGATGAAATTTCAGTATATCCCATTATAATTGTAATGTTCCTCTAGAAAAACCTTCAGCTGATCTGGAATTCAATCACTAGAACCAATTATCTCTAGCCAGTGAGGGCCATGAAGGAATTTGACACCTTTTGGATGGGGTGTTAACATTTAGCAATATGTCCACAATAATTAGGGTGTGATCAGATTTTGTCTGAGGAGTGCACTGGATGTCTTTAATTAGGCATAAAGATAGGGATTACAACATACATAATCAATTTTGGAGAGAGCATTACTGCCCGCAATATGACTTGAGTATGTATGGGACATAGGATAACAATATCTATAAGCATCTAACCAGCCAACCTCTGCTAGCAAGAGTGTGTTTGTGATGGGTTTCTAGTAGCATTGGACTGTGCATTTGTGGTAAATCTATCCAACCATATATCAGCAACCATATTAAAGTCACCAAAGCATACCACCTAAGCTCCTGGATAGTTTGCAGTGAATGCAATGGTGTGATGTTGTACTAGAGAGGCCAGAGGTTGATTATTCATGCACAGACTAACATAGGTAGCATTATTTATATATGTGTGGACAAATAGAAAGTGGACCTCTGGATAAATCAGAGTCTTTTGTGCATTCTAGAGATTTAGGCACAAGAGGGAAGCCCCCCTCAAATGTGATTATGGTAGAAGTGTTTAAACTACTGAACCCAGGGTTTCCTAGAAGATCCTAGATCTCTGACATTTCAGAACAGAAGCCTTATGTTGGCCACTAAAAAAAGTTGGTTGATACAGGTAACCAAACATGAAATAACATAGTGACTGGCATGTATGGAGAACCACACATATCTTGCTTAAAGAAAAAAGAAAATGGTAGCACCACATATAATTAACTAAAATATTCTATGAAGGCACTTTAGTGAGTAACAACACCATTCAACAGAGGATTTTAAACTGCTGGCAAAACGTTGGAATGTATGCCAATAAAAGTTGCCTAAACA
This sequence comes from Bufotes viridis, assembly GCA_033119425.1. Taxonomy (NCBI): domain Eukaryota; kingdom Metazoa; phylum Chordata; class Amphibia; order Anura; family Bufonidae; genus Bufotes; species Bufotes viridis. Next base: position 127,159,956 of record CM065593.1, on the reverse strand, counting down.
TACAGGGGTAGGGCCCATGAAAGGACCATGAATTGTTCATCCATACAGTGAAGAGGTCAGTAATGCCACTACTAAGGGAGTTAGTGTGTAAGAGTCTTAAATGATGTTGAAGCATTTATGCTCAGGTGGGATGGTGCATTACCGGATTTGAGTTGTTCAGATGAAAGCATAAGGTTAAAAAACAAAGTTACTCAGTAATAATAAAGAAAAGGACATGTCTTATCCAAAAGGCTCTGGCTTACCACCGTAATGCCACTTATCAAGCATTCCTCTGTTTCCTGTGGGCTGTTAAAAAAGGTAGCCTTCCCACAGTCCACTTCCAAAGCCTGGCTGCATAGGTCATAGAATATTGTATATCCAGCTGAGTAACATGCCTTTTAACGATGATGAAGGTAGGCTGATGTTTCTGCAAGCCCACTGCAAAGTCAGGGAAGATAGAGACTTTAGCTTTATTATAAGTGATATCAGGAGATCTACGAGCTAGATGCAGGATGTGGTCCCAGTTGTTACAGTGAAGTAACAACTGACATGCTAGCAGAGATCTTGGAGAAGCTCCAGGAGGAAGGTGTCTAGTTGGGACACTGGGGGTCCTCTCAACTGCAAATGCTGGCAAGAATGTAGCATCAGAGAAAGTGTCTTACAGCAATTTCTTTACAAAGGCCCCTCTTTACATTCATGGAGGCCAATGATTCGGATATTGTCCCGGCCGAGTTGGTTTTCAATATCATCAGCTTTTTGTTTGCTAAGCTCTAATTGAGTCACTGGATCCCACAGCCATAGGCAGGGGACATAGGCAATCCTCCATTTTTGAGATCTTATCCTCTGCATGAGTGATGAGGTCCCACAAAGTCTGCCTGTCCACATTGAAAAGTTCTACGTCAGCCTTTACCTCTTTCAACTTTTCAGCAAATGCAGTTTTACTGGTAGTAATAGCATTAAGTAATTAGTATGAGACTTGAGAATTGGCTCTGGGTCTTCTGTATGAGTTTCCCTAGTTGCAGCTGAGTCATATATAGTGCAGGGAGGGCGAGGAGGCGCCATCTTGAGTCTCTTTCTGGGCAAATTCTTTGAGCTTTTCCACAGATGTTATTAGTTTGTTTCAGCTCATTCTGCTTCTCGGCCATCATGCCGTCTTCCTGGACCTAGTAGTGGGAATGGTTAATGATGTATCAAGGAAAAATTATAGAAAACATGGGCTCTAAGTGGGAACTATAGTCTCTAGTGTCTAAGTATGATGTGTGTCAAGCTACATCCCCTTGTGTCATATCAAGATGTGTCATCAGAAAATGACATTTTTGGGGGTGGCAAAGCCTGCACCAGAGTGAGATAGAAGTGTGAAGCTCTGCACCTCTACTTGATCTACCCTCACAGCCTGTTTAACAAAGCATACAGTACTTACCATGGTAAAAATTGGTGGCTCAAAAGCAGCTGACACTCCAGGTCGGAAAGATGGATAAATTCATTAAAAAAGCAGCTTCCACATACATAGCAAGGGAATCTAAAATGGAGCCGGAAGCAGCGTGAGCCTCAGGTCAGAAACAACATGCGACAGATAGCGCAGAGTGGGGCACGGACGATTCCCCCGGGCAAGACAGCTTAGCGATATCGGAAACTTTTCTAAAGGAGGCCTTGGCAGACACTTTGGGACCCCCTAAAGAAGAGGTGTGCCATGTTGGGAGATGGGTGGAAATTTTAGAGGAGGTTCAGACAGCTGCCATACTGCACCAGAAAGCGGTTACCTCCAGCATGGCTAAGTGCCAGGCACATATTAACTCCTTGTACACTGCTCTTGAAGATCAAGAAAATTGAGGGAGGCGCAATAACCTGCGCTTCAGAGGCATTCCTGAATCCGTTGCCCCTAGCGACATACCTGAAACGGTAGTCCAGATCTGCCTATCCTTGCTGGGTCCAGATTCAGCTCATGAGATAATCATTGAAAGAGCACATAGGGCATCTCGCCCGAAACCGCAGCCTACTGATGCCCCCCGGGATGTAATCTGCAAGTTTCTACACTTTTCTGTTAAAGAAGCAATTATCACATGTGCCAGAAATACCCCATCACTGTTGTGGGAAGAAGACCCCATCACTATCTACCAGGATCTGGCACAGTCTACTCTGACTCACTGACTGGCTTTGTTCTCAAAAGATCATGTACAGGTGGACTTTCCCATTTTGATTATCATTCCTCCATGAAGGATATCGCTTGTCTTTCTCATCATACAATGACCTGGAAAAGGTGTTTTACAACCTCAAGCTGTCCCCACTGCCGATAGAAAATTGGGAAGTTGCCCAGGACTTATCCACACTCCCAGATCTGCCTACAATCACTCTCTGGGAGACCCCTTGCACCCCAAAATCCCAGAGGTTCAAGAAAGGTGCTTCGTCGTCAACTCCGAGGAGACTACCTCTGCATGATTAGTGAAGAGGGACACTTTACCTACTCATCAAAATCACAGAACTACCTCTGAGATGAAAATGTTCACTTTACATAAGTGCCCACTGTTCTTTGTCTAAGTTCAGCTTAATTTTTTAATCTCCAAGCTATGATATATACCCCAGTATCTGGACCACCTCTCCTCCACAAGTCTTTTATATTATTTTCTTTCTACGCTTCTTTTTTTTAAATTTTCTGGTAGACCTACTTTAGATCTGCACACTTGAGGATTGGTGTGATCCAGTTACAGGGCACTGGAAGTTAAAAACATTGAGCTTATCAATACATGGTGAGACCCATAGTTCACTGATTACTTGAGGGTAAACCCATCGGTATCTACCTTACCCCTAATATGTTCAATGAGCCTAGTTGCTCTACCAATTTTTCCAAAACATGTTCTTATATATGTTATACTGTTTGTTTGTTTTGTTTTATGTACTTACATTTTTTTTTCTACACGACAGGTACCTCCATTTAGTATGTGTTCCATTATTGATAACGCAGTCCAGTGCACATCTTGTCTAATGTATGCAGTCCTGGAACAGCCATTTGAGGGTACATATCTTTGTTCAAAATGTGAGCAAATTGCCCGTTTGGAATCGCACATCGAGTATCTAACCGGGCGAGTTTCAACACTGAGAGGCGTTGACAATTTGGAAAAGAATTTGCTGCTCACTGAGCAAGCACTCTATGGGGTAGATGTGGGGTAGGGTGGTAGCGGGGAGGCTGAGAAAAGTGAGGTAGCTAGCTGAATAACAGTTAGAAAGCGGGGTCGAGGGAAGAGTGCCAGGGAGGCTAGCCCTGATCTAGGCCAGACAGGTGCTGGTAGTGGGAGACACAATTATTAGAGGTACATATAGGGCAATATGTCACAAAGACCGGGATCGTCAAACGTTGTGTTGTCTTCCTGGCACTCGAGTTCGACACATCGTGGATCAGGTTGATAGACAACTGGGAGGGGCTGGAGAAGATCCAGTGGTCATGGTCCATATCGGAAACAATGACAAAGTTAAACGTAGGTGGAGCGTCCTTAAAAATGATTTTAGGGATTTAGGTCAATAGATTAGAGCAAGGACCTCAAAGGTAGTATTTTCTGAAATACTACCTGTACCTCGAGCCACACAAGAAGGCAGCGGAATATTAGGGAGATTAACAAGTGGCTCAAGAACTGGTGTAGAGAGGAGGGGTTTGGGTTCCTTGAGAACTGGGCCAACTTCTCTGTCGGCTACAGGCTCTATCGTAGGGACTGGCTGCCCCTCAATGAGGAAGGGGCAGCTGTGTTGGGGGAGAAGATGGCTAGAAGGTTGGTGGAGTGTTTAAACTAGGGAACTGGGGGGGGGGGGGCGAAATTACATTATAGGGTGGGAAGATACTGCAGATAGAGACCAGGGGAAAGGTAGTGGGACTGGGGGAGGAATGGAGGGAGGGACTAGAACAGTTCAGAAGGAATGGTGTAGGGTAAAAAATATACATAAAGCTCTTAAATCTATGTATACTAATGCCAGAAGCCTGACTAATAAAACTGGGGAACTGGAATTAGTGATGTGTGAGGAGCACTATGACAGTGAGAATAACTGAGACATGGCTGGATGATAGCTATGACTGGGCAGTTAATGTAAAGTCTGTTACAGTCTGTTTAGAAAGGATAGGAGGGGTCTGCCTTTATGTAAACACCTGTCTAAAGCCTATAGTCTGAGAAGATATAAGTGAGGGACATGAACATGTGGAGTCATTGTGGGTAGAAATACATGGAGGCAAAAACAATCATAAATTACTAATAAGAGTTTATTATAAACCACCTAATATACCAGAGTCCATGGAAAATCTACTACTAAACAAGATAGACGAGGCGGCAAATCATAATGAGGTCGTTATTATGGGGGACGTCAACTACCCAGATATAGACTGAGAAACTAAAACCTGTACATCTCATAAAGGAAACAGGTTCTTGGCAATAACCAAAGACAATTACCTTTCCCAACTGTTTAAGGACCCAACTAGAGGGACAGCCATACTGGACTTAGTATTAACCAATAGAACAGACAGAATAACAGATGTGCAATAGTAAAAACATAAAGTAATAACCTTCCAATTATCATTCAAAAAAGTGTTTCTTCAGGGAGGAACAAAAATACCAAACTTCAAAACCACTAAATTTAGCCAACTAAGAGAGGCCATAGGCCTAACTAACTGGGAAAAAGTCCTCAAAAATAAAAATACAGCCATAAGATGGAATATTTTTAAAAGCATCCCAAAATCTTATTGTGAGAGGTACATGCCTTATGGGAATAAAAGGTTAAGGAACAAGAAGAAACCAATGTGGATGAATAGACCTGTACAGAAAGCAATAAATGACAAAAAGAAAGCAGTTAAATCAGTAAATCAGGAGGGTAGTGAGGAAGCACTGAAAAACTCTAAGGAGAAAATAAAATATGTAAAAAATAAATAAATAAAAGCGGCCAGACTAGAGACCGAGAGATTAATTGCCAAAAAGAGCAAAACTAACTAAAAAAAATTCTTTAATTATATAAATGGTAAAAAGTATAAATCTGAATGTGTTGGCCCTTTACAGAGTAATAAAGGGGGAAGTTGCAGAGAGTGATGAGGAGAAAGCAAAGCTATTAAATATTTTTTTCTCCACTGTATTCAATGAAGAAAATAAACTGTCAGATGAAATGCAGAATGTAAAAAGGTTTGACCCAGGAAGAAGTACAGCGGCGTCTTAAAAAGATTAAAATTTTTAGGACTGACAGGGAGTGTTCCACAAGATTGGCGCATTGCAAATGTGGTGCCAATATTCAAAAAGGGTCCAAAAACAGAGCCCGGAAACTATAGGCCGGTAAGTTTAACATCCGTCGTGGGTAAACTGTTTGAAGGTTTTCTAAGAGATGCTATCTTAGAGCACCTCAATGAAAATAAGTAAAAAATGCCATATCAGCAAGGCTTCATGAGGGATTGGTCATGCCAAACTAATTTAATCAGTTTCTATGAGGATGTAAGTTCTAGACCTAACAGAGGTGAATCAATAGATGTCGTATATCTGGACTTCTCCAAAGCATTTGACACTGTACCGCATAAAAGGTTAGGATATAAAATGAGAATGCTCGGACAGGTAGAAAATGTCTGCATGTGGCTAAGTACCTGGCTCTGTAAGAGAAAACAGAAGGTGGTTATTAATGGTACACACTCAAGTTGGGTCACTGTCACTAGTGGAGTAACTCAGGGGTCAGTACTTAGCCCTATCCTCCTATCAAAAAGCAAGGACAGCATCCATTTTAGATTCATTCTGAAGCTGCAGTGTTAGTTAGAGCAGGGAGAGTGCTGCTGCTGCTGAATTAATATAGGGATTCTAGGGAAAGCGTTAGCTACTAGTGTTCTGTGTCCACTCCAGTCCTCAAAGCCTGCCCGTCGTGTGTGAGAGGCCGCAGGCCCACTGACTGTACTGTGGGCACACCACTTATGTATGGTGGCACAGTACCTTGCAGATAAAAAAGTAATTCAATTTTTACCCTTTAATATAATTGCATTTGCTTGCCAGTGTGTGTCAGTCCCATAGACTGTACTGTGCCCACTGCCCACCACTCATATAGTGTGGCACAGTACATTGCAGATAAAAAAGTAATTTAATTTTTACCCTTTAATATAATTGCATTTGCCTGCCAGTGTGTGTCAGGCCCACAGACTGTACTGTGCCCACTGCCCACCACTCATATAGGGTGGCACAGTACCTTTCAGATAAATAAGTCATTTAATTTTTACCCTTTAATATAATTGCAGTTGCCTGCCAGTGTGTGTCAGGCCCACTGACTGTACTGTGCCCAGTGCCCACCACTCATATAGGGTGGCACAGTACATTGCACGGCGCACGCGCAGTGACCTAAAATTCAAACGAAGTGGACCGAGCATGGGTCTTTTTCCTTCTCCCGGTTCCAAAAATCTATTCACTACACCAGCCCTGGCCCTGATAAGGGACAAAACAGAGATTAAATTGATAGGAATAGTACTTAGTTAACACTAGTTGAATTGGTGGCAAATTCCATTGCAAGTGCCCAAAATTAGAAGGAAGCGGACAGAGCAAGCTTTTTTCTCTATCTCCCCATGCAAGGATTCAATTCAATACATGTCCCCTGATAGGGGACTTAACAAAGATTAAAAAGGTAAGAATAGTAGTTCACACTATTTGTATTGGTGGCACAGTACATTGTGCGGCGCATGCGCAGTGCCCCAAATTGGAAGTAAGAGGACCGACCAATCATCTTTTTCCATCTCCCGGTTCCTAAAATCTATTCGATACAAGTCCCCTGATAAGGGACGTTACAGGGATTAAACTGATAGGAATAGTACTACTTAACACACCACTCATATAGGGTGGCACAGAACATTGTACGGCGCACGCGCAGTGCCCCGAATTGGAAGGAAAAGGACTGACCATGACCAACCATAGTAACATAGTAACATAGTATATAAGACCGAAAAAAGATATTTGTCCATCTAGTTCGGCCTGTTTCCTACAAGTTGATCCAGAGGAAGGCAAAAAAAACCTGTGAGGCAGAAGCCAATTTTCCCCACTTAAGGGGAAAAAAATCATTCCCGACTCCAATCAGGCAATCAGAATAACTCCCTGGATCAACGACCCATCTCTACTATTATTACATTCTAGAAATATATCCAGGCCCCTATTGAATTCCTTTATTGTACTCACCATCACCACCTCCTCAGGCAGAGAGTTCCATAGTCTCACTGCTCTTACCGTAAAGTATCCTTTTCTATGTTTGTGTACAAACCTTCTTTCCTTCAGACGCAGAGGATGTCCCCTCATCACAGTCACAGTCCTGGGGATAAATAAATGATGGGAGAGATCTCTGTACTGACCCCTGATATATTTATACATAGATATTAGATCTCCCCTCAGTTGCCTTTTTTCTAAGGTGAATAACCCTAATTTTGATAACCTTTCAGGGTACTGTTGTTGTTGCCCCATTCCAGTTATTACTTTAGTTGCCCTCCTCTGGACCCTGTCCAGCTCTGCTATGTCTGCTTTGTTCACAGAAGCCCAGAACTATACACAGTACTCCATGTGTGGTCTGACTAGAGATTTGTAAAGTGGTAGGACTATGTTCTCATCATGGGCATCTATGCCCCTTTTGATGCAACCCAATATCTTATTGGCCTTGGCAGTAGCTTCCTGACACTGGTTTTTACAACTTAGTTTGCTGTTTATTAAAATTCCTAGATCCTTTTCCATGTCAGTGTTACCGAGTGTTTTACCATTTAGTATGTACAGGTGACTTGCATTATTCCTTCCCATGTGCATAACTTCACATTTGTCAGTGTTAAACCTTATCTGCCATTTCTCTGCCCAAGCCTCCAATCTATCCAGATCTCTCTGTAGGAGTAAACTGTCCTCTTCTGTGTTAATTACTTTACACAGATTAGTGTCAATCTGCAAAAATTTATATTTTACTGTGCAAGCCTTCTACAAGATCATTAATAAATATATTGAAGAGAATAGGGCCCAATACTGACCCCTGAGGTACCCCACTAGTGACAGTGACCCAATCTGAGCGTATACCATTAATAACCACCATCTGTTTTCTGTCACTCAGCCAGTTACTTACTCACTTACAGACATTTTCTCCCAGTCCGAGCATCCTCATTTTATATATCAAACTTTTATGAGGTACAGTGTCAAATGCTTTGGAGAAGTCCAGATATACGACATCCATTGATTCGCCATTGTCAAGTCTAGAACTTACGTCCTCATAGAAACTGATTAAATTCATTTTGGCATGACCGATCCCTCATGAAGCCATGCTGATATGGCGTTATTTGCATATTTTCATTGAGATACTCCAAGATAGCATCTCTTAGAAACCCTTCAAACAGTTTACCAACAACAGATGTTAAACATTCCGGCCTGTAATTTCCAGGCTCTGTTTTTGGACCCTTTTTGAATATTGGCACCACATTTGCTATGTGCCAATCCTGTGAAACATTCCCTGTTAGTATAGAGTCTGTAAATATCAGAAATAAAGGTCTGGCTATGACATCACTTAATTCCCTCAGGATATGGGGGTGTATGCCATCCTGTCCTGGCGATTTTACTATTTAAATCTTTTTAAGTCACTGTTGTACTTCTTCCTGGGTCAGACAGGGCACTTTTAAAGGGGAATTTACTTTTACATTCTGAATTTCATCTGACAGTTTATTTTCCTCAGTGAATATAGTGGAGAAAAAAATATTTAATAGTTTTGCTTAATCCTCGTCGCTCTGTGCAACACCCCCCTCATTGCTATGTAGACGGCCGACTCCTTCAGATTTATATTTTTTACCATTTATATAATTGAAGAACAATTTAGGGTTAGTTTTTTCACTTTGGCAATTAATCTCTCGGTCTCTAGTTTGGCAATTTTTATTAGTTTTTTACATATTCTATTTTTTTCCTTATAGTTTATCAGTGCTTCCTGGCTCCCCTCCTGTTTAAGTAATTTATATGCTTTCTTTTTGTCATTTATTGCTTTCTTTACGGTTCTATTTATCCACATTGGTTTCTTATTGTTTCTTAGCCTTTTATTCCTATAAGGTATGTACCTCTTACAATTAGATGTTACAATGCTTTTAAAAATCTCCCATTTTGTGGTTGTATTTTTATTTTTGAGGACTTTGTCCCAGTTAGTTAGGCCTATGGCCTCGCTTAGTTGGCTAAATTTTGCTTTTTTAAAGTTCGGTATCTTTGTTCCTCCCTTTAGAAACTCTCATTTGAAGAATAACTGCAAGGTTATGACTTTATGGTCACTATTTCCTAGGTGTCCCCCAACCTGCACATCTGTTGTTCTGTCATGTCTATTGGTTAATACTAAGTCCAGTATGGCCGTCCCTCTAGTGGAGTCCTGAACCAGTTGGGAAAGGTAATTGTCTTTGGCTATTGTCAAGAACAAGATTGTTGGGTGCTGTAGTTATACGCTGTAAAATCTCCATCATGTCTTCATGATAAATGTGCAACGTGGGGGCCCCGTGTGCCTTCTACACACTTCCAAAATAATCCTTCAGCAGGGCGAATAGATGCCAGATGTCGGGGATGCTTCATGACCCCTTTCTTCTTTCAAACTACCCCTGCCCTGCATACCTGACTGGGAAATATAGTCTATAAATTTGGCGGCGTTTAGATTGTTGGGTGATCTATACCCCTTTTTTCTTTCAAACTACCCCTGCCCTGCATACCTGACTGGGAAATATATTCTGTAAATTTGGCGGCGTTTAGATTGTTGGGTGATCTATACCCCTTTTCTTTAAAACTACCCCTGCCCTGCATACCTGACTGGGAAATGTATTCTGTAAATTTGGCGGCGTTTACATTGTTGGGTGCTGCAGTTATATGTTGTAAAATCTGCATGATGTCTCCATGATAAATCTGCAACGTGGGGGCCCCATGTGGCTTCTACACACTTTCAAAATAATCCTTCAGCAGGGCGAATAGATGCCAGATGACGGGGATGCTTCATGACCCCTTTTTTCTTTCAAACGACCCCTGCCCTGCGTACCTGACTGGGAAATATATTCTGCAAATTTGGCAGTGTTTATATTGTTGGGTGATCTATACCCCTTTTTTATTTCAAACTACCCCTGCACTGCATACCTGACAGGCAAATATATTCTGTAAATTTGACGTCGTTTAGATTGCTGGGTGATCTATACCTCTTACAAGCGCACGCTGGTAGACGCTGCTAATGGAATTCCCACCTGACACCGGGGCCTCAGTGGAAGCACAAAGCAAAGGCAGAGGAGGAGAAAGAAGTTGCCAATGCAGCTGGGGCACCGCCAGCTCCTCAGAAGGCAGGGTTAGCATGGCCGAAATGAGAAAAAGCTTTGTCAGCACGCCACAACAACCAGCACCACCAGCTGATACGGAAGGGTTTCAGGCACAGGGTGGAACAGTATTTGTACACATGCCTACATGTACTGACTGATGAATCTGCCCCATTCAACTTCTGGGTCTCCAAATTGGGCACATGGCCTGAGCCTGCCGTTTCCGCCTTGGAGGTGCTGGCCTGCCTTGCAGGCAGTGTATTGTCTGAACATGTATTTAGCATGGCAGGGGGCATTATCACAGACAAGCACCGCCACCTGTCCACAGCCAATGTGGACAATTTCACGTTCATTAAAATGTACCAGACATGGATCCCACAGGACTTGTCCGTACCTTGTGCAGAATAGACATGTATACCGGCCTCACCCAGCCTTTGTTATTCTCCTGCGCACTTTCTCTTTGTTTTCTTTTCTATATTTCCCAATGGTTTGGGGTCTACCCAAATAAAATAAAAAAATAAAAAAGTTAAAAACAAAAAACAGGGTTGTTTTTGACTGCCTCCTCCACCACCACTTCCACCTACACCACCACGTCCACTGCCTCCTCAACCTCCTACTCCATATGGACCTCCTCCTCCTAGTTCAAGATTATTATTTTTAATTTTTATTTATTTTATTTTAATTACTTTTCCTATCCACATTTGTTTGCAGGGCACTTGTCATGCACTTACTCAGATTTTTATGCCCTTTGCAGCCATCTAGCCCTTTCCATGACTCTATTAGAGCCATTTTAGTGCCCAAAAGTTCGGGTCCCCATTGACTTCAATGGCATTCGGGTTCGGGGTCAAGTTCGGGTCCTGAACTCGAACTTTGCTACGAAGTTCGTCCGAACCCGGTGAGCCCGAACTTCCAGGTGTTCGCTGAACTCTAGTCATCAATGTTAAAAGCCTGGAAAACCCCTTAAATCTGAATTTACTTGTATCATTTTTACTTAACTGTACAGCACCATTAAATAGAGCATTAGACTCTTCTCGGCACAAGATTCAGAAGCCAAAGTGAAAATTTCTAGCCACCTATGAGAGCTAACACTCCATATTATCAAATGGAGAATTACCCTTTGAAGGGGTTTTCCATAATAGTTCCTCTGGATAGATCATTAGTATCTGATTAGTAGGGGTCCAACACCCAGGATGCCCGCTGACCAAATCTTTGAAAAGTCACCGTCACTCGCAGTAGTGTAGTGGCCTTCTCTCAGAAAACCAAGCACAGCGCCGTACATTGAAACAGTAGAATAAATGAAAGGGGGTGTCACTGCTTAATGTCTCTCTTACAGGTAATGGTTACCTTTGTACCTTGTCATATGCACAGCTAGTGTGGTGCTCAGCCCAGTAGTAAGTAAAAGACAAAGGGCGGCACTCACCACTGTTGCAGTTGAATCACTATATTCTTCCATATAAAAACCAGTATAAAAAGTAGGGCTGGGGCGGACTTGTTCTCACACAAAATGCCAAGTGGCGACTGCCATTTCGCGCTGTACATTGTATAGCGGAAGTGAATAGGGCTGAGCCGCGTTTAGGCCATATGACCGATAAACATGTTGTCACATAGCCTAGAGAAATCTGTAGAAGGCCACGGCACTTCTGCAATTGCTACTGCCTTCTCTAACAGCTGATTGGCGGGAGTCCCGGGTGTCGGACCCCCACCGATTCTATATTATCCCCATTTTACAATTCATCCATAGTGATGAATGGATAGGCAATATTCGTTTTCACAATATTTTGAGAATTTTTCGCATAATATTCGCAATAAATTCGCAAATTCTAACGTTCATGATCTCCAGTCATTATTTTCGCAATTGTGCAAATCGGAACTAATGATGCGCACATTTTTTGTGCAATACATGCAAATTCACATTTTATCAGGTCTGAGTATATATTACTGATTGGTGCACTAAGTATTGTTATGACATCATAGCACTGTGTCTAACACAGACACTAATCCCTATCACAGCACAGTAATTCCTATCGCACTACCTAACACCCTGCACTGGAACCTATCAGCTACATTATATCACTATCTAACCTCCACTGACTATCTCCCACTAACTATCTGTATTATATATATGAGCTAACTAATTATCTAATGTAATTGAATAAGGATCCAGATGAAAGCGCAGAACACAGTAATGTCACTGCTCCCTCTCTCAGAACTGCAAGTTGCTGGAGAGTTTCCTACATAGTCAAGGGGTAGGCAACTTTCTTATTGGTTACTAGGAATGTCGCTAAGCTCTGACAGAGATATTTCAGCCTTCTCATTGGCCCACAAGAAAGAAGCAGTAGTACTGATGAAATAAACTAGAATATTAATGATTGCGAATATATAGCACTATATTCTAGATTTTCGAGAATTCGCGAAGTGCCAATATTTGCGATAAAAATTTGCGATTAGAATGTTCGCGATCAACACTATTCATCCAACTGACACCATTTCTCTAACGCCACTTAAAAAACAAGAACCTATTTGTTAAATATTTCATTCCATGAACAATTATTTATTTCCAGTCTTTTGCACATTGCACTAAATTTATTTATTATTTTTTGTTCACACTTCTATCTACTTTTTTAAAATTATTTAGCATTATATTTGCCACTACTCATTTTATGCTAAAACATTACAATACACAAGGTACTTATTTTAATACAACTTACAGTATCTCTTTATGTTTCCATTAGTTAAAGTGGTCTGATGGTTCAATCCAGATGAGCTTTGTCCTGATTAGCAAAATGAAACATTTTACAGCATTACTTTCCATACAGAATCTTTAGTTTCAACTTGAAATGTCCTTCACATTAGATCATACTTTAACATCGTGCTATACCTCTTAAAATCAATTAAGTCCATCAAGGTTAATGTTATCACTATGAATATAATGGTATATTAATAATACTCTAATGACTACCTTTCCATTGTAAAGTTTGTCTCCCCCATACAATATTCAGTGAACTTTTGATCTCCTTTATCTCTCTCACACACACACACACACACACACAGTCAATTTATCACAAAGGCTTATTTGCAATATGACATTTTAAAACCGCGTTTGATATTCTCCTTATATGATAGAATGGGTTAAAATGTTACAACTTTATGAATGGAGATGGTAAGCATGTTTATTTTGAGGCACTCTGCTATGTAATTAAATGAAATATAAAATCTTGCAAAATATCACAAACAACATAAGTAAAGGTAATTTTGCCTAAATTATGGAATGTCATGTTTTTCTAAATGAAGAGGCATAATTGACAACAATTTGTTTAATTTCTAAAAATCATACATTAAACATGAGTTTATAATTATGCATGGCATTTTAATATAAAATATATTTTTTTTACATGTTTTTATTACCTTTGAGTTTCCAATTTATTATTATATAATGGAGTGACAGAGCATCGAGAAATCTTGTTTTCAAAGCTGGTCACCTTGCCCCACTCATCTCGTAATATATTAAGCCAAGAGCAAAGGTGAGGAAGGATACATCAGTACCTGACTCAGAATATATGCAAATAATTAATGACATTGTGGCTTAATTTGCCAATAACACTTTCCAATCATTTTTTAGGTGGTATATTTGGGAGTTTAGGATTCCAAGGAAATAAGCAATTTCCCTGTCTACCTCATTGGGTTAGTAGGTATAGTATAAGACAGCAAAATATACCCATTACACAATGAAGAATATAAATATGACACTTATTAAAAACCTGTTCCCCAACCAAACAGTAATACACAGAAGAGAATTAGACAAACAATATATAAAAATTAATATGAATTGATTACCATAAAGAAACCCATATAAGAAACAAATTAGATGCAACAACAATCAATAAAATCAATGATTTTGCTGACACTGGCATATAAGCTCCAACAAATGAAATGTACACGTACATTCCATTAGCAATTGTAATCCACTACACCGAAAGATGCAACAAAATTGAATGGTCCTACTGGTTCCTTGGGAGAAGGTCAAATAACCTTAATTTCCATTCCACTTGATAATCCATGGTGTGGGGTGGGGGTATTGTCCCTGTTAAACCCTCTGCGAGGCTATTATGCCCTGAATATACCTAAAAAAAAGGAGGGATCATCCCAAAACGGTCATTCCTGTTTGTAGATTGTTCTTTCTGGAAAAATGCCTTGCGGCTATCACTATTAGGCATAGAGATTCCAATTCATTCCCTTATTAAGGGTCACTAATAGTTATCTTATTCTGGAGTAAGCTAGGGAATAAGAAAAGTTCTAAAATGATGTGTACAATAGTAACAACTAGAGATGATCGAATTTTTCAAAAATTCTATTAGCCGTTTCGCCAAATTTTTCGGGAAAATTTAGATTTGATTGGAAAATGTTTGCGGGAAATTATGTCAAAAAATGGCTATTTCCTGGCTGCTGAGAGCCTTTATAGTGGCGTAGAACACTGTGCCTTTCAGTAACACGCATAGGGAGTCTGCTTTGGTAGTGAAATAATACTATGAGTCCATATGAGATGCAGATGACAGGCGTCTCTCTTAGAATCACTGCATACTTCACTTATTTGGGTGGTCACGGGGCCACAACTGACCAAATAACTCAAGTATCAACTCAGCCTTACAGGTAGATATTAGCGTCAAGAAGAAGCGCACTCCTTTTACACCCTCGTCAGCTGATTCCACATAGATGTCTACAGAACCTGTTCTTTTAAACACCTATACAAGTAGAACCCCCCGACAGAGTGGAGATGGTGTCAGCAGTAGGTTTGTGTTGACGTCACTGATTCATTTTCCCGATTCTCTGATCCGTCAGGACAATTACCGAGAAAAAACGGATCCTGTCTGTGGAGCATA
This sequence comes from Bufotes viridis, assembly GCA_033119425.1. Classification (NCBI taxonomy): domain Eukaryota; kingdom Metazoa; phylum Chordata; class Amphibia; order Anura; family Bufonidae; genus Bufotes; species Bufotes viridis. Next base: position 127,144,839 of record CM065593.1, on the reverse strand, counting down.
CACCTTCACTCGGTTAGCATTACCTCAATAATAATAATATTAATAATAATAAAATTTATTTATATAGCGCCACCATATTCCGCAGCGCTTTACAAATTCATAGGGTTCATGTACAAAGCAAAAGTAACTGGCTTATATGTAACTGAAACACTAGGAGTCAGGGCCCTGCTCACAAGAGCTTACAATCTATGAGGAATTGGGGGTGACACATGGATGATTGTGATAAGTAGGATTCAAGCCATTATTGGACTGACAGGAGTGGTGCCGGCTGATCTGCTTCGTGTTTGGGACTACTAGAGGATCGACTTTAGGCGAGAGGAGTTGGTGGGGGAGAGGTTTAGTCTGGGAAAAGTCATTTTAGGAAGCTTGATTAGCCTGCCTGAAAAGATGTGTTTTAAGGCACGTTTGAAGGTGGAGAAGTTGTGAATTGACCTAATATTCACGGGCAGAGTATTCCAGAGAGTAGGTGCAGCTCAAGAAAAGTCTTGAAGATGGGAGTGAGAGGTACTAATTATTGAGGTTATTAATCTTAGGTCGCTAACAGAATGGAGAGCACAAGTAGGGTGGCATATGGCTATGAGGGAGGAGATATATGGGGGTGCAGCAGTGTGGAGAGCTTTGTGGGTGAGGGTGAGAAGGTTGAACTGTATTCTGTGGTTGATGGGCAACCAGTGAAGTGCCTGGCACAGAATAGTAGCATCAGTGTAGTGGTTGGATGGATATATGAGCCTGGCTGCAGCATTTGGAACAGACTGAAGGTGGGAGAGTTTAGTGAGAAGGAGACCGATTAATAATTCATCATTATTGCTAAAGGCAAAAAATATCTAAAATAGAGATGACACGTGAATAGAATATTTGCATGTCTTCTGTGTTTTCTACCCAGTCCTACTTTTGGCTACCAAATCATAAGCCAATTAATATGGGATCATATAGACGATAAATCTGCTACTCCGACAGGATCAGGTGTGCGTCTCGTGTTTCCTTACTTCTCACAGAACAGAGGAAGTGTAAAATAAATGATGATGTCAGCAAAGCTAAAATAGTGGAACAGTCATGAAGTGGGGAGGGTGGGAAAAGCATGAGAAGTCCACAGAGTGGACCTATGACACAGTGGTGAGGTGGAAGCCACATGAGGAGACCACAGATTGGTCCACTGACAGGGTCTGGTTTGGCAGCATTATGAGGAGGCCACCGAGCGGCACAATGACAAAGTCTGGAGGTTGCAGCAGCATGAGGGGACCACAGAGCAGGATAATGACAGAGTCTGGAGGTGGCGGTAGTATGAGGAGGCTACCGAGTGGCACAATGTCAGAGTCTGGAGGTGGCTGCAGCATGAGTAGTACATTCACAAAAACCTTATTGTGGAGGAACAGCATTTGAAATTACAATTAATTATAGTATGGGCTGTATTACAACAAGTAAAATACGCTTTTTCCTCCTCCACACTAAATTATTAAAACTTCACCTTTATTAATTCCTCATTAATACCTAAATACATAAATGTAAAAAATTAGAGAGAAACCTAAACGTTAAAACTATCAGGGTGAGCTAGTAATTCAGCACCGTATGTGCTTATAATTCTCTGACAGAGATTCTATATACACTTAAGTGGCGTCTGTGGCTGTGTGCTGCCACCGACCGTTGTATTCTTATTAGCTCTCCTATCTATATATCTGTATTCAACCAATAATGCTCACTACCTGGGCTAAATAATAACTCAGAAGCTGCCCCCCCAACATGTTTCACCGGATGACCGGCGTCTTCAGGGGCTGGGCAGTCTGTGAATCTGAGCTAGCGAGGACTAAATCTTTTAATGCCTCTGTTTGTGACATCATTCCTAATGAGCCAATCCTGATCGCTGTATCTTAGCGATACTATCCTTATCCGCCTATTCTTTTTGCTTATTGGTTGGTCATTGATGATGCTAAGTTCCTGCTCTCTCCCATAAAAACTCGCGCATGCGCCAGAACTTAGAATATCTCTCCTGTTTCATTCCATTTACTGCGCATGTTTCTGAACCGTTCTTCCTTTTTAGCTCATGCGTTAGATCTTAATTCTTAACATTTATTGTTTCCTCTTTGCTTATTGTGCATGCGTTAAGAATTAGTCTCTATTTCTCTGGAGTTAACTCCTAGTGTGCGTGTTCTTAAACTTAGTGTGCTAGTATGATTTCCTTATAACTACTACACTTGCACTAGGACTTAGATTTTCTTACCCAGTTTGTTCTTCCTTTTTGCGCATGCGCTAGGTCTTATATATTTATTTGTCGCCTATTGCGCATGCTGCCCTGGGACTTAGATTTTCTTAGGTACCATATTAAATCCCATAGATCTGGAATCAATTTTAACTAATGAGTTCATGCTCTCTCCCATAAAAACTCACGCATGCGCCAGAACTTAGAATATCTTTTCTGTTTCATTTCATTTACTGCGCATGTTTCCAAACTTAGGCAAAATCTTTCTTCCTTTTTAGCGCATAAAAATGACCCAAAGCATACTGCAAAAGCAACCAAAGAGTTTTTTTTAAGGGAAAGAAGTGGAATGTTATGCAATGGCCAAGTCAATCACCTGACCTGAATCCGATTGAGCATGCATTTCCCTTGCTGAAGACAATACTGAAGGGAAGATGCCCCAAGAACAAGCAGGAACTGAAGACAGTTGCAGTAGAGGCCTGGCAGAGCATCACCAGGGATGAAACCCAGATCTGGCCAACTGTTGTGAAGGGTGTTTTCTTCACCAGGGAAAGAATTATTCAGTCATCAACCACAGTTGTGTTCCGTGGTCTTCCGGGTCTTTTGGTGTTGCTGAGCTCACCGGTGAGTTCCTTCTTTTTAAGAATGTTCCAAACAGTTGTTTTGGCCACACCTAATGTTTTTGCTATCTCTCTGATGGGGTTGTTGTTTTTTTCAGCCTAGTGATGGCTTGCTTCACTGATAGTGACAGCTCTTTGGGTCACATCTTGAGAGTTGACAGCAACAGATTCCAAATGCAAATAGCACACTTGTGATGAACTCTGGACCTTGTATCTGCTCATTGTAATTGGGATAATGAGCAAATAACACACACCTGGCCATGGAACAGCTGAGAAGCCAATTGTCCCATTACTTTTGGACCCTTAACAAGAGGGAGGCACATATGCAAACTGTTGTAATTCCTACACCGCTCACTTGATTTGGATGTAAATATACCTCAAATTAAAGCTGACAGTCTGCAGTTAAAGCACATCATTTCATTTCAAATCCATTGTGGTGGTGTATAGAGCCAAAAATGTTAGAATTGTGTTGATATCCCAATATTTATTGACCTGATTGTAGTTTGGAGGTGGTGGCAGCATAAGTAGGCCACATAGTTGCTCAATGACAGAGTCTGGAGGTGGAAGCAGCATGAGGAGATCACAGAGCAGCACAATGACAGAGCTTGGAGGTTGCGGCAGCCTGAATAGGCCACAGAGCAGCAAAATGACATAGTCTGGAGGTGGCAGCAGCAAGAATAGGTCACAGAGCTGTACAATGATAGAGTCTGGAGGTGGCGGCAGCATGAGGAGACCATAGAGCAGCACAATGACATAGTCTGGAGGTGGCAGCAGCATGAGTAGTCCACAGACTGGCACAATGACAGTCTGGAGGTGGCAGCAGCATGAGGAGACCACAGAGCGGCACAATGACAGAATCTGGAGCTGGCAGCAGCAGCAGGAGGAGGCCACAGAGTGGCACAATGACAGAGTTTGGAGGTGGCGGCAGCATGAGGAGACCACAGAGCAGCACAATGACAGAGTCTTGAGGTGGCGGCAGCATGAGTAGGCCACAGAGCGGCACAATGACCGAGTTTGGAGGTAGCGGCAGCAGGAGGAGACCACAGAGTGGCACATTAACAGAATCTGGAGCTGGTGGCAGCAGCAGCAGTAGGAGGAGGCCACAGAGTGGCACAATGACAGAGTTTGGAGGTGGCAGTAGCAGGAGGAGACCACAGAGTGGCATAATGACAGAGTTTTGAGGTGGTGGCAGCATGAGGAGACCACAGAGCAGCACAATGACAGAGTTTGGAGGTGGCGGCAGCATGAGGAGACCACGGAGCGGCACATTAACAGAATATGGAGCTGACAGCAGCAGCAGCAGGAGGAGACCACAGAGTGGCACAATGACAGAGTTTGGAGGTGGAGTCAGCATGAGGAGACCACAGAGCGGCACAATGACAGAGTCTTAAGGTGGCGGCAGCAAAAGTAGGCCACAGAGCGGCACAATGACAAAGTCTGGAGGTGGCGGCAACAGCATCAGGAGGAGGCAACAGAGTGACACAATGACAGAATCTGGATGTGGCGGCAGCATCAGGAGGCCACAGAGTGGCATGGTGACATACTGTGAAAGTGGGTGGCAATACCAGTACCTGCTGAAGATAGTGGGTGAAAGAAGGAGCACTTGGCATCAGATGTGTGGCATTGAGCAGGTAACAGCATCAGAATAATAGCTGAGGCAGGTAGCCAGAAGAAACCGGTATCTTTTGTCAAATTGTTGGTGTGGCACCATGGATGATTTAGTCTGATGTATCAGGCATTGGTGTGTGGAAATCCTGGCTGATCCACACCTGATTCATCTTGATGCAGTGTCCCACTATGTGCTATATGTGGGCACTTTAAACTTTTGCTAAGAGTCATACTAAATGTATTGTGGTATCATGCTGTAATTCCTTTTAACAGGCTGGCAGTGTCATTTACCTTTATTCGCTCCTAGGTGGAGCTGGCATCACTGCTATATTAAACTAGGGGGAGGGGGGTGTAAAGTTAGTGTGCCTGATGATAATGAAGAGATGAGGAGGTTAATAGAGGAAGTGGACATTTGTATTTCCACCTAAATAAATCACAAAAGATTGTCCTGCATATAAGTGCAGCGCTTAACACAGAATACAAGATTTTTGTTCAACGAAATAATTCAAAAAAGATTTTACCGCATATAAGTGCAGCGCTTAATGCTGAATACAAGTTTATTCTCCACCGAAATAATTAAAAAAAGATTGTACCACATATAAGTGCAGCGCTTAATGCTGTATACAAGATTTTTTTCCACGGAAATATTTCAAAAATGATTTTAACCGCATATAAGTGCAGCGCTTAATGCTGAATGCAAGTTTTTTTTCCACCAAAATAATTTAAAAAAGATTTTACCGCATATAAGTGCAGCTCTTAATGCTTAACCACTACAGGACCGCCTAACGCACGGATGCGTCCGGTGGGCGGTCCTGTAGTTCTGAGTTGACGCGTCGGCGCGTCATCTCGCGAGACGCGAGACTTCTTGTGAATGCGCGCACGCGCGTTCACAGTGCCGCGTGTCTCACAACTTGTACTACAGCCTGCCAGCGATGATCAATCGCTGGCGGGCTGTAGATGCGGAATAAATCGCATCAAACAAGTATATCAGACGCTGTTTTGTTAACAGCGTCTGATATACCTGCTACCTGGTCCTCCGGTGGTCCCATTTGCTGGGATCGACCACCAGAGAACCAGGTAGCTATGTAAAGTTGCACCAAACACTACACTAACCCCCCCCCCCTCACTTATTAACCCCTTGTTAACCCCTTGATCACCCCATCTAGATTCCCTGATCACCCCCCTGTCATTGATCACACCACTTGTAAGGCTCCATTCAGACGTTCATATGTGTTTTGCGGATCCGTGGATCCACGTATCCGCGGATCCGCAGATCCTCAAAACACGGACACCGGCAATGTGCTTTCCGCAATTGCGTACAAGAATAGGACATTTTCTATATTTTTGCGGAATGGAAGTGCAGACCCGGAAGCGCAGATCCGTAATTCCGGATCCAAACGGGACAAAGTCTGTCCCTATAGAAATGAATGGGTCCGCAATTCCGTTCCGCAAACAGAATTGCGGACGTGTGAATGGGGCATAAGGGTCCCTTATCACCGCCAGTTAGTTAGCTACTTGTTAGGTAGCTAGCGCCCAGCCCACCGCACCGCAGTCACTGATTTTGGCAGAGATTTTTTCATCCACATTGATCGATGCGAATAAAAAAATCTGTGCCGTTCATTTTTTTTTTTTTTTTAAGCCCAGAGGCTGAACGGAAAAAAAAAATCTCATTACCCGTATGCTCAATATAAGGAGAATCGCAGAAACTCCTAATGCTGGCCATACGTGTAATGATTGCGGAGGCCCTCAAATGCCAGGGCAGTACAATCACCTCACATGTGACCCCATTTTAGAAAGAAGACACCCCAAGGTATTCCGTGAGGGGTATGGTGAGTTCATGTAAAATTTTATTTTTTGTCACAAGTTAGTGGAATATGAGACTTTGTAAAAAAAAAAAAAAAAAAATATATATATATATATATATATATATAATGTGAAGTCGCTCTGGTAGACAGCGGTGCGGGTGCAGTTTAGAGGCAAAACAAGGAGTCCAGATTGTGCATCAAACAGTGTTTTATTCACACTTGCACACCAGAAATGAAAACAGTCTCTTGGTGACAGTTCACACACAACAGAAATCATGTGGCAAAACCAAAAACAGGCCAACACAGGGTCCAGTCACCTTGGGTGGTTTAAGTGCGGTTCACACCTAGCAGTCGGTTCAGCCGCAGGCGATTCCTCCTTCAGTTTGCAGGAAACACCACCTTGCTGAGCTCCGTCCTCCAGCACAGAGAACTCCTCAGTCCTGTTAGCAGGCTCCAGGATAATCACACACAGACACAGCTGATGGCTGTGTTTTATACCCAGCCCAAAACTCGGACTGGACCGTGGGGAGCAGCCACCCACCCTACTCTTTAGCTGCTCCCAGTAAGAGCCGGCCCGGATCGGCTTTGCAGCCATGCTATTTAAAAGAGTCAAACAGCACTAGCTGCTGCAGACAAAAACCCGGCTCTCACCTCACCGAGGCCAGCAACCTCGGTGACACGTACCTGCCATCGCAAATGACACCTTGCACCTTACCACATACCCCCCTTTGTTCAACCCTGAGGGGTGAACACACGTGAGGCAGTGGACGCGGGACAGGGCATCTGCGTTGCCCTGCAAGCGGCCTGCCCTGTGTTCCACGGAAAACTTGAAATTTTGAAGAGATAGGAACCACCTGGTGACCCGAGCATTCCTCTCCTTGGCCTGACTCATCCATTTGAGGGGGAATGGTCGGTCACCAGACGGAACCTCCTCCCTAACAGGTAGTAGCGGAGAGATTCGAGTGCCCACTTGATAGCCAGGCACTCCCTCTCCACTATACTATATCTGGACTCGGCGGGACTGAGCTTACGGCTCAGGAAGACAACGGGATGTTCTTCCCCGTTGACCTCCTGCGACAGTACCGCACCGAGGCCTACCTCCGAGGCGTCGGTTTGTACGACAAACTCCTTGTTGAAGTCGGGTGTCACCAAAACCGGGACCCACACAGGGCCGACTTCAACGCGGAGAAAGCCTCCTCCGCCTTCTCACTCCAGCTAACCCTCCCAGACTTTCGCCCTTCAACAGGTCTGTCAATGGCGCTGCTATTGTGGCAAAGTGGGGCACAAACCTCATGTAGTAACCTACAATCCCCAGGAACGACTTTACCTGCCTGGTGGTGACCGGTCGGGCCAGTTACGAATGGCCTCTACCTTAGTTACCTGAGGTTTGATGACTCCCGCCCAATTACATATCCCAGATATTTTGTCTCCTCTAACCCTATGGAGCACTTCTTTGGGTTAGCGGTCAGTCCGGCTTTCCTCAGGGCATCCACTACCGCCTGCACCTTGGGTAAATGGCTTTCCCAGTCGGTGCTGTGGATGACTACATCATCTAAGTAGGCCGAGGCGCACCGACGATGTGGTCGCAGCACTATGTCCATTAACCTTTGGAAAGTGGCGGGGCGCCATGCAGGCCAAAGGGTAACACCTTGTAGTGATACAGGCCCTGCGGGGTAACAAATGCGGTTTTTTCCTTAGCCGACTCGTTAAGGGTACCTGCCAGTACCCTTTAGTGAGGTCCAGCACAGAAAAATAACGGGCTTGTCCTAAACTTTCAACCAGCTCGCCTACTCGGGGCATGGGATACGCGCCAAACTTGGATACTTCATTTAACTTGCGAAAGTCGTTGCAGAACCGCAACGTCCCATCCGGCTTGGGTATTAGGACTATGGGACTGGCCCACTCACTTTTCGACTCCTCAATGACCTCGAGCTTCAACATTAACTGTACTTCCTCCGCGATGGCCTCGTCGCCGAGCCTCGGGTACCCGGTATGGTTTTAACCGGATCTTGGCCTGAGGCTCAGTGACGATGTCATGTTGGATGAGAGACGTGCGGCCAGGGAGGTCCGAGAACACATCCGTGTTCCGACTGATGAACTCCTGACTTCCTGAACTTGTTTGGAAGACAGGCTGTCTGCAATTTTTACCGTGGTTACTGCTTCACAGGCCTCGAACTGTGGGGCTGGACCCTTTTCACCTAGTAAGCCCTGGCCGGGGGCTGTGGTCGCCGGCCGTGTCCCTATCTTTCCACGGCTTTAGTAAATTCACGTGGTACACCTGCTCCGGCTTGCGCCGCCCTGGCTGGTGTACTTTGTAATTTACTTCCCTACTTTCTCGATCACCTCATAGGGGCCCTGCCACCTAGCTAGGAACTTGCTGTCAAGGGTGGGTACCAGAACCAACACCCGATCTCCCGGCTTGAAGCCCCGCACCCGAGCCTGACGATTGTACACCCTACTCTGGGCTTGTTGCGCTGCCTCCATATGCTCCCGGACCAGCGGCAACACCTTTTCCATCCGTTCCTGCATCTGGGTGACATACTCAATGACACTTTTGTGGGGGACAGGCTGTTGTTCCCACGCTTCCTTGGCGATATCCAACAGGCCCCGAGGGTGTCTGCCATAAAGCAGTTCGAAGGGCGAGAACCCAGTAGAGGCCTGGGGCACCTCTCGCACTGCGAACATGAGATAGGGCAGAAGCAGGTCCCAGTCCTTCCCATCTCTAGACACCACCCTCTTTAACATATTTTTTAAAGTTTGGTTAAACCTTCGACAAGACCGTCCGTTTGTGGATGGTAAACGGACGTCCGTAACTGCTTTATACGCAATAATTTACACAGTTCCCTCATTACTTTGGACATAAAAGGGGTCCCTTGGTCTGTCAGAACCTCTTTTGGCAGGCCCACACGGAAAACATTTCCATTAACTCTTTGGCAATGAGTTTAGCTGAGGTATGTCGCAGAGGCACCGCCTCCGGATACCGAGTGGCATAGTCGAGAACTACCAGAATGTGTTGGTGGCCCCTGGCAGATTTTGGTACAGGCCCAATTAGATCCATAGCGATTCGCTCAAACGGGACCTCAATAATTGGAAGCGGTACCAGAGGACTACGGAAATGTGGCTGGGGGCTAGTTATCTGACAGGTGGGACAGGACTTACAATAATTCTCTACCTCCTTGAACACACTGGGCCAATAAAACCGCTGCAGTATGCGGTCCTGGGTTTTCTGCCACCCCAGGTGTCCCCAAGAACATGTTGGTGGGCAAGCTCCATGACAAGCCTGCGATACGCTGTGGGCACCACCAACTGTTCAACAGGCTCACCTCGGATTTGGTTCACCCGATACAACATATCCTGAAGGACAATGAATCGCTGAAACATTAATTCAGCCCCAGGTTTCTGGGGTTTACCATCAATTATTATGACACTTTCCCAGGCTCTGGTTAGGGTTTGGTCCCGGTGTTGTGCGGTCCCAAAATTTTCCCCGGAGACATTGAGGTCTGCCAACTCAGGTCCCGGTGGCAAGTCCTCCGTGTCTCCCACCATTACACTCAGTGGGGTTGTCTCCCCTCTATCACAGAAGTGGTGGTCACCTCTACCGCAGGCCCTTCGGACTCGGGCTCCCAGGGCTCTGGCCTCCCACAGGAACCAGGCCACTCTGCTAGGGTTACCCCTGTCTCAGGGCTATTAGTCACTTTCACCTCAGGCCATAGTGACGGAAAACCAGGGAAGTCTCTTCCAATTATTAGTTCATACGGTAGCTTGGCGGAGATCGCCACTTCACAAGTCCATGTGCCGCCGCCGTGGACAGAGACATTACAGCCGTGGATAGTCCTTTAAGTCTCCGTGTATGCACACCACCCCAACTTTCCGGCCCGTATACTGGGAGGGCTGTACCAGGGCAGCACTTACCAGGGTTACTAGGCTCCCTGAGTCCAGCAGCGCCACTGCAAGATTATCACCGACTTGCACCTGGCACAGATGACGATTGTCTAGGGTCTCGGGGTGCCGGTCGCACACAGTCTCCGGGCATACATGGAAGCCCGGTACCCATAATTGGTCTCCATGGGTTCTCCCCACTGTGGACAGTCGGCCTCACATGGCCAGGCTCGTGACACCGCCAGCAGACTATCGGGGCCGGGTCTACAGGGGTACACCCCGAGCAGGTTTCTCGGGTACCAGTCGTCGGGACTGGATGGGAGACCTCCGAGGTTTGACCGGCCCTCCCAACAACACCTCCTTTCAAGGTTTTGTGGCCTCATAGCGCTCGACCAGGTCGACCATGTCCAAGGCATTAGTGGGTGACACCTGGCCGATCCAGTGCTGCAGGGGGTACGGCAAGGCCCTCCAGAAGATGTCAGCCAGCAGACGGTCCAGCATAGCAGCCGGACTTAGAACCTCAGGCTGCAGCCACTTTTGCAACCTGTGCAGCAACTCATAATACTGCGGCCTGGCGGGTTCAGCCGTATTAAAGTTCCACTGGTGGACCCGCTGAGCCCGGACTAACACGCTTCACCCCCAGTCTTGCCAGGATCTCACCTTTCACGGTCGGGTAGTCAGCGGCTTGGTCATCTGGGAGGTCAAAAATACTTGCTGGGGTCCAGACGCCAGGAACGGAGCGACGACCTCTGCCCACTGTTCTCGGGTAATTTCTCCTCACGGCCACCTTCTCGAACACCGCCAGATAGGTCTCCACATCATCCGAGGGGTCATCTTAGGGATCGCGGCACGGACAGCTTTCCGGGCATCGTGGACGCGGTGGGACGCTCCTGCCGCTTGCAACGCCATCACGTGCTGTAGCAGTAGCTGGTTGGTCTCCCGCTGCTGCACGTTAGCCTCTATGAGGGCTTTCACAGCCGCCTCCATTTTGTCGGGGATCACAGGCTGCAACTTTGCCGGCTTAATATAGGACATTCACTTCTGCTCAGCAAAACAAAGTTCGGCGTTCACGCCAGCCTCACTGCGCATGCCCGCATCCGACACCAAATGTGGGGAGTCGCCTGGTAGACAGCGGTGCGGGTGCAGTTTAGAGGCAAAACAAGGAGTCCAGATTGTGCATCAAACAGTGTTTTATTCACACTTGCACACCAGAAATGAAAACAGTCTCTTGGTGACAGTTCACACACAACAGAAATCATGTGGCAAAACCAAAAACAGGCCAACACAGGGTCCAGTCACCTTGGGTGGTTTAAGTGCGGTTCACACCTAGCAGTCGGTTCAGCCGCAGGCGATTCCTCCTTCAGTTTGCAGGGAAACACCACCTTGCTGAGCTCCGTCCTCCAGCACAGAGAACTCCTCAGTCCTGTTAGCAGGCTCCAGGATAATCACACACAGACACAGCTGATGGCTGTGTTTTATACCCAGCCCAAAACTCGGACTGGACCGTGGGGAGCAGCCACCCACCCTACTCTTTAGCTGCTCCCAGTAAGAGCCGGCCCGGATCGGCTTTGCAGCCATGCTATTTAAAAGAGTCAAACAGCACTAGCTGCTGCAGACAAAAACCCGGCTCTCACCTCACCGAGGCCAGCAACCTCGGTGACACGTACCTGCCATCGCAAATGACACCTTGCATTTCCGCTAACTTGTGCCAAAAAAAATCTTCTATGAACTCGCCATGCCCCTCACGAAATACATTGGGGTGTCTTCTTTCCAAAATGGGGTCACATGTGGGGTATTTATACTGCCCTGCCATTTTAGGGGGCCCTAAAGCGTGAGAAGAAAAATGCGTAAAAATGCCCTCCTAAAAGGTACTCATTGGAATTTGGGCCCCTTTGCGCATCTTGGCTGCAAAAAAGTGTCACTCATGTGGTATCGCCGTACTCAGGAGAAGTAGGGCAATGTGTTTTGGGGTGTATTTTTACATATACCCATGCTGGGTGAGATTAATATCTCTGTAAATTGACAACTTTGTATAAAAAAAATTCGGACCCCAATAAGGTGGCAGAATACGAAAAAGATACTGTACAATAAATTTGAATCCAAGGGTTATGATATAAATAAGCTCAGAGAACAAAAGAATGAGATTAAACAGATCGACAGGAAAATACTCCTAGAAAAAGTATTGGGAAAAGGGGAAATAGGCGAAAAAAGAACAAAGAGTGTACAGGAAGATAATGAAAAAATCCCGCCTATAATCGTCCCATATAATGCCAAGACTTATATGCTTAGAAAAATTGTAAGGAAACATTGGAATATTTTAAAAGAAGACAAAAAATTAGGGGGTATGATACCAACAACGCCATCATTTGTATACAAAAAAGCAGCCAATATAGGCAATTTAGTAGCACCAACAAAGAAATGTGCAGTCTTAAATAAAAATGTATTAACGAATAAACAACTATTAAAAGGTTTTTTTCCATGTAAAAATGTATGGGTTGTAGAAAAACCATGGGGGGTACCACCAAACAAACCTCCATAAAGAGCACAGAAGGCACATATGAATACACCATTAGAGATCACATAACCTGTAACACTCAGGGAGTAATTTGTGCCATAAGATGCACCTGTGAGAAAATCTATATTGGCAGAACAAAAAGATGCCAAAAATAGCGTATAAGCGAGCACGTATATAATATAAAGAAAAAATCTGAGGGAAACCCCTTGTCAAGACATTTTAAAGAAAGGCACAATGGTAAAATAGAGGGTTCATCTTTTGTAGGGCTTGAAATAGTAAAAAAAGAAGTGAGAAGAGGGGACTATATCAAAAACCTATCAAGAAAAGAAACGCAGTGGATTTTCAATTTGGATACATTAATGCCAAGAGGTCTAAATGCCGAAGTTGAGCTGTTTAGCTTTGAATGAGAAACTAAGAGAACAGCAGCGCTGGAAGAGTTAATACAGGGGAGCGATGTCTATATAAGGAAGAGCTATAGCAGTACCTCATTAATTCCCTGACGAAGAGCGACGTAACTCGCTGGAAACACGTTGGCTGGTATTGTGAAACTAGCGACAATCCGTTGCTCTCGGTGGTGACGTCACCTGCTCATCTGTGAGCGCGAATGAAAGGATATTGGAAGTTCAGCCACCGGCCGGGGCGAACTCCAAGAAAAACAGCTTCCCATAGACAAAGATCCCCTGCGTGAAAAGAACTTCAGAGACCAGCATCTATAATCGGGTGTGACACACACCGAACCTCCAGGATTTCAAGTACACTCATGATAGTGCTCAGATCAAGGTAGGCTTGAATCATACCCTACACATCACTGTATCCTATACCGGCATATAGCAGCAAGGCGATCGTTGTTAGGTTAGCTGAGTGCAGTGTCTACAGTTTTTATTAAATATAGAGGCTTACTCTTTCAGCCCCTGTATTTAGACAATTAGTGTAATATACCCTTTTACGGAAATAAATACACTTGGAGATGCACAGTAGCGTGTGCAAATTTAGAGGATTTAGCTTTCGGCCCTTGTATTTGGACACTTAGTGTAATATACCCTTTTACTAACAGAAATACACTTGGAGATGCATAGTAGCGTGTGCAAATATTGAGGATTAAGCTTTCAGCACTTGTATTTAGACCTTGAGTACACTTGGAGATGCACAGTAGCATGTGCAAATATAGAGGATTACGCTTTCAGCCTTTGTATTTAGACAATTAGTTTAATATACCCTTTTACGGACAGAAATACACTTGGAGATACACAGTAGCGTGTGCAAACATAGAGGATTATGCTTTCAGCACTTGTATTTAGACCTTTTTTGTAATATATCCTTTTATGGACAGAAATACACTTGGAGATGCACAGTAGTGTGTGCAATTATAGAGGATTTAACTTTCATCCCTTGTATTTAGATACTTAGTGTAATATACCCTTTAACGGACAGAAATACACTTGGAGATGCAATGTAGCATGGGCAAATATAGAGGATTTTTTTTTTCAGGCCTTGTATTTAGACGCTGACACCCTGAGTGTAATATACCCTATTAAGGAAAGAATTACACTTGGAGAGGAACAGCAGAAAGCACAGATGTTTAGGATTTCTATTTCAGGTATTTTATTTAGCCACAGAAAAAAATCTATCCTTTGACAGACAGTATTACACTTGGCCAGCCACAGCTGGAGCCCCAGATTTAGGGGATTGGTATTTTGGCAATTGAATTTCACCCCAGAAAAAAATCTATCCTTTGACGGACAGTATTAAACTTAGACAGCCACAGCTTGAACCCCAGATTTAGGGGATTGGTATTTTTGCAATAGATTTTCACCCCAGGAAAAGAATCTATCCTTTTATGGACGGTATTACACTTGGCCAGCAACAGTTGAAACCACTGCTTTAGTGGATTGGTATTTTGGCAATTGAATTTCACCCCTCAATAAAATATAGCAATTTCTATCCTGTGTTTCAAGGTGTGACAATAAGCACAACCCCAGATGTAGGATATTGCAAAAAAAAAAAAGCCTACTATTGAACCCAAAAATGTATGTTGAACTTGGTGGCAGCTCAAAACATGTGCAGGTGCACCAAAAGATCACAAAATGGCCGCCAATCACCCCAGAAAAAAGTGACAGAAAAACGCTCTGGGCAGCCTAAAAACCAGTGAGCAATGAACTAACAGAAGTTGAATGATTCACAGCTGTAGATCTATCACTTCATTAAGTGGTTTTGCTGTGTCGTCCCTGCCTAATTTCACCCTCACATCAGCTGCATCCTATCCCTACACTTATCAGAGCAGAGTGACGGGTGGCGCTACGTGACTCCAGCTTAAATAGAGGCTGGGTCACATGCTGCACTTGGCCAATCACAGCCATGCCATGGTAAAAGTGTTTAGTTGCCTTTTCATTACAAAAAGAAAAATATACGCAGTTCAGTTCTGCAGCTATATGTGCTGAGAGCATTTAGTGACTTATTTCTGTACTACAAGAAAAATATACATGTAGTCCACTGTTGCCGTTGTTTGCGGTAAAAGTGTTTAGTGGCCTATTTCATTACAAAAAGAAAAATATATATGCATTACACTTCAGTTATTTGGGGTTGAAAGCGTTTAGTGACGTATTTCTGTACTAAAATTAAAAATATACGCAGTTCATTGTTGCCGTTATTTGCAGTAAAAGCTTTTAGTGGTCTATTTCATTACAAAAAGAAAAACATATACACAGTTCACTTCTGCAGTTATTTGGTTTTAAAAACGTTTAGTGACGTATTTCTGTACTACAAGAAAAATATATACTCAGTTCATTGTTGCCGTTTTTTGCGGTAAAAGTGGCGGTCATTGTGCCACTCTGTGGCCTCCTCCTTATGCTGCTGCTGCTGCCACCACCTCCAGATTCTGTGGCCTACGCATGCTACTGCCACCTCCACACTCTGTCATTGTGCTACTCTGTGGTCTCCTGATTTTGCTGCCACCTCCAGACTCTGTCTTTGTGCCACTCTGTGGTTTCCTCATGCCACCTCAAGACTCTGCCATTGTGCCAATCTGTGGCCTTCTCATGCTGCTGCCACCTCCCCACTATGACATTGTGCCGTTCTGTGGCCTCCTGATGATTCTGCTGCTACCTCCACACTCTGTCATGGTGCCACTCTGTGTCCTCCTGATTCTGCTGCCACCTCCACACTTGGTCTTTGTGCCACTCTGTGGCCTTCTACTGATGCTGCTGCCGCCACCTCCAGACTCAGTCATCGTGCCACTCTCTGGCCTCCTGATTCTGCTGCCATCTCCAGACTCGGTCACTGTGCCACTCGGTGGCCTACTCATGCTGCTTCCAACTCCACCCTTGGTCATTGTGCTACTCTGTGGCCTCTTCCTGAAGCTGCTGCTGTTTCCGCCACCTCCAGACTCAGTAATTGTGCCACTCTGTGGCCTCCTGATTCTGCTGCCACCTCCACGCTTGGTCTTTGTGCCACTCTGTGGCCTCCTGATTCTGCTGCCACCTCTAGACTATGTCATTGTGCTGCTCTGTGGTCTTATCATGCTGCTGCCACCTCCACACTTGGTCATGGTGCCACTCTGTGGCCCCCTCCTAATGCTGCTGCCGCCAGCACCAGACTCTATCATCGTGCCACTCTGTGGTCTCCTCATGCTGCTTCCACCTCACCACTATATCATAGGTCCACTCTGTGGACTTCTCATGCTGTTCCCACCCTCCCCACTTCATGAATGGTCCACTATTTTGGCTTTCGGCCTGGCTGACATCATAATTTATTTTACCTTTCTTCTGATCTGTCAGAAGCAAGGGAAAATGAGACGCACAACGGATCCTGTCTGTGTAGCAGCTGAAGGCCTGTATGGTTCCATCAGAATTGGCTTATGATTTGGTAGTCAATAGCAGTAGTGGGTACAAAACACAGAAGATTTGCAAATGTTCCATTCACATGTCATCTCTGTTTTAGATACAGTCCTGTTTTATTGGCATTAGCAATAATGATGGATTATTGAGCAAATGCTGACTGAGTGAAGGCATCTGCTCCACAGATAGGATCAGTTTTTTGTGGGTCATTGTTCTGATGGGTCAGAGTAAGGGCAAATTAATCGGTGACTAGAGTTGAGCAAACACCAGGAAGTTCGGGTTCGCCGGGTTCAGCTGAACTTTATTGCAAAGTTCCTGTGGGATCCATGCTTGTTACATTTTTTTTTGTTTTTGTTTTAACAAAATGTTTATTGTAAAACAAAAGTGTACATATTTTGGAGACATACATTGAGTCAATGTAGAGGGTACAGAGGGTGTAGAGGGTGTAGAGGGAGTCTTATCAGCAAAAGAAAGCCATGAGTATGGTTCAAACCAGATATCTGGAAGGACCTAAGTACCGTGAGGTCTAAGGAGAAAACATGGTATGTCTCTTGGGATTCAAGTCCCTCCATACAAACAGTATCAACATAGTCATATAAGCCACAAAGACGGGGGAGGGATGGTCAAGTAAAGTAAGGGGAGGGTAGGAAGTAAGTATGGGTGAAGAAAGAGAGAGAAAGGTCCAATGCTGTTGTGTCGAGCGTTGAACAACATTAACTAAGGTTTGAGTGGATATCATTGGAAAGTTGTGAGGAGCGGTAGGTACGCCAAGGGGACCAAATTGACTGAAACGAGGCTGGAGTTCTCAACTCCCAACTGGCTATTTGTTCCAGCCTATAAATGCTATCACACTTGGATAACCAATGTGGGATCACAGGGGTTTGATCTGATTTCCAGTTGTGAGCAATCAGCACTCTGGCAGCAACCGGCAGTGTGGTAAGCAATGTTTTCATATGTTTGTCGATTTTCATATCTCACATTAAACTCAATAGACAAAGTTTAGCTGTAGGATTGCATTGGGTTTTACTGACTGTGGAAAGAATGGAACATATTGCATCCCAGAACGTCGATATTTTTGGGCAGTCCCACCAGATGTGGAAGAAGGTACCTATACTGGAATTACACCTCGAACAATAGGGGTTGACATTTGGGTACATCGAGTGAAGACGTTCAGGAGTGTAATACCATCTAGTCAACATTTTATACATATTTTCTTGTAGCCGCACGCATTTAGAGGTTTTGGGAGAAGAGGACGGTAAGGTTTTCTTTTCCATAGATGTAAATTGGTGCTTCAAATCCCCTTCCCACCTGTCGAGGAATAAATATCCTTGAGGCTTTTTGAGGGAAACTAATAGCGCATACAATGTTGATATTTTTTTCTTTGGGTCAGCAGCAGCTAGGATTAGGGATTCAAATTGAGAGTGTGGTGTAGGAGGTACACAATGTCCTTTATGCAGGACATTCTTAATGACATGTCTCTGGAGAAAGGACAAGTTCTGCAGCTGAGGGTGAGGCCATCTAGTGGAAGATCAGAGTCAGTGCCTATTAAGTCCACCAGAGGTAGGGAAATCTGAGAGCTGTCCCTCGGAAGGGAGTCCCTGAAAGTCTTAGAGGAGGACCATAGTATGTCCCTAATCTGATATACTGGTGACCGTAGAGTGGAAGACAATAAGTGCTTTGCCAAACATGTATGCCAAAGGGATATAGTTGCAGCCGTCATAGGGCTTAGAAAGGGGAATTCTCTTAAAGGGAAAGGTGTCTGTCGAAAGAGGAGGGTTCTAATCGGGGCTTCCGCCATACCATTTTCTACTTGTAAGTCTAAACGGTCAGGTGGTAGTCTGAACCATTCAAGACAGCGTTAGGCCTGGATCGCTTTATGATATAGGGAGACATCAGGGAGTCCCATTCCACCCCTGGCACTGTGTTGTATTAACAAATTATGTGGGAGCCTAGACCTGCGTTTGTTCCAAAGAAAAGAGGCAAAAAATTTTTTAATGGAGGCGAAGAAAGAATTAGGTAGGGAGATAGGTAGGACCTGCATGTAATATAAAATTTTTGGCAACAGGACAGATTTAAGTAATGTTCTCCTGCCAAACCAGGAGGAAAATGGTATGTCCCAGGCATGAAGAGAATGGATAAGGGATCTAAAATATTCTTTATAGAGGTTATGAGCGTCCGCAGTGATGTTGACTCCTAGAAATTTAATTGATGAGGATGACCACATGTATGGAGTCTTTAATTGGAGGAACGCTTGTCGTTGCTTGCTAAGAGTGACATTCAGTACCTGGGATTTATTTGGGTTGATCAAAAAATTTGACAACTGTCCAAATCTATCAAACTGGGAACAGATAGCCGGGAAGGCCTCCCCAGGATTGGCTATTATGACTAGTAAATCATCAGCGAATGCTGCTAATTGATGATGTTTGAATGGCCAAACCCTTAATGTTTTCGTCCTGTCGTATGGCTTGAAAGAGGCATTCCACCGTCAGAATGAAAAAATAAGGCCGACAGGGGGCATCCCTGCCTGGTGCCATTACTTTTCTTGAAAGATGGTGATAGAGTACCATTGACCCATACTTGGGCTGTGGGTTTGGCATACATGGACATGACAGCCGCAACAAATTGTGCAGGGATACCAGATTTAAGCAGGGCTCTTTGCATAAATAACCAATCTACTCGGTCGAAAGCCTTATCGGCGTCTGTCCCCAGTAAGGCTAGTGGGACATTGTGCTGTCTGGCATAATGTATGATATTCACTAATCTGATCGTGTTCATCCTACCTTCCCGGCCAGCCACAAAGCCCACCTGTTCAGCATTTATTAGGCAAGGCATCAATCTTTGCAACCTAGTCGCTAAGAGTTTTGCGAATATTTTCAAATCAATGTTGAGAAGAGAGATAGGCCTGTAGCTGGCACAAGAGGCAGGATATTTTCCCTCTTTAGGGAGGATAGTGACCATAGCTGAAAGCATATGTGGGGGAAGCGAGGAAGAACCTAACGCTCCATTACACAGATCTAGCAGCCGGGGAGTCAGGACATCCTGAAAGGTCCTATAATATGATGCGGGCAGGCCGTCAGGACCTGGGCTTTTGTGGGGGGGAAGGCCCTTAATCGTATCAGTAAGTTCTTGTAAGGAAAATGGTTTTGTGAGATCCTGCGCTTGGTCTGTGGTAAGGGAGGGAAGGCGCAGCTCAGATAACCAACCATCAATGTCTTCTCTCCTCTGTTGGACACGAGAAGGATCATCTGCTGTCCTAAGATTATAAAGAGAATGATAAAAGTCACTGAACCTACTTGCAATCTTTTCAGTGGACATTAATAATTTGGAATCAGCGTCTTTTAAAGAGTGGATATATGAGCGAGTCTTCCGGTATTTTTTGGGGAAGCCATCATGAACTTAGAAGCTTTATCTCCATGCGCGTAGTGTTTGTATCTCGCAGAGAGATATAGCTTAGCGGTTCTGGAGTTCAGAATATTTTTCAACTCCGAGAGCAGGAGAGATAACTGATCAAGGATATTTTGAGTGATATGTCTTTTGTGGAGAGACTCAAGGGATTGAATTTTTTTCTGCAGAGAGATAATTTTAGATTCTCTTTGTTTTCGCAAGTGGGAGCATAAGGAGATGATGTGACCGCGGACAACCGCTTTATGCGCTTCCCAAACAGTACACAGTTGGACCTCACCTGACTCGTTAGTCGAAAAATACTCTAATAAGCACTTACGGATGTCTTTAACAGTGTCTGAATGGCTTAGAATTGTCCCATCTAGTCTCCAAATGTACTGAGGTTTGAGAAGAAAAGAAAATTGTAAGTCAAGAAATACAGGAGCATGATCCGAGAGTAAAATACTCCCAATTGAGGTATTCCGGCATGTCGACAACAGATTGGGGGGTACAAACAGATAGTCTAACCTTTGGTAGGACTTGTGGACCCCAGAGTATAATGAAAAATCTTTCACTGAGGGATTCAGCGTCCTCCAGGAGTCCACAAGCCCCATTGAGGCCAAACCAGTTCTAATTCTTCTTAGCGCCCCATATGACAAAGAGGAGGTACCTCCTGATGTATAATGATCCCTTCAGCGAATTCCTGGAAAGTGGAGAGAGTGCGTCAAAGCCAGTCGGCTTGTCCCACATTAGGTGCATATATGGAACCTAATGTAATGGTTCGTGTGCCAATAGAGCCTTTTATAAATATAAAACGGCCATCCCTATCTGAAAATGTTGAACTGATTACCATAGGTGTATTTTTGTGAATAGCAATTGAAACACCCCTGGAGGAGCCACTGCAGGAGGGGGCATGGAACCACTGATTAAATGTTGATTTGGACATGCAAGGAACATGCCCACTCCTGAAATGTGTCTCCTGTAAGAGGGCAAAGTTTACCTTTTGTTTTTTCAAAGCTATACATATTTGAGAGCGTTTGGCAGGAATATTCATGCCTTTAACATTAAAGGTACATACCCTAATGTCCGCCATTATGTGTTAGTAGTACCGAACCTCACAGCATAGAGATAAAAGGGTGAAGAAATGGACCTAAAAGACAAGGGGTGGAGGGGGGAAGGAAAGTCTGAGGGAAAAAAGGAAGAAAACAAGTTATCAGCAGAACACTGCTCTGGCAGAAAGTTATGATTGTGCGTAAAGTATATCATATACCGACGCAACATAAAGGAGTGAAGTTGGCAGTAAAACATAAAGACCAAATAGAGATAAGAGAGCAAGTAGAACATAATAGGGTGCAATTTCCGAGCGATCACCTGTAATTGTTAGCCATATAAGGAAAACTACAAGTGCATTCTCTACATATAAAATATTGATTGATACTTATCTAAAATCAAGATGATGCACCACTAATATACAAAAAGTCCAGTACAATGGACAGAGTGAGGGAGTTCAGGTGTCTTCACCAGGAAATGTAGGTTTTCTGGGAGTGTTTCTCCCTGCTTTCCTTTTGCCCTGGCTCTCCGCGGGCCTGCCTGCTTGTATCCAAGACGCTGGAGAAGGAAGATCCGGAAAATCTGTAAGATCCGTGGCAGAATTCCAGTCAGGTATTTCCAAGTCTGCAAGATCAAGGGTGTCATAGACCGCAGGTAAATCAGTTGGAGAGCGTACAACTAGTTTTCTGCTCGGCGTATTGATGAAGAGGCCAAAGGGGCGAAGCCACTTATAGGTAATGTTCAGACCCCTGAGTTTCACAAGGAGCGGTTTTAATGTCCTGCGCTTTTGCAAGGTGAACATAGATCTTGGAAAAGGAACAATTCCGCATCACCAAACACTATAGATTTTTTGTTTCTTGCCGCGTGTAGTATTTTTTCCTTTGACTGAAAGTTGAGCAGGCGGCAGATAACATCCCTTGGGGGATCTCCTGGCTTGGGGGGAGGCCGCAGTGCTCAGTGGACTCTGTCCATAGTAAGATCCAGGCCATGGTCTGGACCCAAAAGCATGCTACAGATCTCCAATACGGCGCCCCTTAGCTCCTCTGTGGAGACAGACTCTGGCAGGCCTTTAAAGCACAGGTTATTGCGCCTGCCGCGATTATCTTGATCTTCGGATAGGTTATAAAGCTGGTTGATATGGGCCTGCACCTTGTCTAGACTGCTAGCAACTGCGATAGAGTAGCAGGTTACCTTATCTTGTTGCGACTCCAGCTCATCCACGAGGTCCGCAATCTGTCACATGTCGCGTCTGATGTCTGTGAGATCTTTCTTGAGTGGAGCGAGGGCCTCTGTGATAAGATCTTTCATAAAACGTCTGGATACTGGAAGATCTTCTTCACCTCTACCCTGTTCGGGTTTGCTTTGCCCTCCTGATTCAGCCGAGCCCTCGGAAGGAGCGACTGTGTCTTGTTGCGGCGCCATCTTGGGCCTAGGTTTAGCAGGGGTAATCAGCCTTTTGCGGACAAATTTATCCATTTCTCCTCTGGTAGGTCCAGGTGTGGAAGCTCCTTTCGCCTCCCTGGATCTCTCCCTCGAAGATTTCCCCATTATGGGCTTAAGATATTTGCTGAATATGCTCTTTTATCAGCGGTCGTCTGCAGAGCTCACAGAAGCATGTCTTGTGCGTCTGCTGCCAGGCTTCGCCCCCCATGCTTGGTTCATTTTAATGAGCGTGAGCTTGCCCACATTGACTATGGAAAGGCGGCTGCGCTTGTCTGTGATAACATCCCCTGCCATGCTAAACACACGTTCAGACAATACACTGGCTGCAGGGCAGGCCAGCACCTCCAAGGCATAAAGGGCGAGCTCAGGCCATGTGCCCAATTTGGAGACCCAGAAGTTGAATTGGGCAGACACATCAGTCAGTACGTGTAGGCCTGTGCACACATACTGTTCCACCATGTTGCTGAAATGCTGCCTCCTGCTAAGACGTTTCATATCAGCTGGTGGTGCTGGTTCTTGTGGCATGCTGACAAAGCTTTTCCACATTTTGGTCATGCTAACCCTGCCTTCTGAGGTGCTGGCGGTGCCCCAGCTGCGTTGGCAACCTCTTCCTCCTCCTCTGCCTTCGATTTGTGCTTCCATTGAGGCTCCGGTGTCAGGTGGGAATTCCATCAGTCAGGAATGCAGAGCAGGGGTAGTCTGAAAGAAAAAAGGGGTACAGATCACCCAACAATCTAAACGCCGCTAACTTTACAGAATATATCTCCCAGTCAGGTTTGCAGGGCAGGGTTAGTGTGAAAGGAAAAAGGGGTACAGATCACCCAACAATCTAAAAGCTGCCGAACTTACTTAATATATTTTCCAGTCAGGTATGCAGGGCGGGGGTAGTGTAAAAGAAAAAAGGGGTGCAGATCACCCAACAATCTAAATGCTGCAGAATTTGCAGAATATATTTCTCAGTCAGGTATGCAAGGCAGGGGTAATGTGAAAGAAAAAAGGGCTATAGATCACCCAACAATGTAAACGCCGCCAAATTTACAGAATATATTTTCCTGTCAAGTATGCAGTGCAGGGGTAGCGTGAAAGAAAAAAGGGGTACAGATCACCAAGCAATCTAAATGCCGTCAAATTTACAGAATATATTTCCCAGTCAGGTATGCAGGGCAGGGGTAGTGTGAAAGAAAAAAGGGGTACAGATCACCCAACAATCTAAAAGCTGCCAAATTTACAGAATATATTTCGCTGTCAGGTATGCAGTGCAGCAGGAACACACCCTCAAAGCCACTTATGAATGACTGGTCTGATAACCGTAGAAATCTCCACCCACAATCTACGAGCTGGATTTACTGAATAAATTATCAGAAATGTAGTGCAGGCCGCAAATGTACTTTATGGCAAAAGAAAAGTGTTTTGTTTTTTTTCACCAACAATGTCACAATTGTATTTACTGGTTATATTTCACTCTCAGAAATACAATGCAGGCTGCAAATGTACTTTATGGCAAAAAATAAGTGATTTTTTTTCACCAACAATATCATAGTTGTATTTACTGGTTATATTTCACTCTCAGAAATGCAGTGCAGGCCGCAAAGGTACTTTATGGCAAAAAATAAGTGATTTTTTTCACCAGCAATGTCACAGTTCTATTTACTGGTTATATTTTACTCTCAGAAATACAGTGCAGGCCACAAATGTACTTTATGGTAAAAAAATATATATATTTTTCTCACTCACAATGTTCCAGTTGTATTTACTGGTTATATTTCACTCTCAGAAATAAAGTGCAGGCCGCAAACTTATTTTTTAGCAAAAAAATTTGTATTTGTCCCCCCAGAATTTAACAGATGGATTTACTGAATTGATTACACTGTCACATATGCAGCACAGGGCTACTTTACAGAAATAAATGTGAATATGTCACCCCCTGGGTCCTTGAATTTACAGACGGATTACCTATAATATTTTCCGTTCCCCATGCACATAAGCAGTGCAGGTGCCCATTGAACTTAAAAAACAAGATTAAATTATTGTCACTAGCAAATTATTGTCCCTGGCAATATTGTCACTTGCACAAAATGGCCACCGACGCCCTCCCAACTAACAGGCGGATTAAAATTTACTTTTCTGTGTCACTGGGCTCAGGGCAGGGTACAAAAGTGTTGCATTGCGCCCACAAAAAAAAATTAGTTGTAGCCTTAACACCAAGCTTTGATATCAGATTTTTCCTAATCTCTCCCTCACAGCAGCATCGTATCGCTACACTAGTAAGAGCGGACGTGACGTGCTACGTGACTCCAGCTTATATAGAGGCTGGTTCACATGCTGCACTAGCCAATCACAGCCATGCCATTAGTAAGCATAGCTGTGATGGCTTTTAAGGGCATACATCTTAAATGCTTGTTGATTGGCTGCCCTGCAGCCTTTCAACAAGCTTTATTAAACAGTAGAACAACTAACTCGAACCCGAACTTTAACGGAAATGTTCGGGTTCGGGTTTGGGCATCAAAAACCCTAAAGTCCGGTACGAACCCGAACTTTACAGTTCAGGTTCGCTCAACACTATCGGTGACATTAACAAAAACTTACTGTTGACACCCTCTCAACTCTGTCGGGGGGGCTCTACTTGTATAACCGTTTAATAGAACAGGTTCGGTAGACATCTATGTGGAATCAGCTGATGAGGGTGTTAAAATACTGCGTTTATTCTTGATGCTAACATCTACCTGTAAGGCTGATGATACTTGAGTTATATGGTCAGTTTTGGCCCCGTGACTGCCCAAATAAGTGAAGTATTCAGTGATTCTAAGAGCAACCCCTGTCATCTCCATGTCATACTGACTCACAGTATAATTTCACTACCACAGCAGACTCCCTATGCATGGTACTGCAAGGCACAGTGTTCTACACCCCTATAAAGGCTATGCAGCCTGGGAATAACCATTTTTTAACATGATTCACAGCAAATAAATTTGTATCGAAGCAAAGTTTTGCCGAATAAAATTTCTGAAAAATCTGCTTATCTCTAGTAACAAATATATCAGGCTGAACTTCTTTGACATCAGATGAACATTGCTTTTCTAGGTAATTGTCAGTCTGTGGTCAGAATAAAAAAACATCATCTCAAATGGAAATGTCCATCAAAATGCAGTTTTCCTGCTTCAGAGCCAGTCGGTCTGAAGTATGTGTGGCTGCCGCCGTCTTGGAAGCTGATGCTGCTACAGGTCTTTTTCATAAATCTGGCTAAGTTCCTCTGGTTAGCTTTTGATTGCCCAAGAGTCACTTGTTTAGTTCACCCAATCTTGACCATCTTTATTCAGCCAAGCTGGCGTAAACTTAGAGGAAAAGTAAGCTCTAGTACAGAATTTCATGGCGCATGTCCATAGCGTTCTGGTGCAGGCTCCACTTCCAAACAGGACAATTTATTAACATGTAAAAAAAATGATAAAGTAAGCTTCAGATTTTATCTGCTATAAATAAAGTAAACAACCAAAATCCTCAGAAGAAGCTGCAAAGCTGAAATTTGAGTTGGGGCACATATGTTTTTTATTTCTGCTATACCATATTTATTTATTATGCTTAACATAATTAGATACAGTATCTTGTGAATAAAATATATATTTGTGCTTTAAGATCCCTTGTATCAGAGTACTTCACCATAGGAACTTAGTGTTTCTCTGTTTCTCGTTTACAGCAAGCTTTAGCGACTAAGAGAAAAATATTGGTACAGAATTATAGCCAAAGTTATCTTGACTTGCTTAAAGGCCATATAAACCTTTGGGGACAATGTTATTTGATGATTGGATTTGACTCATTTTGGGCTAAAAATTATTTGGTCAATTGGTCTTTATTAAAAATATTGAGCCGTTCTGTTAAAAGGGTGAACTGTTTTTCTAGCTGTGTGAATTGTACTTTTTACTTTCACTTTGTGCCAATCATCTAATAAACATCTCTAAATTACTAAAAGATCATAAATCATTATTTAAGCATCATTCTTAGAAGTGAGATAAGAAATGTCCTATAATGAATGTTTTCAGAGATCAGAGATATGGAGTGAATTAAAATTCAGATCATGCTACTAGATAAAATCAAGGCTGCACAAAGACAGGGGTTCAACTTTATTTAAGACCAATTAAGAAAATAATTTTTGCTCAAAATCAGTACAATGCAATAATAAAGAAAATAAATTGCCCCCAACAGGTGCCTTTAAGTAGTGTTGATCACGAATTTTCAAATTGCGAATTTTAATCGCGAATATCGGCACTTTGAGAATTCGCAAATATTTAGAATATCGCAAAATATATTCGCAATTGCGAATATTAGTTTTCATGCGAATTTTCTATATGCAAATTTTCGCAAGCAAAAAAATTGTCATTATTTTCTAATTGCAAAAATTAGCATTAAAAAATCGCATAAATTTGCATAAAAAATTTGCATAAACTGGTATTTTAAAAGGTATCTTAAATGCCAGTTTATGCGAATTTTTATGCAAAATTTTCGCAATCTGAAAATAATGACTGGAGATTACGAATTTGCGAATCTTCGAATATATGGCGAATATTCGCCCCAAAAATTTGCGAAATATCGCGAATTCAAATATTGCCCCTGCCGCTCATCACTACCTTTAAGGTTCCATCTAGAGCTGGACGAACCTGTCGAGATTTGATTTGTTTCCGTTTAGCCCAAATTTTTAATAGTTTGGTTCTAACCCAAATCGATTTAGGCTGAGCCAAATTGGCTTCAATTTCCCTGGAAATACCACCCTCTAGTCTCCTACAATTTTTAGGAAAACATGTTATCTCTTTTCATTCATTTTTATGAATTTTTCCTTTTTATCCCCCCCCAAGCTTTTGAATGCAATGACAGCAATGGTAAATCATGTCTGAGTGATACTGACATACATAGCTATGGGTAAACACGTTACAAACCACATGTTTAAAGGGTTTCTGTCACCAGATTTGGGCATCATAAGCTGTCTGACATTAGCGATGTGCCAATGTCAGACCTTCCTAATAATGTTAATAATATGCCCCTCTGACCTTTTATAAGGCTAAAAAAGTCTTTATATTATATGCAAATTAGCCTCTAGGAGCAGGGAGGGTGTTGCCTCTGCTCCTAGAGGCTCCATGTTCACACCTGCGGCCACGCCCCTCTTCTTGTGATTGACAGTGCCGGGCAGCGCAGCTCTCCTGCCTCCGGCACCTCCTGCCTTCCGAAATCCCGCACCTGCGCCGTCCGTTTGTGTATTCGAGGCAAATTTGCATATAATATAAAGATGTTTTTTAGCCTTATAAAAGGTCAGAGGGGCATATGATTAACATTATTAGAATGGTCTGACATTGGCACATAGCCCAAATCTGGTGACAGAAACCCTTTAAAAATTCACCGCACCATCATATGTGTTATACATTTTCATATGACAAACCATCATGCCACTACGGCTGTCTCTGTCTGCAACATGTGCCATATGGGTGCTGCTGCCTACTGAACCGCAGTTGCTGCGCATTGCTGCTAATTTCCTACTGCCACCTACAGTAGCCATACGGAACATGATGATATGCAGAATGACACGTAGACAGAAACAGTGGCAAGATAGGGCACTATCAGCAAGTCTATTCATCAGCCTTAGCCAGAGAAGTGTGAAAATCCAGGCTTGGTTCATTCTGACAAAATTGATGTTTTGGACACTGACCGAGGACATCTTGGTCTGTTTGGGTGTCAACATTCCACCTGCTGCACTGAAAACCATCTCTGAGATGACACTGGAGGCTGGGCAAGAAAGAATACAAGGAGCATACTGAGCCAGTTCTGGCCACTGTTCCAGTCTGCCTGCCCAGAGGTCCATGTAGTCAGGGAACAGAGTATGCACTGGAGAAAGAAGAAAGACTTGTTCTGATTGGGAACACTGGCCAAGAGGATCAAGAGGAAAGCTGTGACACCTGGCTCCAAGGCATGGTGTCAGACTCAGTAGTCACCTCCACATGATCCTGTTGCAACTGAGAAGATGAATGTGCCATACAATCCACAATCTCATCCTCTTTCTACTCAATGATAATATTGCACCTTTCTGAAACCAGGGAAATCTACTACTTACTCCTACCTACTTCTACCCACTTTTATCACCCGCTACTACTACTACTACTACTACTACTACTACTACTACTACTACTATTTGTAAAATACACATTGCACACTTGTTTTGCAATTTTATGGTTAAAAACCCCCAAAAAACTGTCTGGAGATGCTCTGACACAGATTTCGGTGTAGTATTTCAAATATTTTCACTCAGAGATTTAAAGTGCAATCTTCGTTATTGTAGAACACATGTTGCATATCTGTATTATTGTTTTAAATATTAAAAAACCCTTGAACTGTGTGGATTTGCTCTGATGCAGATTTATGTCTAGTAGTTAACATGTTTTCACTCAGAGATGTAAAACACATGTTGCACACATATATTGCTATTTCCCAAAAAAGTTAAAAATATTAAACTGTCTTGAGATGCTGTGTCGCAGATTTGGGAAATGAGCTTATTCTCCCCACAACGTCACTTGAGGGAAAAAGCCATATTTCTGTTCAAATGGGGAAAAGAAAGAAATCTTCTTACAAGTAGTTGATTTTGAGGTTCTGCAGCAGCTATAACTGTGCTAAGAGGCACACCCAGCCTCAGTTTCTCACTTCTCCTTTCTGGCTAAAAGCTTTCCTTGTCTTTTCCTATTCTATATAATTATTCTTCTTTCTATTTCTAGCTTTTCCCTAAACTGTCCTTGATGCTAGAATAGAAGCTTAATTGTGACTGTACACTGTCTCTTTTTTTTTCTGTCAGACACTGCTATACCCATCCCTTCTCATTCACAGGCCAACACAGAATGACATTGTAGTCATTCTGCAAGGGCACCTCACTGCCTGCTGCAGCACTGTTTGGCTTATCTGGGCTGTCTGTTGGCCTGTAAGCCAATCAGGGATCCCCTCCACTTCCTCTTAGGGTCATGTGAGCATCCTTCTTCTTTCTCCTTTGTGTTTTTTCCCACCAACGTGTGATTTGTCCAAAGTGTACCTGAAAACCTTTGGTTTCTTCTGGAGGATGGAACTTTGAAAAGTTTATAACGAACTAGGTTCAATACAAATGGATTCGCTCATCTCTAAACAAATCTTGTTAAAGTGACCATTCAGATGGCCCTGCAGTGAAAATAAAACTGGCTACATCTGTATTTTAACTTTCTATATCTGCTTTTGTGAAGTGCAACTCATTTGTCCAAGCTACATGAAGAAGTAGAAGTGTATATGGAATCATTAAATGCCCTTAATTTAGTAATTGAAAATTTCAAGCTAAGTGTCCCAGGATGATTTTGAAACCTAAAAAGTCCCTTTATTTGAGGGAATGGACATTAAACATGGACACCTGTTACAAACTTTGTAATATTATTAGTTGTAAAAGTTGAAAGTATATGAGAATTTATCATTCTATCTATAGCTATTCATAAAAATCCAAGACATTTTCTCTCAATTTTAACAAACAAGCTGCCAAATGAATAAAATAACAAGAAGCTACAAATTTTAAAATGTAGATATTTTCTTGTAAAAGAAAATAACCATATTCTACAGACAGTTATTTTGTTGGGTCAGTATATTAAATCCTCATACATAGAGTATTTTTGAATTTTGTCATCATAAACAGCTGCCAAATATGTAAACGAATGCAATATAAATGTATTTTGTTAAAATAATACGAGTAGAACATGCTTGATAATCCACATGCCTAGCTTTTCTTGTCTAAGAAAGTTGGCAAATATGCAATGAGTTATTTTTATCAAAGTGTAAGATGAAACTCTGACTAGATTGGTATTAATTTAGGAAAGAGTAATCAGTTGGTTCTATAAATTATTCCTTTAAAACCATTTCAAATAAAGCTTTGATATAATTTTGCAGCACCATTGACAAGGGCATAAATTAAAACCCTCATATAGTTCTAATATTTAATTTGGAGTAGCAAATTAATTGTTTTATTATGTTTTTGTTAATCAGAAAATATATTTGCTTAATTTAACTTAAATAAATGATATCTCAAAAGTAATTTATCTAACTCCATAGTTTAGAGAAAAATGAATGGTAATTCTTATCAATTCCTCTGTTGCAAAAAATACACCATCTAGTCACATTATTACCCTAAGTTCACACCTGAGCGTTTTACAGCGCGTTCAAACGCGCTGTAGAACGCTCAACACATGAAAACCAATGCTTTCCTATGGCCCTGGTTCTCACTTGAGCGTTTTACAGCGCGTTTGAACGCGCTGTAAAACGCCCGACGCATAAACAAGTACTTGAGCTTTTTTTGGGGCGTTTGTCGCGCGTTTTGTGATTGACACCACAGTAGTCAATCACAAGAACGCACGTACGAACGCGCGTTTCCTATTTGCAAAAACGCGCTGAAATACGCGCGACTAAAACGCGCGTTTTAAGAACGCTCGGGTCTGAACCCAGGGTTAGGGTAAGAAGGACTCCTATTCAGTCCTGTATCTCCTTTCACCTACTCCACATACATGATTGGCACAAATGTTTCGCAATCATTGTTTGCCTCACCAGCCGAAGGAAGTTACTCCCAGTTGATGTTCACTTGTTCATAGGTATTCATACCATGCGGTGTTAGATCCTATCCAGCAGGGAGTCACAAGGGGAAATAAGCAAGGAGATATGTTTTAACAGTGTTGCACAGTCTGTGAACTGCTTTTGTGCTGCTGTGGTAAAAGTGTATTGTTTGTGTACAAATGGCACCACTGTGAATAAACATGCCACCACGTGCCATTGATGTGAGAGGTGAATGCCAGCTACGGAGGTGGGCAAGGGCAGACCGACACATTATAGTAGAGAACTTCCCTGCCAAAAAATAACCAGGGGACTACCAGACATGTATCTAGAACAATAGTTCAATGAACCCTACTGCATAGGGGGCTCCTAAGAGTATTAGAGTATCAGAAACAATCACATATTAGACATTTCAGGCAAGTACTGTAAACAAAAAGGATATAGGGTTAGTTAAAGGCCAAGCATAGTGTGAACCCACAATAAACACTTGAACTAAGCTACTCATTTTGTGAGAACATTAAACTTAGTACGCAATACCTTTAAGTGTCTTGAATGAAGTTTGTGTGGAAGCTTACAATCACTGATGAAACACTGTATTTTGAAATGGATAGTCGCTGAATATAAAAAAAAGAGCAATAAAATGTATTATATGGAGCTGTTTCATGATTCACGGTGATTCATTGTGAAGTGCTCTCTACATTGAGCTACTTCACTAACCTCTTCTCTGCTCTTAGTGACAGCTGTAGTACCCAACCAGGAGAGCACTATAGCAGTTATTTAGAGCAGATGGGAGTGGTTATGAAGTAACTCATTGCAGAGAGCACATCGGAGCCAAACCCCACCTCCAAGCACTAATTAGGCATGAATGGGATGCCATTATTTAGGATTTGGCATACAAGCTAATATCCAGCATGCCAGGGCGGATTGCTGAATTCTTGAAAAAGAAGAGTCAACACTGTAAATATTAAGTCTTTGCATAAATTTTATGTATTTGTTAATAAAATTTATTTAAAAAAAAACTTATTAAATGCTTAGTACTTCAGTACACCATAGAAACATCTGACAAAAAAGATCTAAAAACACTGAAGCAGCAAACTTTGTGAAAACCAAACTTTTGGTCACAGCTGTATACTAAATAATTTTCAAAAATGTTAGTAGAATAATAGAATATATACCATGGTTAGCAAAATTATAATTAGGAATAGATATACTGGACCGGATCCTAAAAGCTTGCAGACACAATGGGCAGCAAGTTAACCCCTTCCTGACTGCCCACTGGCTATATACGCCCTATTTGCACATACCCTTTGTAAATATATATATATATATATATATATATATACATACATAAACGGTCCAGAAGTGCTTTAGTTCCAGCACTAATCAGCACTCGGAATAAAGCTCCTGCTCCTGCAATCTAGCAAGTGCTTGTCGGGTCCTGGCTGTGAGACTCAGCGGTGGCCATGAGGAGAATACAGCAGCAGTTTATTACTGCTCTTGCCTTCACGAGTGCAGAGAGGGAGAGCAGGAAAAAGCCGAGTGCTTCCTTTTTTAGTCCCTGCGGTCCACCAGGTGTCTTGGGGCAGGAGAAAAGCTGAAAGGTCTAAGCAGACCCTGATCAGCTCTGATTGTGTGTAATGCCCCCACAAGGGGTTATTTTCCTCTATAACTGGGGCTTCTGTGGATGCCCCAGTTACAGTGGAAAAAGTGAAAAAAACAGTAAAAAAAACAAAAAGTCAGTGTCCTCCCTAAGTCTTTTAACCCCTTTAGGACACATGACGTACCGGTACGGCATGTTTCCCGAGTCCTTAAGGACACATGACGTACCGGTACGTCATGAGTTGTTCCGATCACTGCTGCTCAGCTGGCAGTGATCGGAACAAGGTACCTGCTGAAATCATTCAGCAGGTACCTTGTTACAATGCCCAGGGGGGTCCTGTGACCACCCCATATGGGCGATCGCTGCCAACCGCAGGTCTTCTGTGCGATCTCTGATCCCCGCGGTCTGTGACCGCGGGGATCAGAGAGTTAATGCCCCCAAATTCTTGATCTTGAACCCCCCCTACAGCCCCCAATCATATTTTGGCTGCGGGGGTGCAGGGGGGGTGGTTGCGGGCGGCAGGCGGGCGGTGCGGCGGGCGGGATCGCGATTGCTATCCCCCGCACGCCTCCTCTGTAATCTATCCCTGGTGTCCAGTGGGTCTATCAGAGTGTCAGCACATTGCTGACACTCTGATAGAAACGGCTGGCATCTGTGCTTGATCAGATGCCAGCCGTTTAACCCCTTCCGTACCGCGGTCCGTACGGACCGCGGTATGGAAGGGTTAACAGGGAGGGAGCTCCCTCCCTCTCCCATCGGGGGGCTGCTGTGCCTTTGCAGCCCCCCAACAGTATGGGATCACAGAGGGAGGGATCTCCACTCCCTCCCCATCACCCACCTTATGGCAGCGGGTGATGGTTGCCATGGAGACAGGACACTTTCAGAAGGTGTAAATAAGCCATTTTTTGGCACCTTACATCACTAAAAGTGTAATACAAAGCGATCAAAATAGTACCAATCAAACCGCCATCTCATCCCGCAAAAAACTAGCCCCTACCTAAAACAATTGGCCAAAAAATAAAAAAACTATGCCTCTCAGACTAATTTTTTTTGTTTCAAAAATGCTTTTTAGTGTTAAATGTAAAAAAAAATATTAAAAAGTAGACATATTGGGTATCTCCACGTCCGTAAGAATCTGCTCTATAAAAATATCACATGACCTAACCCCTCAAGTAAACACTGTAAAAAAAAATTAATAAAAACTTTGTCAAAAAGCCATTTTTTTGCCACCTTACATCACATAATGTGTAATAGCAAGCGATCAAAAAGTCATATGACCCCCCAAATACTGCCAATCTAACCGTCACCTCATCCCGCAAAAATGATACCCAACCTGAGACAATTGCCTAAAAACTGAAAAATATATGGCTCTCAGACTATGGAGATACTAAAACATGTTTTTTTCATTCAAAAGGATATTATTGTGTAAAACCAAAATAAATAAAAAAGGTATACATATTATGTATCGACGCGTCCGTAAGGACCTGCTCTATAAAAATATAACATGACCTAACCCCTCAGATGAACGCCGTAAACATAAAAATAAAAACGTTGTCAAACAAGCCATTTTGTTTGTCACCTTACATCACAAAAAGTGTAATAGTAAGCGATCAAAAAGTAATATGCACCCCAAGATAGTACCATTCGAACCGCCATCTCATCCAGCAAAAAATTAGCCCCTACATAGGACAATCGCCCAAAAAAAAAAAAAAAATATGGCTCTCAAACTATGGAGACACTATAACATGATTTTTTTTTGTTTTAAAAAATGATATTATTGTGTAAAACTTATATAAATAAATAAAAAGTATACATATTATGTATCGCCGCGTCCGTCATAACCTGATCTATAAAAAAACACATGACCTAACCCCTCAGCTGAACACAGCAAAAAAAATAATAATAATACGGTGTCAAAAGCCATTTTTGTCACCTTACATCACAAAAAGTGTAATAGCAAGCGACCAAAATGTCATATGCACCCCAAGATAGTGCCAATCAAACCGCCATCTCATCCCCGCAAAAATGAGCCCCTACATAAGACAGTCGCCCAAAAAATAAAATAAAACTATGGCTTTCAGAATGTGGAGACACTAAAAAAAAATTATTTTCAAAAATGCTTTATTATGTAAAACTGAAACAAAAAACCCCAAAAAGTAGTCATATTTGGTATTGTCGCGTCCGTAACAACCTGCTCTATAGAAATAGCACACAATCTAACCTGTCAGTTCAACTATGTAAACAACAAAAATAAAAACAGTCCCAAAACAGCTATTTTTTGCAAATTTTCCATTTTAATCCATTTTTCCAGTAACAAAGCAAGGGTTAACAGCCAAACAAAACTCAATATTTATTGCCCTGATTCTCTTGTTTGCACAAACACCTCATATGTGGTCGTAAACTACTGTATGGCCAAACGGCAGGGCACAGAAGGAAGGGAACGCCATATGGTTTTTGGAAGGCAGATTTTGCTGGACTGGTTTTTTGACACTATGCCCCATTTGAAGCCCCCCTGATGCACCCCTACAGTAGAAACTCCAAAAAAGTGACCTCATTTTGGAAACTACGGGATAAGGTGTCAGTTTTGTTGGTACTATTCTAGGGTAAACATGATTTTTGGTTGCTCTATATTACCCTTTTTTTGAGACAAGGTAACAAAAAATAGAAATTCGTAAATTTCATCTCCATTTGCCAATAACTCTTGTGGAACACCTAAAGGGTTAACAAAGTTTGTAAAACTGGTTTTGAATACCTTGAGGCGTGTAGTTTCTTAGATGGAGTCACTTTTATGGAGTTTCTACTCTAGGGGTGCATCGGGGGGCTTCAAATGGGACATGGTGTCAAAAAAACCAATCCAGCAAAATCTGCCTTCCAAAAACCATATGGCGCTCCTTTCCTTCTGCGCCCTGCAGTTTGGCCATACAGCAGTTTACGACCACATATAGGGTGTTTCTGAAAACTACAGAATCGGGGCAATAAAAATTGAGTTTTGTTTGGCTGTTAACCCTTGCTTTGTTACTGGAAAAAATGGATTCAAACGGAAATTTTTCAAAAAAATCTCCATTTGCCATTAACTCTTGTGGAAAACCTAAAGGGTTAATGACGTTTGTAAAATCAGTTTTGAATACCTTGAGGGGTGTAGTTTCTAGAATGGGGTAATTTTTGGGTGGTTTCTATTATGTAAGCCTCACAAAGTGACTTCAGACCTGAACTGGTCCCTAAAAAGTGGGTTTTTGAAAATTTCTGAAAAATTTCAAGATTTGCTTCTAAACTTCTAAGCCTTGTAACGTCCCCAAAAAATAAAATGGCATTCCCAAAATGATCGATGCATGAAGTAGACATATGGGGAATGTAAATCAGTAACTTTTTTTGGCAGTATTACTATGTATTATAGAAGTAGAGTAATTGAAGTTTTTGGTAAATTTGGTATTTTTTTATAAATAAAAATGAAATTTTTCGACTTCATTTTAACACTGTCATGAAGTACAATATGTGACGAAAAAACAATCTCAGAATGTCTTGGATAAGAAAAAGCGTTTTAAAGTTATCACCACATAAAGTGACAATGGTCAGATTTTGAAAAAATGGCCTGGTCCTTAAGGTGAAATAGGGCCGTGTCCTTAAGGGGTTAATGACCTCCTGGGGGGCATATTATGTGCCATATATATATATATATATATATATATATATACATTTTATAAAAATTACAAAAAATACTAATAAAAAAAAGGAAGAGAAAAATTTAAAATGCCATCATTAACGGAAACCATCACCATAGTCGCCCTATTCAATGAAACCTAAACATGTTGTATGTCAAAAGATCATAAAAAAATAGGGAATCCATTGCAATAGTTCATTTTTGTATCTGTTTCAAAATGTAAGAAATAAAAAGCTATAATTTTTGGAAAAATTACTTTTTAATAAGAATTAGCAATTTTCACCCAAATTAAACCTAAAAAGGGGTAAAAGTCTCTAACGTAGCGATATCTATGTGGTGAGTGTTGTGATATCCAATGTTGACAGCCAACTATTATCATTCACAGCTGGGTGAGAGTGACGTCACATTAATTTATACTACACTAAGTACACTGCGAATCATAGGAAGGGTTGTTGATTCTTCAATATATACATTTATTATCACTTGATTATCACATGATTATGGACATACAGTGTGTACACATGTTTTTTGATGAAATGATCACTGTTTTATTGCGACTTTGGATTGATTGCACTATTAATTAATGTATGAATTACACTTGTGTATTTGCTATTTAAACTTCCTGTGCACTTGTAATCACTGCTTGAGAAAGATCGCAATGAGCGATTGAAACGTTGCAAGAAGGTGAATAAAGGGATCCATTTTTTTATCATCTGGAGTGCTGCCTGGATTACTATTTTCTACATGTGGACCCATATCCAAGGGTAACGGGAATTGCACCCACCATTACTTTTTTGGAGTGCTGCTACCACTTTATTTCTTCATATATATATATATATATATATATATATATACATTTTATAAAAATTACAAAAAATACTAATAAAAAAAAGGAAGAGAAAAATTTAAAATGCCATCATTAACGGAAACCATCACCATAGTCGCCCTATTCAATGAAACCTAAACATGTTGTATGTCAAAAGATCATAAAAAAATAGGGAATCCATTGCAATAGTTCATTTTTGTATCTGTTTCAAAATGTAAGAAATAAAAAGCTATAATTTTTGGAAAAATGACTTTTTAATAAGAATTAGCAATTTTCACCCAAATTAAACCTAAAAAGGGGTAAAAGTCTCTAACCAAATGCTAATAAACAGTCTGAAGTGTCAAATAAAAAACATAGCAAAAATTATTTTGGTAGTCAAACAGATAAAAAAAAAGTTAGTGCCACTAAACCACCACGTGCACAAAATCACAAAAAAAATTCCTTCACATTCAGGACTTTTTTAGGCCCAGTCATGAAAGCGTTAAACTCTGCACCTCACATAAAACATACCTCAATTCTGTCGTTAATGATTTACATTTTTCCATATTTGTTGTTTTACTCCTTGCTTTCTAAAAGCCATCATTTTTGTTTTTGTATGTTTACATAGCTGTATCAGGGTTTTATTTTTGCGTGACAAGTTTTAAATTACATTAGTGTCAATGGTAACGTAGAGGTTTCCGTTTGCTTCCGTTATAGTCATTTCCGTAACAGATCTGTTATTTATAACGGAGACCAAAGTCTTGTCTACAGGACTTTTCTTTCCGTTACAAATAACGGATACGTTATGGAAACAGCTATTCCGTTTTCCAAACATAATGTAAGCCTATGTGAGATGGAGCAGAGCAGATTGTATTTATGTGTTTTCCGTTATGCTTTCCATTTTGTAATGCGTTTTTACGTTTTTGCATGCTCAGAATGAAGACAACATGTTTGCTGAGTTCTCTAGTGATTACAGGAAATGGAGCTAATCACCTGACAGGAAATATAAAAGCGGCCATTTAGGCACAGTGAGTTTATGCAGCACCAATACTCCTATATCCAGGAGCTGTCCGGCATTATCAAAGAGGTATTAAAAATCATCTCTCACACATGTATTCATTCTGTTTAAGCTTTTTGATGTTTTCTGCCTTCTCCTTCTACCTATACAATTAAGACATGTACACATGATGTAGTCAAGTCATATTATATTGTGCCTAGGCATTAACAGCAATGTGTTGGTGTACACACTTCCAGTGACTGTGTTAACTCCTTCTAAGCACATACTTGCAATTTCACAAGCAACCGAACTGTAACTTTCTGGAGCAATGTTGTGCATTGTTTTGTGAGTATATTATATTTCAAATATATGTGTAATGTCAGCAGCTTGGAACTTTTATGCATTTTTAACCTGCTCAGTGTCCACATGACCATGACACTCTGTGTAATTTCCTGAAGCTGTCTCATTCATTTATTATGTGTAACCATTTCCTCTACAGTAGATGAATAATAATGAGCTGTCCATAGAAGTGAATGGGACGCCATAGTTGTAATTACAGAGCATGCCGCTGTGATGTTTCTGGTGACCAATGATAAAGTTCAATAGCTGTGAGTATTTTACAAAGCTGCTTGGTTGTTGTGCCTGACCCTCGTCAATGTGATATAGATGACATATCATGATGTAACAAACAAATAGGGCCAACACTGTATTTAAAGGCACTCTGTCACCAGCATGTCACCTCCTGTGCTGCTGAGTGGAAGAGATCCCACACCTGTGCAGTTCACTGCCAGGCCCGACAGTGGCTATCCCTAGCAGAATGGCGTTAACTAAAGCATGCACATTGCTGGGAGTGAGACTGATGCCCACAGCGGTCCAAACATTGCGCATGGCCGGGATCGGCAGTGAAATCCATAGGTTCAAGATCTCTTCCACTCCGCAGCATGACGCAGGAATTACAGGGTGGCCTAGACGAGAGGTTAGGGAGGAGTTGTGCATGCAAAAGGCAGAGCAGCCTGGGCACTTACTGGCTAAACTCCACCCCTGGGCATATGGGAGCCATCCTTTGCATATGAAAACCCACGTTTATGATGTGTATTAAACTAAATAATAAAACAACAACGGTGCAATTTAAATCATATTTATATCTGGGCTACAGCATTAGGTTAAGCAGTGCAGGTGGTGATATTTTGGGGACGCACTCGATTTTTACATGACGTAAAATAGGAGAACCTGATATGTGTTGTTCTAACCTCTGAAAACCGTATAATCCCAAGAACAGTGAGTTCACATGGCAAGACAGGGAAAATAAAATAGCCTTGTCACTAAAGAAATAAGCCCTCTTGTTGTGGGAAGCTACAAAGCGGGTCTACCAATACTATTGCTAATTAGTGATGGGCGCGAATATTCGAATCGTGAATTCTAATTGCAAATATCGCCACTTCGAGAATTTGCGATAATTTAAGTATATAAAAACCTCCCCAGCAGCCATTGTATGCAGTATTTTGCAGTTCTGAAAGAGACACCAGTGTCATTGCTGTGCTCTCTGCTTTCCTATGTCATTACATTAGATAGTTGGTTAGTTAGCTTATATATATAATACAGATAGTTAGTGGGAGATAGTCAGTGTAGGTTAGATACTGATATAGATGACCTGATGAGGTTTTGCTGTCCATACATACATGCTACATACATAGTACTCTATGCATGTATGTATGTGTGTATGCTACATACAGACATACATAGTGCTGTAATGTCACAAGTTCACAACAATACTTAGTGCACCAATCATTAATATGTAATCAGACCTGTTAAAATGTGAAGTTGCACATATTGCCCCAAAATATTCGCATCATTCAATTTCGCAATCGCGAATATATTGGAGCACGCTATCTGAATATAAAGCTATTGTAATATTCTGTCGTGCCAACCATTTTCTCCAGTCTCAGAAAAGTTCTAGCAGCTTGAAAAATGTAGCTATAGTGACCCAAGCCTATATTGTGCTCGTATTACGTGCATATTACATTGCCGATTTGCGCAATCAAGAACATATTGGTGGATTCTCCAATTCGCAAATATATGACAAATACTTTACCAAATGTTTTCAAAATATCGTGAATTTGAATATTGCCACTGCCGCTCATCACTATTGCTAATTATAAAAATGCTTCCTCACCAGAAACTAATATCATGGGGTCACTCTTGAATCATGACATCACCCACACAGTCTTTAGCAGCACACTTGCGTTTGTCACATAGGGTGAGAGAAGTACATGATGCTGTGACTATTGAAATTGTTGCTGAGAGCCTCACATCACTATTTTCCCCAAGGAATTGTTTAGAAGGCAAATGTACCTATAGGGTGTGTGGCCATGGAGGCAAATTTCACCCTTTAAAGGAGTTATCCAAAATTAGCAAATGCCCTCCCATATGTCCGACCCGCATACTGAATATACTTACTCCACTCTCTCAGCACTCTAGTTCCGCATACTGTTGCTGCTGATTCTCCCCGTGCACGGAAAAAAACATCCGGTGTTAGGGGGGAGCAGCCAATGGCAGGCGGGGACCAGCCCGCCCCTGCCATTGGCTGCTTCCGACTAACACCAGTTGTTTTCATCTGTTCACGGGGAGAAGCAGCAGCAGCAGTAGGGAACCAAGAGCAGCGCAGGGAGCGAGGTAAGTATATTCAGTATGGAGTGCCCGGCATTTTTAGGGCATTAGCTACTCTTGGATGAGCCCTTTAAGCTTAATACCTTTAAAATATCACATTTATTAAATAAATACATTAAACCTTCAATAGGAATAAAATGGCCGCAATGCTTGATTATGGTTAACCTTCAAATAGCATCATGAACAAACTTACTTGATTAAGGCTAGGGCTACACAACGACATGTGTTGCTCGGCAATAAGTGGACCTATGACATAGTGTTGAGGTGGAAGCAGAATGAGGAGACTACAGAGTGGCCCAATGACAGGGTCTGGCGGTGGAAGCAGTATGAGGAGGCCACCGAATGGCACAATAAGGAAGCCTGTAGGTGGCGGCAGCAGCAGCATTAGGAGAAGGCCATCGAGTAGCACAATGTCAGAGTCTGTAGGTGGCAGCAGTATGAGGAGGCCACCGAATGGTACAATTACCAAATCTGTAGGTAGCGGCAGCATGAGGAGACCACAGAGCGGCACAATGACAGAGTCTAGAGGTGGTGGCAGCATGAGTAGGCCACAGAGTGGCACAATAACAGAGTCTGGAGGTGGTGGCAGTATGAGGAGACCACAGAGAGTGTCGATCGACCAAGATACTTCTGGGGGAACCTGTCTAGCATGAACAGGCCTCTAGTAGCTACAGACAATGTGAAGACAAAGCGTCAAGATAGCTTTGAGCCCGGAAGAGTAGTGAAGTGCATCAAGATACACCACCTTTTACTATATATAACTGCAGAATAAATTAAGTTTTTCAATCAAAATACTTCAATAAAGATTTTACCGCATATAACCGCAGTGCTCACCACTGAATTAATTTTGTTTTTTGACCAACATCCTTCAATAAAGATTTTACCGCATATATCCACAGTGTTGACCACTGAATTAATTTTGTTTTTCGACTGAAATACTTCAATAAAGATTTTACTACATATTACTGTAGTGCTGAACGCTAAATACTATTTGTTTTTTTCACCAAAATACATGACAAAAGATGTTACCACATATAACTGCAAAGCTGAACGCTAAATACAATTAGTTTTTCCCCCCGAAATAAGTCCCAAAAGATTTTACTGCATATTACTACAGCGCTAAACACAATTTTTTTTCCACCAAAATACTTCAATGAAGATTTTACTACATATAATGGAGCACGGAGAAGGTTTTCAGATTCCCCCTGCACTATACGGACGTCTCAGAATTGAACCTCTACTCTCGACAGCAGCTCCTGGGAAGGTCATGGAGCTTCCCTGTCATCCGGCATCTATTTCTCCCTCTGAAGGATTATTATGAAAGTGTGTAGAAGCCACATGAGGCCCCCATGCTGCAGATTTATCATGGAGCCATCATGGAGATTTTACCACATCTAACTGCAGTGCTGAAAGCTGAATGAAATTTATTTTTCAACCAAAATAATTCACAAAAGATGTTAATGCATATAAGTGCAGCACTTAACGCTGAATACAATTTTTTTTCCACCCGAATAATTCGCAAAAGATTTTACAACATATAACTGCAGCGCTGAATGCTGAATAAAATTTGTTTTTCCACCAAAATTATTCACAAAATATTTTACCGCATATAACTGCAGAGCTGAACGCTGAATACAATTTCTTTTTCCACCAAAATAAGTCCCTGAAGATTTTGTCGCATATGAGTGCAGCGCTGAACGCTGAATGAAATTTGTTTTTCGACCAATATAAGTCACCAAAGATTTTACCGCATATAACTGCAGCGCTAAATGCTAAATACAATATTTTTTTCCACCAAAATAAGGCACTAAAGATTTTAACGCATATTACTACAGAGCTGAATGCTGAATAAAATTAGTTTTTCAACCAAAATATGTCACAAAAGGTTTTACCACATATAACTGGGACAGTGAATGCTTAGTATATTTTTCTTCTTCCACATATATACACCCCTAAAGGCTTTTCAACAGAGGGTTATAGGCTGTCATTTAAAAAAAAAACACTGGTGCCTGAGGTGGAGTGATCTGAAGTGAACGGGACGTAGCGGAGGAAGTAGGTCCCCGCTGGAAGAACGAGACGCGGTCCTCATGCGGTTTCTGTGCTGCAGACAAGTCCCCGTAGTGTCCAGTAAGCAATATTGCAGACAGATGCGGGCTGGTGTGAATTAGTTTTCATTTTTGTGCAGGGTTAGTGCATAGTGTATTCACCTGTATTGGAGCGTCGCTCTTATGAACGTCGTCAAGTAAGCGTGCAGTGTGTGAAACGTAAATAGTAAATTTCACGATAACGTAATTCGGCCCGCACAGCAAAAGTAGCTCTTAAAGCACCCATGAATTTTCCTGAAAAAAACATGATATACCTCAATAAAGGTTTTTCAAGATATAAGTGAATTAGAATGTATTTATTTTTCTGCTGATATACGTCAATAAAGGTTTTTCAAGAGATAAGTGCAGCAGCGAATGGCAAATGTATATTTCTTTTTGTACTGGAAATACCCATACATCAATACAGTTTTTTCTACATATAAGTGCAGCAGCGAATGGCTAAGGTATATTTCTTTTTCTACTGATATACATCAATACAGTTTTTATACATAGACAGTGACTTGCAAAAGTATTCACCCCACTTGACTTTTTTCGTGTTTTGTTACATTATAGCCTTAAGTTCAATGTTTTGTTAATCTGAATTTTATGTGATGGATCAGAACACAATAGTCTAAGTTGGTGAAGTGAAATGAGAAAATGTATAAATAAAACTATTGCTTAAAAATAGAAAACAGAAAATTGGCATGTGCATATGTATTCACCCCCTTTGTTAGGAAGCCCATAAAAAGCTGTGGTGCAACCAATTACCTTCAGAAGTCACATAATTAGTGAAATGATGTCCACCTTTGTGCAATATAAGTGTCAAATGATCTGTCGTTACATATACACACCTTTTTTGAAAGGCCCCAGAGGCTGCAACTCCTAAGCAAGAGGCATCACTAACCAAACACTGCCATGAAGACCAAGAAAACAAGTAAGGGACAATGTTGTTGAGAAGTACAAGTCAGGGTTAGGTTATAAAAAATATCCAAATCTTTGAGGATCCCCAGGAGCACCATCAAATCTATCATAACCAAATGGAAAGAACGTGGCACAACAGCAAACCTGCCAAGAGACGGCTGCCCACCAACACTCACAGACCTGGCAATGAGGGCATTAATCAGAGAGGCAGCACAGAGACCTAAGGTAATCCTGGAGGAGCTGCAGAGTTCTACAGCAGAGACTGGAGTATCTGTACATAGGATCACAATAAGCCGTATCCTCTATAGAGTTGGGCTTTATGGCAAAGTGGCCAGAAGAAAGCCATTACTTTCAGAAAAAAAAAAAAAAAAGGCACGTTGTGAGTTTGCAAAAAGGCATGTGGGAGACTCCCAAAATTTATGGAGGAATGTGCTCTGGTCTGATGAGACTAAAATTGAATTTTTCGGCCATCAAAGAACATTTTATGTCTGGCGCAAACCCAACACATCATATCACCCAAAGAACACCATTTTTCAGCAGCCGGGACTGAGAAACTGGTCAGAGTTGAGGAAAAGATGGTTGGTGCTAAATACAGGAATATTCTTGAGCAAAACCTGTACTACACTGTGCGTGATTTGAGACTAGGATGGAGGTTCTCCTTCCAGCAGGACATTGACCCCAAACACACTGCTAAAGCAACACTTGAGTGGTTTAAGGGGAAACATGTAAATGTGTTGGAATGGCCCAGTCAAAGCCCAGATCTCAATCCAATAGAAAATCTGTGGTCAGACTTAAAGATTGCTGTTCACAATCACTGTTTGGGGCTGCTTTGCTGTGTCAGGGCCTAGACGGATTGCTATCATCGAAAGAAAAATG
Organism: Bufotes viridis; assembly: GCA_033119425.1. Classification (NCBI taxonomy): domain Eukaryota; kingdom Metazoa; phylum Chordata; class Amphibia; order Anura; family Bufonidae; genus Bufotes; species Bufotes viridis. The sequence continues at coordinate 127,100,326 of CM065593.1, read as the reverse complement.
AATTCCCAAGTTTATCAATACATTTTGCAGGAGAACTTAAGTCCATCTGTCCACCAGCTGAATCTCAACAGAAGATGGGTGTTGCAACAGGACAACGACCCAAAGCATAGAAGTAAATCAACAACAGAATGGTTTAACCAGAAGAAAACCTGATTGAGATGCTGTGGCAGGACCTCAAGAAAGCAATTCAAACCAGACATCCCAAAAATATTGCTGAACTGAAACAGTTCGGTAGATAGGAATGGTCAAGAATTACTACTGACCGTTGTGCACGTCTGATCTGCAACTACAGGAAACGTTTGGTTGAAGTTATTGCTGCCAAAGGAGGTTTAACCAGTTATTAAATCCATGGGTTTATATACCTTTTCCACCTGCACTGTGAATGTTAACATGTGTTCAATAAAAACATGGTAACATTTAATTATTTGTGTGTTATTAGTTTAAGCAGATTGTGATTGTCTATTGTTATGACTTAAGATGGAGATCAGATCACATTTTAAGACCAATTTGTGCAGAAATCCATATCATTCCAAAGGGTTCACATACTTTTTCGTGCAACTATATCACTGCACTGCACAAGGGCAAACACAAAAAGGGCTTTACAACATATAACTGCACCGCACTGCACTGCCATAATATGCTGAGTATACCCTACCCTGTTTTACGTAAACTTGGTCAATGTGGTTGTTGATATTATTTTTGTAAATTTGTCTAGGAAACCTCCCAATCGATTGTGGGATTTGCAGGACATAGAGCCCCAAGAGGGCGTGGTGGTAGGCACAGAGGACGAGGATGTGGTGGCCATGGCCGTCGGGGTTGACAGTCTGTAAGTGTTTATTTCATTGTGTATTTTGCTTGCATTGTCTAAATGTTTTCATTGCCAAAAGGCAAAGTAAACTGATAAGGGCTCATTCAGACGGTCATATGAATGAATACACATCTGTCCTGCTCTTTTTGGCAACAGGCGCAGAACCATTCATTTAAGTGGGTCAGAAAAACATACAACCAGCACATTGTGTGGTGTGCACATCCATGTTAATTGGTCTGCGGCTCCAAGGGAAAGATAGAGCAGGTCCTATTGTTGTGATAAGTTGCCAACAAGAATTTGCATTTTATATTATCTTTGCGGTCTTGTGTAGTCCGCAAATTCCCGGATACAACTGTCCACTTTACGTGTTTAGCGGAAACAACAAACACTATGGCCATCTGAATGAGACAAAACAATCATGTGTTTGCCATTGTGCCCAAATGACTATAAATGGTTCAGACATGCCTCCACTGAAGGTGTGATATTAATACTTCAACAAACTTATGTTTTATATATTGTTAGAATATAGTGATGTAGCCTCCTTGCCACATTTGTGTTGGGAAAAAGACTATGGAACAGAGTCACACACTGGCAAATCAAGTTTATTGTTATGTATTGATTAAGCATTTCATTTAGCATTTTTTTTTAAGGGTTCTCCTGAGGAGGTGTAGGAGGATGTCATGCTATCCTACATTGACGGTGAATAGAGATGTCCCGAACTATTCGCCGGCGTACGGTTCCCGGCGAACATAGCTTGTTCGCGTCAGCCGCGGCGAACATATGCGATGTCCGCGTTCGCCCCAATACTTTGTCATTGAGCAAACTTTGACCCTTTACCTCACAGTCAGCAGACACATTTCAGCCAATCAGCATACCCTCTCTCCCAGACCCTCCCACCTCCTGTGAAAAAGCAAGGACGGCATCCATCTTAGATTCATTCTGAAGCTGCAGTGTTAGTAGTTGTAATCGCAATGCGATTAATATAACCTGTATTAATCGCATTGTGAATTTAACTTAGAGCTGGGTTCCTAATGGTTGTATTGTTAGAATATAACGAAGATTAAGAATATAGTGCTATATTTGTTATATTTGTCAATTCTAGCAAAACAACCATTAGAAACTCAGATCTAAGTTGTAATCGCAATGCGATTACTATAACCTGTATTAATCGCATTGCGAATTCAACTTACAGTAGATCTGAGTTCCTAATAGTTGTATTGCTAGAATTGACGAATATAACGAATATAGCGCTGTATTCTCAATCTTAGTTATATTCTGGCATTACAACCATTAGGAACCCAGCTCTAAGTTAAATTCGCAATGCGATTAATGCAGGTTATATTAATCGCATTGCGAATTAAACTTAGAGCTGGGTTCCTAATGGTTGTATTGCTAGAATTATATAACGAAGATTGAGAATATAGCGCTATATTCTCAATCTTCATTATATTCTAGCAATGCAACCATTAGGAACCCAGCTCTAAGTTGAATTCGCAAATAAGATGTCCCAAACTATTCGCCTGCGAACAGTTCCCGGCAAATATTGCTTGTGCGCGATTGCCGCGGTGGGCGAACATATGCAATGTTCGGTCAGCCCCTATTCGTCATCATTGAGTAAACTTTGACCCTGTACCTCACAGTCAGCAGACACATTACAGCCAATCAGCAGCATACCCTCCCTCCGAGACCCTCCCATCTCCTGGACAGCATCCATTTTAGATTCATTTGTAAGCTGCAGTCTTAGTGAGAGGAGGGACAGTGTAGCTGCTGCTGATTTAATAAGGAAATCGATAGCTAGGCTAGTGTATTCAGTGTCCACTCCAGTCATGAAAGACTCATCTGATCTCTGCTGTAAGGACAGCGTCCTGACAGCACCCCAAAAAGTCCTTTTTAGGGCTAGTACATCAGTCTCCCTCCCAGACCCTCCCACCTCCTATCAAAAAGAAAGGACGGCATCCATCTTAAATTCATTCTGAAGCTGCAGTGCTAGTAGTTGTAATCGCAGTGCGATTAATATAACCTGTATTAATCGCATTGCGATTACAACTTAGAGCTGAGTTCCTAATGGTTGTATTGCTAGAATATAACAAAGATATAGCGCTATATTCTCAATCGCTATATGCTCACATGGCCACTCGTCGCCTCTGGAAAGAGGTATTTTGTGCCTTGTGCCATTGTGCCTGATTGGGAGACTCTATCCAGTCTGACACAATTGGTTTGTGGTGAGTAATGTAATTTTTTTGGCATCGGTTTTGTTATTTGGAATGATAGCCAACATTTTACATGTCACATTGATTTTAATTGATCAGAAAGTACACTTGGATAAAGATTATACCTTTACTGTCTATTAAACAATGTTTTTTAGCCATTATGTAGGGCATCATTTTTTAATACAAATAGGACGATGGCCATGGAAATCATGTAATGTTATAAATTATTGTTACTAAGGACATCACTTTCCAGACCCCAATCTGATTATTTTTCACACTTGTATGAACCTTGATATTTTGTCTACATGTGACATTTGAATGATTTTTTATGTTTTATTAGCCAGATTTTTCCATCTTTGTGTAATATATTGGCCTCCTTGTTGGAGGACAACACTTACATAGGAGTTGCAACTATATTTTGAACACTCTGAGACAGATTGCTAACTAATGCTTTCGACTGACGCAAAATTTAGATGTGTTTTTCAGAGATACTGATGTACATTTTTACTCACACTGGCTATTTGTATTGTTAGCATCTCAGTGTAGGCCACAAATCTTTAGTAACTCATGAGCCAAATTTGCATACTTCTAAAGTTCTGTGTTTAAACATATTTGTTAAAATTGTTATTCTGGTTTTTGAAATTCTACATAAGGATGTAGAAGGCTTAACACTTATGTTTTATGAAATGCATTAACTAAACACGTTAAGCAATTGCTTCTCAATGGCTTGTTTCAAGATAACGCAATAAGATAATGAAATTTGAGTTAAGGATTTGAGTCTTACCCCTGCTACATCTGTACCATTGCAAAGAACATTGCCCCATGATGAATGCAAAAGGTAATAGCCTTATATGTAGGTTTCCTTGAGTCTACACAATTTTATCATTGTTATCCGAGGGAAAAAATGATTTCACATGCACCAATCTCCTCCGGCTTCTATGTTGAGGAGCAATTGCTATGCCCATTGCTGTGATACATATTGATTAGGTTTCCACAAGAATATCATGTTTCCCAGGCTCAATCTTCAAGAGTTAAAGACTGAGGACAGGATGAAAAAGCATTTTACACAGTCAGCATGTAATGTGTGTCTCATTTCCTTGTCCAGATATTTATGATATTGTGTTACACCGAACACTCATAGGCCATGTGCTTCTCCATGTTTTGCCCATGTAAAGGACCCTGAACGCTTTTTTGCAATGATTGTAACTATTTTTAGCCTTTGGCCAAATTAATCTTATGGGCCCAAAATAGTAATTTTTAATAGTATTTTGAAATGTGTCACACAGTCACTATCCCAATACCCATAATCTTTTTCAGTTTTTTAAATTTAAATATGCTGTCTTTTAATAAGGATGAATTTAAGTATTGGGCCCTATTTTAGATGCAATATAACTTTTCAAGGTATAATCCTGTGTGTTTGTGTTCAACTACAACATGTTTGAACATATAAAACATGTGTTTGATCAGTGTTTTTTCCAACATTATTTTAGATCACATTTATCTTAAATTCGTATTAACAAATCCTACTAAATATGTTTCTTAATCATGCTTCTCTAATGCTATGTTATTCATATTTTAATAGGAGATTTAATCAGAACCCTGCTGGAGGTAAATCCGTGACAGATTTATCTGGGACCTCAATAAGGCTCGGTTGGCCCCCAGCGGATCCCGAGCAGTGAGCACTTGTCCATATCGTTATGAGAGGGTTCTCCAGTTCCTCCAGTGATTTGCTGAGCTAAGAAGGTTGGTTACATTTACTGACAGTTTTTGGACCCAAAGTAGTAAAAATGTAAAAATGTAGGTCTCAATTTGGATATCAATGTTTGACCCAAAAACCCTAAAAAAAACAGACTTTGTAGTGTAAATAATGGCGTAGGAGATGTTGGGGGCCTGTTTGTCAGTTTACAGAATGTATTGTAAGGTTTTTTTTCAACTGACTGGTTCTCCCCTATAATTTAGTTTAATACTCTGTGTAATAGTTTATAATAGTTTGCAATGAAGTGGGTTACAGATAGTACACATCCCTCATTGTGCTGATAAGACCACATTCCTCAGTGATCTCAGAGACATGCGTGCTGCACACTGGAGGAGGGGCTAACAGGTTTAAACTTTCTGACACACATTCATTCAGTAGACTCTACTAGGCCCTCCATTCTAGGTAGGATGTGAGTATGAATTGCCCTATCTCTTTTTTACACCCAGGGGTGTTGGTCATGTGTTATAATGGGGTAGACAGCCATGGGTTATTGCATGATCGACGGAGTCTCCACCCCATTTACGCTAGTGATTTTTTTCTTTAATTTTTACTATTCACTTACTAAATATATTCTCATTATGTAATGATTGCCTATTTGGCTACATGTCCCCCAAAATGTGTGCATTCCTATTTGTTGGATACTTAAATTTTAAGGTAAAAGCCAAAAATAACCTCAAACATAATATTCTTTATTCTCAATCCTTGCAAATTCACATAACCTTATACAGAATATCATGTTTGAGGTTATTTTGGGCTTTTACCTTAAAATGTAAGTATCCAACAAATAGGAATGCACACATTTAGAGGGACATATAGCCAAATATGTAATCATTACATAATAAGAATTAATAAAAGGCACATGAAGGCTGTGTGTCTCCTAATTCCAAATTGTTTAAACAGATGTATGTGAACTTGTATTAATGTTTATTATTTTTAAATATCGTGCTTATAGAATCCAAAAATTGTTTTCCAATTTTGTTAATAATTTGTGGCCTGTCCTTTGGAAAGAACTCCATCCCGCATTTTTGGGGCCCACAAGTTCAAATATATACATACAAAGCCAATTCTCTGGCCAAGCACAATTAGCAATGTAATTGCAAACTTATTTTCCATCATAAAATTGTATAATTTGACTATTTGTTTTTCCATTGTCACTAATACTTTTTTTGTCTCCTTTTATAGAACATATACAAGCACAGAGGATGCTCAGCAGAGGGAGGCACAATCCAAGTCTGATGTGGAGCCAGTTGCCAGGCCCTCTGTCACGCAGGAAGAAGTTTGGGAGAGTGAGGGTCCCCTACCTGCTCTGCAAGTTGCTGCACCAACAGAAAGGCCATATATACTTTCGGCCTTTTCAGCAATTGATGTGAGATGCCGAGCAGGTAGGAAAAGGAAAATGGAGTCAGAGGCTAATCTAGCAAGCATCATTCGGGATTGCTTGCTTAGATTGGATAATCAGAACAGTAGAACTCAGGATGAGCTTCTAGCTCATATCCAGTGGTTGGATGGGGCAGGGTTGCTGGATAGCCTTAATTCTAATGGTCGGTTCCTCCAAAGTCTGACTCCATTGCTGGACCAGGTGAATCCCAATCTTATTCCTGCTTGCTGGTTGGCCCTCATCCAAACCCTTGAGAATTTGCTGTGCCGCCTCCACTGCCAAGCCCTTCCCCAATCCCATTCCAATACCTCATTCAACTCCCATCACCAATTGCCTACTTATCCCCAATCCCACACCCAACCCCCATCCCACTCCCATCCTCCATCCCACTCCCATCCTGCATCCCACTCCTATATCCCATCCCACTCCCCACTCATATCCCCCATCCCGCTCCCTTCCCCAGTCGCCTACCTATCCCCCATCCCACACCCATCCCCCATCCCACACCCATCCCCCATCCCACTCCCATACCCTATCCCACTCCCATACCCTATCCCACTCTGTGAGTAGGGGCCAGGCTTTATATATGTATCCAAACACTCCTTCTTTTCTTCCTGCCCCTACTTCTTTTGTAACTCCCTCCTCTCCTCTCTCAACTCCTGGCCCTGCGCTCTCAGTGTCTTCTTCCCTCCACACTCCCCCTCCTCCCATAGATTATTCTCAGGGTCAGGAACCTTTTCTGACTTTTTTACTCCAGCCTCATGATCTGGACAGGGGGTACCGGCCACTGCAGTTATGTTTTGTTTTTGTATGTTTTTTTGTAAATTGGCATGAAAATTATGTGTCCTGACGTTTTCAAAGCAAGATGCTTGTATTATTTATTTTCATCAGATGAATATAATGTAACTTATGATATACATTTTTTTGGAACATTATGTTTTGGCACTATTGGACTAAACTAAGAATGTGTGAAGGTCTGAGTCTAAAAATAAATAAACACAAACTAGACATGGGTAAACGCTATGGGAATTCAGTAATCTTTAAAGGGGTTATTTAAGACCTGTAATGCCCCCCCCCCAATTGGCAGGGCACCTACGTAGCTGATGTTCCCTGCATGTATGTTGCTACGTCTCATCATATGTGGCTGAAAACATCTGGTGTTGCGTATGGCAGCCAAGGTCGAGCATCCCTAGCCTCACCGGTGACGCTAGGGAGGCTCGTACCCATCACCACCTGCAATTGCCTGCCCCCCCCCCCCCCACACACACACAGGAGGAAGCAGCGGTGGACATGTAGGTAATAGGAGCCATGCTTGGGAGGGATCCTTACTTTAATTTAAAGGGGTTACAGTAGCTTAAAACTTTAAATTACTCCCTCATACAGTAGGGTATGAGGGAGGCATTTAAAGTTCTCAGCTAACTCCTTTAAATTAAGGTAAGCATCTCTCCCAAGCTCTTCTGCTTTTAACCCAAACATGTCCATGGGGTTATATTGGGCTACATATGTGAAGAAAGCAAATCTTTAGCTTTCTCCCATACAGTTCCTCCAAATGTATATAAATTATTACCAGACATATTTAGTTGAACCCAATTTGGCTTCATTATGCAGGTAGTATTAATGCAGCAACACTAGAAATTTTCAAATAAAAAAAATTGTGTTTTAATCACACTTTATACAGAAAATGAAGAAGCATCAACTCAGGCACAAAGTAATTACATTAACAATACAAAGCGAACAACATATACATGCATCTATGGTGAAATCTAGGAGTATGGTAGTCAACTTCAGATGAAACTTCCAAAGTCGATTTGCTCATCCCTAGTGATATCAGACGACACATCTGGGAGCTTTGTAAAGAACCCTGGATGGAGTGAATGGTCCCATTGCCAACCTACCATTCACTCCATAAAAAGCAGGCCCTTAAATATTGATATTTGAAAAAAAAAAAAACAGGATTGGTAGACCTGACATACATAACAAAATCCTGCTTTCTATGTCTGTGTCTAAATAAATGTCAAACATGTGATTACTGTATTAAAACATAAAGACACATTGGCCAATGTGTTTCCCCCTCAAAATATCAAATACGTTAAAAAAACACAAATATTTAACCCTTTAGTGACCAGCCTGTTTTTGGCCTTACTGACCAAGCATTTTTTTTCCTTTTGTTATTGTTGCGGTCCAAGAGCTATAACTTTTTATTTTTCCATCTATATAGCTTTATGAGGGCTTGTTTTTTGCGGAACAAGTTGTAGTTTTTAATGACACCAAAAATTAACTTTCTGATAAATTTTTATTAACTCTTTTTGGGAGAGAGATGGGAAAAACAGCAATACTGCCACTGCGTTTTTACATTAAAAAATTTTACGGCGTTCATTTGTTGGTATAAATAACATAATATCTTTATTCTTTGGGTCAGTACAATTACAGTGATACTAAATACATATATTTTTTTTTTTTTTTACATTTTACAACTTTTTTGCAATAAAACAACTTTTTTAAAAAGAAAAAAATGTTTTTGCATTGCCACTTTCTAAGACCCATAACTTTTTTTTATTTTTCTTCATATGGAGTTGTGTAAGGGCTTGATTTTTGCAGGATGACATATTTTTCATTGGTATCATTTTGGAGAAAATGGTGCTTTTTTATCGCTTGTTATTACATTTTTTCGGAGGCAAATATGAATGTTAGCAATTCTGTCTTTAATTTTTAATTTTTTTTTATGGAGTTCACCGTAGGAGATAATTTAGGGTACTTTCACACTAGCGGCATAGCTATCCGGCAGTCTGTTCCAGCGGGTGAACAGCCTGCTGGATCCGCCATGCCGCAAGTACCTATGTGCTGCCGTGCTGCCGCTCCGTCCCCATTGACTGTAATGGGGTGGAGGCGGAGCTACAGCGCAGCACGTCTGTACATGGCAAAGATCGCTGAACTAAAAAGTCGGACCTGTAGTACTTTTAGTCTGACGATCTCCGGCCGTGCACTGCCATGCTGTGTCGTAGCTCCGCCCCCCGCCCTATTATAGTCAATGGGGACAGAGCGGCAGCACGTCAGCACACAGGTACTTGCGGCATGGCTGTTCACCCGCCTGAACAGCCTGCCAGATAGCTATGCCGCAAATGTGAAAATACCCTTATATGATATTTATGTAGTCAGGATCGTTACGGATGCGGCAATACTAAACATATGGAGAAAATTTTTTTTTTTGCAATTTTTTTCATTGAAAAGCGTATTTTCAATGGAAAAAATGTACATTTTTTTTACTTTTTTATCACCTACCAGTCTTGGGGGGGCCCAGGTATTGAGCTGTGTAAGGGGCCCCAAAATTTCTGATGGCAGCCCTGCTGTCACAGACTCATTTTTTTTTTGTATGTGGACACCCAGACAGCTTTTTGCATCTTCAAAACTAAAAACCTAAAGTTTCTACAATTAATATATCCGTATAAGTGAATGCATTGTAGTATTGCAAGAAAAAGTTCAGTTACAGCAAAGTTGCAAAGGCATTTTACTGCAATACCACCATTAGTATAACTGTTGTAACAACTCAGGGTCACATAGCTCTCCAGGATCGCCATCTTCTCCGTTTAGCATCCAGTCTGACCCCTTTGGGGGGGGGGGGCAGGTCTTAATGATGACTATCCTCATCATTTGCTGGCTTTACTTCCTAGAAAAGTCAACAAGATGCAGAGAGAGGAGGAGCTGGATGTTCCTGATGACATTAGATGATGTGGAGAAGGAGGAAAAGAAGATGGCAGAAGAAGGGCTCTCACCTGTAGGGCAGAAGAGCGCTGGGGTTGGAGAGGTGGGAATGCCGGCAAATTGTGCTCCCTAACCAGCCAAACTCCATACCAGCAACAGCTGTTTAAAGTAGCATTAAAGGTGCCATATGGCTATTAACAATGAAGACCGATTATGCAGTGTAATTGTCATTATTAAATGAAATGGCCACATAGCCATACCCGAACGCAGACTTGACTCGGTGTATCTGATTCCTCCTCCCTCATATTAGATGTGCAGTGTCCCACTCCCTGCTAGTAGTGGGTCACTAAATCCTTTAATAATGTCATGCCATGCTAATGTCTATTTTTTCTGTATTAAGCTGCACATTCCCAACAGCAGGCTGGTCACCAAACTACATTTTAGTTACCACTAGGTGGTGCCATAACATCATATATAAGCAACAGGAGTTTTTCAGGAAGTCAGGTCAGTTGAGGAGTGAGGAGAGGAGTGAAAGGAACACCATGATATAGCTGCTAGGTGTCCCCTTAGCACTTGCCAGCCTGGGGAACCAAGAATCCAGGATCATATTGCAGTACCACAGTCCAGCAAGGGACATAGTGGACTTTTGTGTGCAAAGCAAACCTTTCCAAAGAATGGAGCAGAAGATTTGATACCTTCCGGTAAGGAGACCACCCTGTTCATTGCAGAATTCTGATAAAGATCCAGGTACCTGAAGTCTAGTTTAGTGGAGAGGAACCACAGCTTAGAAAGACACCTCTTCCACACCAGCCAAGCTAAAGCCTGTATGAGCCAACTAAACCAAGAATGTTGTGAGGAATTGCAGCTCTTACCTAATCATTGTGAACCAAAGCACTTTCCCTTAAATTACTACTAACTCAAGGCATTTGGAAGTAAAGTTCCAGTTTTGTTCATCAGCATTTGACTCTGTATTTTTCATTATCCTTATGGTACTGGCATCATGCACACCATGGACCCTGCCTCCAAGGCGCCTTAAAACCACACCACCTAGGGCACCTAAACCACCGTCTGGCAGGAGTCCCTGGACAACAGAGTGTGCTGGTGCTGTCCTTCCATTCACTGTACGTCGGCCCAGGGAGCTGTACAGAACCGTGAGTAAACTACTACTACACCTATCAGCCCAGCATAACTTACATATTGCCCCTGCAGCCTGGTCGCTGTATTAAATTTGGCATCCCTGAACAGGATAAATTCCTCTGCGCCTTTTGTGAACAGGATATATTCCTCTGCACCTTGTGTAAACAGGATCCAAATCCCCAGTGCCTTATGCAAAAAGTATCAAAATCCTATATGCCTTGTGTGATCAGTATCAATATCCTATGTGCCTTATGAAAGACTTTATATGTGTTTTAACCCATTACTTAATGTGGAATACAAATGTCTTTATTGCTTAAAAGAAGTGTTTATTTGGCTAGACAACTACACGGGGATATTGTACAAGACTTCTACTACAAAATCACATTGACGAAAGTTGAAAAATTGAGTATTCTTGTGTCACTACCACTGCTTGCTTTAATCAAATGGACTCTCGAATTTACACTAACTGTCTGCCTCTGGGCCTTCTTGTTCATTTTTGTTGTACCATCACTGTAAAAACTAAAATAATTTCTGCTGCGCCACCATATACTTTCTATTATGTCTCCAAATGTCTGCGCCGCCCCCCTTATGCAAGTGAACCTAGGGGACGGGCCTGTGAGAAGAGCCAGCCTGTGTGAGCGCTGGAGAGACACATCTGACCTCCCTTCTTGTGAAAGGATCAAGAGAAAAGTTGTTATGGCTGAGAAATCGCTGCCTACTATTGATGAGGCTGGTTGAGGAGGCAGAGGGGCAAACCAGAAGTACCCAACTCCAAAGTGCAAGATGAAGAGCTCTTGGAATTGAGCCACCGCCATACCCTTATACCACAGAGACTGGAGAGAGTGGCAGTAACGTGCAACTGACTACAGTACCGATTCCTGTAGATGCCCCTGTGGAAGAGCCACAGCAACCCCTTGAGAGATCGGCCGGCTTCGGGCCGTGAGACCCACTGCGACAGGCCTTATTTGTGGAGTTAAAGGCAACTGGCATAGCAAGAGTCAATCAAAGGTCTACCTTGAGGAGCTCACCAAGCGCCTAGTCATTCACCCGGAGGAGTGCCTACCCCAACTGGAGAAATGACTGCGGACATTTCTCTCTTTTGACAAGGAAAAAGGGTACGGATTTATCCGGGCCAGGGGACCCAGCGAGACTACTAAGTGAACCGGAGATCTGAAAAGCAGGCATACCTGCCGGAGTGCCTTCACATCCTCAGAGTAGGTGAAGTCATCAAGTTTACCCCCGCTGAGGGCCTCAGAGGCCCATACACTACTGCTGTGGTCAGAACTGCCCTTGCGGACGAGAACTGGGAAGACCCAGAGTCTGACATCGAACCAGAGCCTGAACAGGAGACCACAATAGTGTCTGCCTGTGTCTACTACCAGCACCAGGCTTCTTTCACTGGTCCAAATATCTTCTGACAGCCTATTACAGTGGATGCAGAGAAGAGGCCCCTCCGACAGCCAGACCCTCGCCGCCGGAATGAAGAAATTGCCGCTGAGGAGGTCCAAGAAGGATACCTGGCCTACCTGGAAGGTCAAAGCTGCATGGCAGTTTAACAAGGCCTAGATGCTGAGCGTAGGCCCAACGAAGCATCACCAGATGTACCCCGCGGGCTGGAGCCTGCACCCAATCAGCCGCAAGCCGTGAATCCTGAGGGTTTGGCTGCCGCTGCAAATGTGCCAATCCTGTAGCGCGGAAAGAAGAAAAAATTAACTTATACCCATCGTCGCCTATGGGGTCACCCCATGTGCTGCCCTACCAATCTATTGTGCGTTCAATGCACCATCTTTGCACCCCTTACACACCCCTTAATCTGGCTGTTAATTCTGTGGGTGACCTACAGCAACTTTTTTGTGGGTGCAATGCACGATCTTTGTGCCCCTGATGCAAAATTTAATAGTTAATCTGTCTGTTAGTTCGGTGGGTGACATATAACCTTTTTTTTGTGTAAGGTACACCTGCACTGCATCAGTGATAGGGAAATTATTATAGTTAATTCGTCTATTAGATCGGTGGGTGACATATACCCATTTTTGGTGTGAGGTACACTTGCACTGCATCCGTGACAGGGAAATTAATATAGTTAATCCGTCTGTTAGTTCGGTGGGTGACATATATCCATTTTTGGCGTGAGGTACACCTGCACTGCATCCGTGACAGGGAAATTAATATAGTTAATCCGTCTGTTAGATCGGTGGGTGACATATACCCATTTTTTTGTGTGAGGTACACCTGCACTGCATCCGTGACAGGGAAATTAATATAGTTAATCCATCTGTTAGTTCAGTGGGTGACCTCTGAATGAGGAGAGCATCAAATAAGCGACGTGGCCCTGGTCGTGGGGCTGCTGGTGTTGGTGGAACTCCTGTTGCAGGGAGAGGACATGGTGGATCTGTGCCAGCTACATGCCCAAATTAACACCTTCTTCAGGGGCACGTAGGCAACAGAATGTTCAAGGCGAAGGCAAAGGAGGAGAAAGAAGAAGTTGGCAACGCAGCTGGGGCACCACCATCACCTCAGAAGGGAGGCTTAGCATGGGCGAAATGTGTAAAATCTTTGTCAGCACACCACAACAACCAGCACCACCACCTGATACGGAACGTCTTAGCAGGAGGCATCATTTCAGCAACATGGTGGAACAGTACTTGTGCACACACCTTCACATACTGACTGATGGGTCTGCCCCATTCAACTTCTGGGTCTCCAAATTGGGCACATGGCCTGAGCTTGCCCTTTACGCCTTGGCGGTGCTGGCCTGCCCTGCAGCAAGTGTATTGTCCGAACGTGTGTTTGGTAAGGCAGGGGGGTGATCACAGACAAGCACAGCCGCCTGTCCACAGCCAACATGGACAAGCTCACGTTCATTAAAATGAACCAGGCATGGATCCTACAGGACTTGCCCGTACCTTGTGCTGAATAGACAAGTATAACGGGCGCACCCAGCCATTGTTATACTCCAGTGCACTTTCTCTTTGCGTTCTCTTTTACATTTCCCAATGTTTTGGGGCCTTCCCAAATTTATAAAAAATAATAAAATAAAAAAACTGTCTTGGCTAGCTCCTCCTCCTCCACTGCCGCTTCCACCTACACCGCCACGTCTACTGCCTCCTTAGTCCCCTACTCCCCTTTGACATCCGCCTTCTAGTTCAAGATTATTATTATTATTATTATTATTTTTCTATTCTATGGTATTTTAAGTCATTTCCATATCCACATTTGTTTGCATGGCAATTGCCCTGCTCTTACCCCAATTTTGCCTACTTTCGCAGCCCTCTAGCCCTTACTGTGACTATTTTATAGCCATTTTAGTGCACCAAAGTTCGGGTCCCCATTGACTTCAATGGGTTTCGGATTCAGGTTCGAGTTCGGGTCAATTTCTGGTCCCGAACCCGAACTTTGACACAAAGTTTGGCCGAACCCGAACATCCAAGGATCTGCTCATCCCTAGTGACAGGTAACACCCGCCTTGTTGGAACTTCACCTTGCATATGCTACAGCATCTGTAAGAGCAGCGTAAAGTGGTAAATTATTTTGCATGCACCATACCATGTCAGCAGAGAGCATGCGTTGTTTTGAAGCCATTTAGGAGCAGCTCATCAGGTACGTGTGTCGTATACTCAGGCCCATCAAATAGGCCACCAGATTTCTCTGTAGGGAGAACTGCCACATCAGTGATGTCCACCCTCTGATATATATTTGAGAAGACATTGACGCTGTTGTAACAAGGGATGGCGGAAGAAAAACTGCTTCTGCATCTTGCTGTAGCTGTGGGGACCCACATGGACAAAATCCCATGGAGTAGGAACGGGTAGATGAGGACTTACCACTGGTGAAACCGGAGGAGTAGAAGAAGGTAGGAGTCATTTGTGCAGGAGGACTTGGTTCTAGCAGCTTAAATGAGTTTTCCCCAAGAGTGTCAAGTACAGGCTTGTAGAGGAATGGTGGTCCTGTGAGCCATGTGGTATCTTTAAGGTGGGCTGCAGGAACAGCTCTTGTAGCATGGTCTTCAGGGTTGAGGTCAGTTGGTACATAGCCCCACTGGGTAGGCTGTGTAGACCTCCTGATTCTTTGAACTCTGTTATGAACATAGACATAGAATCTCCTAGTGTAATTGTAAATGTAGCCCAACACTACTTTTCTGCCTGTATGCAACATTGTGCTATCAAGTTTTACATCTATTTCAGACACAATAGGGTCTGCTAGCTCTACTGCTAGAACAGCAGCACAAAGTTTCAGTCTTGGTATGGTAAGCTCAGAACTTGGTGCCAGCTTTGCTTTGCCCATTGTAAAGCCAATTTGGACCTGGCCTTTAATGTTTATAGTTTTAAGGTAAGCGACTGCAGCAATTGCTTTTACTGAGGCATCACAAAATGCACACAGCTGCCTGGACTGAACCTCAGCAGGAGAGAAGTGGGCATATGGCCTATGTAAATGCACGTTAGATAATGCCTTTAGAGAGTCTCTCTATGTTACCCATAGTGTCTCTTTCTCTGAGGGAAGTGGTGAATCCCAATCACATGTATCTGTGGTTAACTCTCTGAGCAGAGTCTTACCTTGAATAATAACAGGGGCTGCAAATCCAAGTGGATCGTATAGATTTTTAATGGTGGATTGGACTCCACGTCATGTGAAGGGTTTCTGTTCTTGGTCGACCTGAAAGGTGTCAGACTTGAGGTCCCAGCTGAGCCCTAGGCTGTGCTGCATGGGTAATGGGTCGGTTGCCAAGTCTAGATCTTTCAAGTCACTGCAGTGATCTTGAGTAGGAAAGGACTCCATAACAACTTTGCTGTTTGAAGCTATCTTATACATTCTGAGGTTTGAACAGGAAAGCATACTTTGAGTCCTTTTGAGTAGACTGATTGTGGCCTCGGATGAGGGAAGCGACTTTAAGCCATCATCTACAAAGAAGTCTCTTTCAACAAACTTCTTAAAGTCTTTTCCATAGTCTTTTTCACCTTCCTGGGCAGAAAGTCTAAGTCCATAAACAGTGACTGCAGGAGATGGGCTGTTGCCGAAAAAACATGCACTTTCATGCAATATTCTATGATGTCTTGGTTAGGGTCATTGTCTTTGAAACAAAAGAATCTCAAGAAGTTCCTGTGTTCTTCCCTTACTAGAAAACAATCGAACATTTGTTGAATATCTGCAACTACAGCAATGGATTATTTGCGGAATCTGATGAAGACACCGAGAAGTGTGTTGTTGAGGTCTGGTCCTGTCAAAAGAACATCATTGAGAGAGACTCCCTCATAATGTGAACTAGAGTCAAATACTACTTGGATTTGTCCTGGCTCTTCCTTTTCTTTTAGGGGTGGAGCTACTTCTGCATGACTGTTTTCCAATATCTTGTTCATGAACAAGAAGAAATAGAGTGAACAGAAGCATTTAAAGGCTTGATCTCTGTTGTTGGGAAGACGACGTCTCCCACTGTGTCTTGAAAGGCAGTTGTGCAACCCAAGTGTTTATTTTATCCTTGAAGAATCCTTGTTCCATTATGTTTAAGAAGGCCTCATCTTGTGGTCCTCCTTTGTCCTCTGGAACACCTTGCACCCCAAGTGGTCTTGGTCTTCACCACAAGAATAGCTCTCGATTTGTGTAAAGTCAGGATACAGTACACTTGCCGTCTTCTCTCTTACAAGGAACCTGTTAGGACAAGGCTGAAAGAGGGATGGACGTCCGTTATCCAAGGAATTTGTGTAAAGAGAATTCACTGTGTTTGGCTTGTGGACATTTCCTAGGCAGACGTCACTTATAATGACCCACCCCAGGTCAAGCTTCTGGGCATATGGAGAATTGTTAGGACCGTTTATTTGTTTTCTCACCTAGTGGCCCATATGATATCTCTTCCAAGCAGAAGTATTATTTGGGCTTCTGGATCGAGTGCAGGTATGAGATGTGCTATGGATTTTAGATGTGCATGATGTAATGCTGCCTCAGGCGTAGGAATTTCTTCTCTATTGTTTGGCATCCGATTGCATTCGATCAAGGTAGGTAAAGGTAGGGATGCTTCACCATTCATGGATTCGATTTGGAAGCCAGTAGCTCTTCTGCCTTTTTTTCACTCACACCTGTGCAAGTTTTAAGTGAATATGGAGAACAATGTCCTTTAAAGCGAACCTGTCACCTGCTTTTTACCTCTTAAGCTGTTAACTGTACCTTATAGATCTTTGTAACCTTGTTTCCAAACAGGTGTTGTTCGTTTTTCTGGGGTTTATATTACTGAAAAAATCACTTTATAATCTGCTCTGCTGCGTCTGAAATCACCAGACAAGTCAAGGAGGCAGACCCTCCTTGACTGCTGGATGCGACTCCCCCGCCCTAACCCCGCCTCTCATCCCTATGATTGACACTAGCTCTTCTGCCCGGGACCGCGCTGGTCTCGGCGGCGCATGCGCCGTCTGCCTTCATAGCAGCGCGATACCGAGCCTCACGCTGAGTGATCTGCATTTCACCAGCGGCCCGGCTAGAGAGGAGAGAGTGCGCAGCGCGATCTAGCAAGGGATCGCGCTTCACTGAGTGCGAGGCTCGGGATCGCGCTGCTATGAAGGCAGACGGCGCATGCGCCGCCGAGACCAGCGTGGTCCCGGGCAGAAGAGCTAGTGTCAATCATAGGGATGAGAGGCGGGGTTAGGAGCGGGGAGTCGCATCCAGCAGTCAAGGAGGGTCTGCCTCCTTGACTTGTCTGGTGATTTCAGACGCAGCAGAGCAGATTATAAAGTGATTTTTTCAGTAATATAAACCCCAGAAAAACGAACAACACCTGTTTGGAAACAAGGTTACAAAGATCTATAAGGTACAGTTAACAGCTTAAGAGGTAAAAAGCAGGTGACAGGTTCGCTTTAATATTGAAGATTTCAAAGAAAGTCGAGTTAGCAAGACATCTATTACTCTGATCATCAAGGATGGCATACAACCTTACTGCTTTCTCTTTATGACCGATGAGGTAAACTGTGACAAGACAGATCTTGGAGCAAGATTTGTTACTAAGACCTTCTCAGCCGACTTCGGTTCACTGAGGTGTAACTTCAGGAGGTACTGTGTCTCTCTCATCCCCGCCATGCTCTACAGCCTGTTCTGAGGGTGTGAGAGTCCATGGAGTTAGGCTGTAATGTGCTCTTCACTATTGCATTCAGAGCATTTGGTGTTTACAGTACAGTCTTTTGCAAGATGAGAGGTTCATGTACAACACCTGTGACAAATGTGGTTCTCCTTGAGGACAGTTTTGCGGTCCCTAAGAAGTTTTTTCTCTAAATCCTCTGCATTTCAGCAATGAGTGTGGTTTCTTATGTAGAGGACATTCTCTTCATGGGTCTTTGGTTGAGATCTTTTCAGACTGTGAGGTACTGTAGGTTTTGTTTGATGGGTCTTTGGAAGATACACTGGTCTTGTGTACTGCAACAGGTGTACCTTTCATGTTACGGAGTAAGACAGGCCTACCTGATTTGGGGTAAGTTTTGTCAAACATCGAGAAGTCAAAGCTGGGATCATTCACAAAGATTGAGAATGGAGGAAATGGGACATTGTGCTGTTGCTTGTACCTGGAATCTTGAGCAATCCACTTCTCTTGCAGATTATAAGGTAGTTTTTTTTACTATCGTGTTTACACCACGTGCAGTATCTAAGAATGCCAGACCTTGTAAATCCCCTTCAGCTTTGGCAACTTGGTGCTCCGTCAGCAAGTCACTCAGTTCTCTCAGCTTCTGGAACCCTTTGTTTTGGATCTTGGGGCAATCCTCAATTTTTTTGAAGAGTGCATTCACTATTACTTCTGGTGAGCCATAACAGTCCTCAAGTCTCTCCCATTTCGTATTTAACCCTGTGCTTGGGTAGTTAATATTAATGGCTCTAATCCGCTTTGCATGCTCTGCCGATTCATTTCCTAGCCACTTGACAAGAAGATCAATTTCCTCACATGCAGACAGATCTAGGTCTATGATTGTATTTCTGAATGATGATCGCCATGACCTATAGCTTTCAGGTCAGTCATCAAACTTGGAGAGCCACTTGATTATCAACTCACGTCGGGCAAAGAATTTTAGAAACTCTGACATACCTGGATCTTTGTTTGGTGGATTGTTGCTGTAGTAGTCACCGTCTACTTGTTCCTTCTTAAAGGATTTGAATTCAGGTTGCATTGAGGGCTGGTGACCTATGAAAATGTTTTCTCGTGCAAAGCAGGGTTTTTGGTTCACTGAGGTCACTTATTGAAAGGAGTCTGCTGGGGTTCTTCAGCAGGGGTTGACGCTGCCCCTGAATTTAAGCTGTCATCTGACTCCACGTGCTGCATGACATAACCTGAAGTGCTTTGTGAGTTATCATGATGATCAGGTTCAGGCCCAACTATGCTGCTTCTTCTAATGCCTCTGCTACAGCAGCTGTAGCTTCCTTTTCCACAGTTAGTTTTTCGAGTGCTGCTTGTTGTTCAGCCAGGGCATCTTCCATGTGTGCTTTCTCCATTTCCATACAAGCTTTCTCTACTTTTAATTGTCTTTCTTGCTCGGCAAATGTCGTACGGGTTTTGGCGGCTTCAGCTTTTGCGTGGGCAATGGTGACCGTGGAGCTGCTCACAGATCTCTTTGAACTTCTGGAGCTAGCCGAGATGCGAGACCTTGTCTCGTACAGTTTGGATTCTCTTGACGACATAATGACACTGTGAACAGGTTTGCACACTTGCAACTGTCGTGGCTCACGATGCTGCGCCTTGCAGGGTTCAGTACCATGCGGTCCAGCCTGTTAGAGGTTGTTGACTTGCAGGGTTTGAGGAAGTTTCGCAGTTTCTAGTACCTACATTGTAAGAAGCCGTTGTTTGCTGCAGCCAGGGAGTCGCAGTTCCTCGTATCTAGCTCGTAAGCAGACGCTGTTTTACTGCGGTCAGGGAGTCGCAGTTCCTCATATCAAGCTCGTAAGCAGCCGCTGTTTTACTGTTCTGTCCTCCTTATGTGTGAAGGTACATAGCTCGACAGACAGCTAAACCTTATCCCGGCAATAAATTGACAATGGAGTATCGTCCTACTTTATCTTTATTGCGAGGATATAAATGCGCGTGTGCGGTAAAACTGGGTAACAGAAAAAATAATGCACTTACTAAAGGGGTCTGACAGATGTTCACACAATGTTTCACAATTGAGGTCCCAGATTATTGAGCAGGTGCTGCCACCCCTAAGAGGGGGCAACAGACTGCAAATGCTCAAAAAACGCGAAAGTTACTGGATACATACCCTACAAACCTTCGAACCGAGGGGTCTGAATCGAGAATACAAACTAAGTGCATTTTTATAGAGAGATATATCTTTACATAAAAATAGGGATTTTTTTACAAAAAAAACTAAAAAACATTTACAAACATTTTTTTTACAAATTTTTTTACAAAAAAGTTTTTCTACATTTTTTTTAAATTTATTCACAGAGAAAATGAGAAGACTGGATTCCCCAGTCTATGTGTAGCCTGTATGAGATTTGATCTTCAGGGTAATTATTTGATATTTGTTTAATTCGTTTATTTTTCTATGCTGCAAACTTATCTTCTTATTTCTTCTTTTTTCTTTTCTTTCAGCCCATTTATTGTGACATTGGGCATCTACATAAGGCTTCCGGGTTTACTGCCATGTCTATTAGTATTGCGATTTATGTTGTTATAGATGTTCGCAATTGTTGCGATTAAAGTGATGTTTTGTTTACATGTTTATATGGCAATGTGATGTCAGATTGCCACATGCCGAGGAAGGCGGACTATTTAAATGTGCTTCCTGTCTATGTTTGATATGCTTGAGAAAGGCTCGGATTCGAGCCGAAACACGTGTCACCTTGTGCTTCAATCCTCTGATGCTTTAAAATAAACTACAATTCCTTGCAAGTAAGTGAAGTGCCGGTCTTTCCTTCACCTTTTGGTGGGCGGCAGGTGCCAATATTCCTCCCGAGGCGGAGGAAGAGGCCGAGGCAGCAGCAGAAGAGGGAGCAGAGGGAGCCTGAGTGAGTTCCTTGTTTTGAAGGTGCTTACTCCACTGCAGTTCATGCTTTGCATGTAGATGCCTGGTCATGCAGGTTGTGCTAAAGTTCAGAACGTTAATACCTCGCTTCAGGCTCTGATGGCACAGCGTGAAAACCATTCGGGTCTTGTTGTCAGCACATTGTTTGAAGAAGTGCCATGCCAGGGAACTCCTTGAAGCTGCCTTTGGGGTGCTCGGTCCAGGGTGGCGGTGGCCAGTAGCAGGCGAACTCTCTTGGCGGCGGCTGTTCTGCTTTTGCCCCCTGCTTCCTCTTTTTCTACGCTGTTGGCTCGGTCTCACCACTGCCTCTTCCTCTGAACTATGAAAGTCAGTGGCACGACCTTCTTTCCATGTGGGGTCTAGGACCTCATCGTCCACTGCATCATCTTCCACACAATATTTTTTCCTGACCTCCTGTTCGGTCTGCACACTGCAAAAAGGCGCAGCAGTTGGCAGCTGTGTTTAGTCATCATCAGAGACGTGCGGACTCTGATGAGGTGGTATTCCCATGTTCTCATCATCAGGAAACATCAGTGGTTGTGCATCAGTGCATTCTATGTCTTCCACCACTGGGGAAGGGCTAGGTGGATTCCCTTGGGTAACCCTGCCAGCAGAGTCTTCAAACAGCATAAGAGACTGCTGCATAACTTGAGGCTCAGACAGTTTCCCTGATATGCATGGGGGTGATGTGACAGACTGATGGGCTTGGTTTTCAGGCGCCACCTGTGCACTTTCTGCAGAAGAGTGGGTGGGAGATAATGTTGTGAACGTGCTGGATCCACTGTCGGCCACCCAATTGACTAGCGCCTGTACTTGCTCAGGCCTTACCATCCTTAGAATGGCATTGGGCCCCACCAAATATCGCTGTAAATTCTGGCGGCTACTGGAACCTGAGGTAGTTGGTTCACTAGGACGTGTGGCTGTGGCAGAACGGCCACGTCCTCTCCCAGCACCAGAGGGTCCACTAACAACACCATGACCATGTCCGCGTCCCTTACTAGATGTTTTCCTCATTGTTACCGTTAACCACAATAAGAAAAAAAAAATTTGGCCCAATGTATTGAATTGAAATTCAGGTCTTTTTTTTACGGGCACCTAACACTATCTGGCTATCTATTTATGTACCGTATTACACTAATCCAGGCACAGCAGTAACCACAGATTTAGGGGAAAATCTCGTGTAGGTCTAGTATTTAGGCCCTGGATGAAAGGTATCCTTTTACGGACAGATTTACAGTTGGAGATGCACAGTAGCGTGTGAAAAAATATATAGGATTATGCTTTCAGCACTTGTATATTAACACTTTGTGTAATATACCCTTTAACGGAAATAAATTCACTTAGAGATGCAAAACAGTGTGTGCAAATGTAGAGGATTATGCTGTATTTTAACACTTACTGTAATATCCCCTTTAACGGAAAGAAATACACTTGGAGATTCATGCTGAGTGTAATATTCCCTTTTATGGACAGATTTACACTTGGCCTGCAACAGCTGGAACACCAGATTTTGGGTATTGCTATTTTGGCAATTGAATTTCACCCCAGAAAATAAGATATCCTTTGACGGACACTATGAAACTTGTCCAGTCACAGCTGGAACACCAGATTTATGGTATTTCTATTTTTGCAACTGAATTTCACCCCAGAAAATAATATATCCTTCGACGGACACTATGAAACTTGTCCAGTCACAGCTGAATTTCACCCTAGAAAATAATATTTCTAGCACTGGAAATTTTGCCATTTAGGCTTCTAGACACTGAGTCCTTCCGCAGCCTCATGTCGATGTCCGTCCATCCTTACGCAGTCCCCAGCCACCACTATTTTTCAAGGTGTCCTGTGCCCGCCTTACGCAACATGTGTCCCGTAACATCCCACGTGTCCTGACCAACGCGGTTACTGGGAAGGTCCACTTAACCACGCATACATGGACAAGTGCATTCGTCCAGGTGAGCTACATTTCCCTGACGGCACACTGGGTGAACTTTGTCGAGGCCGGGAGCGAGTCGTACGCTGGGATGGCACAGGTGCTACCAAGTCCGACGTCAAGAATTGTGGGCCCTACGTCAATCACGGTTTCCGTCAGCACCTACTTTAGTGGCTTCAACCCCCACTTCTCCTCCTCCGCCTCCTTCTCCATCTCTGAATCATCCACGTGCAGCACCAGTCAGCCATTAGTCCGTAGCTGGAAGCAGTGTAGCACTGCAGTGCGGAAGCGGCAACAGACCCTGCTGAAGCTGATGTGCTTAGGGGACAAACAGCACATCGCCTCAGAGCTATGGCAGGGGATAAGAGACCAAACTGAGCTGTGGCTCTCTCCACTCAACCTATAAACAGGCATGGCTGTGTATGATAATGGCCGTAACTTGGTCGCGGCTTTGGAGCTCGGCGAGGTCACACACATCCCATGCCTCGCCCACGTCTTAAACTTAGTGGTTCAGCGGTTTCTCAAAACCTACCCCAATTTCCCCAAGCTACTGGTGAAGGTGCAGCGCATTTGTGCACATTTCAACAAGTCATCGACAGCTTCAGCCAGTCTGTTAATGCTGCAGGAGCACTTGAAATTGCCAGCTCACCGGCTGTTGTGCGACGTGAGCACGCGCTGGAACTTGACGTTCCACATGTTGGCCAGGCTTTGTGAGCAGCAGAGGGCAGTAGTGGAATACCAGCTGCAACAAGGTAGTGGCCTTTCCAGTCAGCTTCCGCTATTCACAAGTGAGAAGTAGGCATGGATGTCTGACCTCTGTGAGGTTTTAAGAAACTTTGTGAAATCAACACAGATGGTGAGCGGCGATAACGCTATTATCAGCGTAACCACCTCACTTCTGTGTCTACTCAAATGCTCGCTGCTCACAATTAAGGGCGACGCTTTGCATGTGGAAGAGGTGGAAATGCGGGAAGACATTACACAGGGTTCTAGCTAGACCACCCTCAGTTCGTCTTCTCAGCGCAAATTTAATCAGGAGGAGCAGGAGACAGTTGCCTCCGCTATAGAGGGTAGTACCTAAGGAAGTTTAATTCCATCTGTTTAGCATGGGTGGGCAGAAGAGGAGGAAGAGGATGAGGAGATTGAGAGTTATCATCCTTAGGATGACAGTGAACTCTTGTCTGTTGGTACTCTGGCACACATGGCTGACTTCATGTTAGGCTGCCTTTCCCACGAGTCACGACCCACGCGTTATATGCATTCTAGACAACATGGATTACTGGTTATTCACCCTTCTTGACCCCCGCTACAAAGAGAACTTCTCATCTCTCATTCCTGTGGTGGAGAGGACAAGTAAAACGGTGCTTGTTGAAAAATTGCTCCAAAAATGGCAGGGCAACACTCTTCTAAGCCTGGGACAGTTTCATGACATCCCACCAGCATCCTCACCCTTACTGTCACAAGGAGGAAACATTTTTGAAATATGGTGAAGGACTACATAACAGACCGTGTCAGCGTCCTCAATGATCCCTCAGTGCCTTACAACTACTGGGTGTCCAAGCTGGACACGTGGCACGAACTGACACTCTACGCCTTGGAGGTGCTGGCCTGCCCTGCCGCCAGCGTTTTGTCTGAGCGGGTATTTAGTGCTGCTGGTGGCATTATAACAGATAAGTGTATCCACCTGTCAACCCCTTCCACCACAAAAAAGGGTATATGGTTGAATCTTCCTTTTCTCCTCCTTCTCTTCCATCATATCAAGATGCTTATTAGGCGCATATAATGCCCTCACATATATGCCCTCACATATAATGTTTTACAGGGTCAGCTCACCTGCAGGCTCTCACATATAATTTTTCAGAGTATCAGCTCACCTGCAGGCTGTCACATATCATTTTTTAGAGGTTCAGCTCACCAGCAAGCAATCACCTACAATCTTTTACAGGGTCAGCTCACCTTTAGGCCCTCGCATATAATGTTTTACAGGGTCAGCTCACCTGCATGCCCTCGCATATAATTTTTTACAGGGTCAGCTTACCTATAGGCCCTCACCTACAATCTTTTACAGGGTCATCTCATCTACAGGCCCTTGCATATATTTTATAGGGTCAGCTCACCTACAATCCCTCACTTATATTGTTTTACAGGGTCAGCTCACCTGCAGGCTCTCGCATTTAATGTTTCATAGTGTCAGCTCACCTGCAGGCCCTCACCAACTATCTTTTACAGGGTCAGATAACCTACAGGCCCTCGCATATAATATTTTACAGGGACAGCTCACCTACAGGCCCTCACCTACAATCTTTTACAGGGTCAGCTCACCTAAAGGCCCTCGCATATAATGTTTTACAGGGTCAGCTCACCTACAGGCCCTTACCTACAATTTTCTACACGGTCAGCTCACCTGGAGGCCCTTGCATATAATTTTTTAGATGGGCAGCTCAGCAGCAGACCCTGACCCCTAATGTTTTAGAGGGTCAGCTCAGCAGCAGGCCCTCGCCCCTAATGTTTTAGATTGTCAGATTTTTTGGAGGGTCACCAGCAGGCCATCAATCATAATTTTTGAAGGGTGTGTATGATGCCCTCCTTTATGTGTAATAAAGGGTGTATTGGAGTGCCCGTTCCTTGAAATTTTTGGCAGCCCAGTCCCACTACATGAACAATTGTACCACAATGTGAATGAGGCTCTCCTTTGTGTGATATACAGGTTGTATCGGAGTGCCTCTTGCTTGTAATCTTTGGCAGCAGTTGCACTTTATATACAAGTAAATATACAGGAAAGAATGTTTCCTAACAATTTTTCCTCTAAAATCAATTATATCTTTGGTTTTGTGCGTATTATTGTCAGTCTGTAAAAGTGGCATACTACTCGGACAACATTGTTTCCAGCAGCGACCTGAGAGTCCAAGATGCATCCAGACATCCTCCCCACGCTGTTCCCGAACCAATTTGGTGGTGTTTCCATCAATTTCTGAACTTTGGAAGGTTTATAATATTAAGAAGAATCAGAATCAATTTATTCGGCCAAATAAGTTTGCACTTACAAGGAATTTGACTTGGCAGTTGCTTGACAGACACAAACAAAACAATACAAGGACCGACAGTATACAGAGTGGAGGACAAGGACAGTATGTAAGCTTTAGTGGCAATAAACAGGGAGAAAGATTCATTTTCAGTTCTATGTTGTAATGCTTTCAAGTCATAGCAGCTTTAGGCCCCTTGCACACGAGCGAGTTTTGTGCGCGGGTGAAAAGCATGAAGTGAACGCATAGCACCCACACTTAATCTTGACCCATTCATTTAAATCGGTCTGTGTTCATAAGCATTTTTTTTCACACATCAGTACTGTGTAGCGTGAAAAAAACAGAATGTTCTATGTTATGTGTTTTTCACGCAGCCCTGGCCCGATAGAAGTGAATGGGGCTTCAGTGAAAAACGCATTGCATCCGCAAACAAGTGCGGATGCAATGCATTTTTCACTGATGGTTGTTAAGAGAGTTTGTAAACCTTCATTTTTTTATCACATGCGTGAAAAACGCATTGCACTCGCGCCAAAAAAACTGAACAACTGAACACAATCGCAGACAAAACTGACTAAACTTGCTTGCAAAATGGTGCGAGTTTCACTGATCGCACCCTGAACGTGCTCGTGTGAAAATTTAGTAGCCACTGAATGGTATGGCGTGAGCAGGGTGGGAGGGGTCTGAGGCAATCTTAGCTGCTCTCTTTCTGCATAACAAATGTGACAGTGCAGTGTGTATTTAAACACCCTGTTTGTTAACACATTAACCATGCATTTACTCTTAGCTTTATATGTCAGTGTCACTCTGACATTATTTGTTATAGCTGTCATTGCGTTCAAGAATAAAAGGGTGAGGAGGAGGGAAGAAGAACAAAATTGGTTGTAAAAAAAATACTAACGACAAAATAGCAAAAAAAATCTGTGTCCTAGGAGACATCAGAGAGTCATATACCAATTTTCAGTCCAATTAGACATATAGTATATATAGTACATATAGTATAGCTAGACAATATAAAATGAAAAGGGGAATTACATGTGGAACTATTATCTTTACAGGGGAGAAGGTGAACAGAGCTACAGTAACTGGGGAGGCAAGGTTAGTAAGAGGTGACTGCAATGCAGTCCTAGGTTATGCAGCTACTTGATGGTCACATGGGATGAACTGCTGATCATCCACAGAAACTGAATAGACAACAGCTGCAGATGGGTGAGAAAAGAAGCTGAAAAGGGTGGAAATTATGTAAGAAAGCTTAATTTTTCATAGCTACGGATAATATAATGGTGTGCTTAACTCCTTATCTTTTTCTTTTTTATTTGTTTTACTCTGTATATTTATTTTTAATTTAACCTATTTAACTGTATTTTGAAATTACCTGTTTGAGAGAGGGAAAATCTTAAAGCTGTTAATTGCTATATCTTAAATAAATAGAACACTTTTCATTTTCAATAGTACCTAATAAATTGCAGCATCTCTGTAAAACAGAATCACTACACATAATCATACTTCTCGCTATTTTGATTAGTTATTACAAAGCTTTGCAATTAATCACAATTAATATTACTGAGTAAAGTTCTTTATTATATATTTTTATACAGCTATAATGCAAAGTAAGCATAACAGAGATTTGGTGAAGAAAGTACTGGCTCAAGTAAACGTGAACAGGTGGTAAGGATACATAAAGAGTCAAAGATGGATCGCATACAAATTGCAATGAAATATGACCACATTCAATGTAACTCTAATGACTTTTGGTTCGAGATGCAAAATTTGGAGAACAGAATCCATCTGGGGCACTTAAAGTTGATGCAGGAATGCTGCCAAAGTCTGAAACTAATACAGTAAAAGCAAGGGATAAAACAAATCTATTTGAATACATTGTGAAGCATTGGGAGAGTGATTTAAAGCATGAAACGTCATGCTTCCTTGTATACAATGAAAAAGTGCTGTTCTTGTGGCTTTTTCTTTTACTGAATATACATAATGGCTAAAAAAGAACAAAGGCTAAAATGAAAATATCTTTGCACTTACAATATTGAGGGCATCTAGATGTACATAGTTTTAGCATGAAAATACAAAAATTCTGGAACCTAATTCATAAAAGTGGACAGCGATTTAAATTACGAATATTTTGTACCTTAAAAACTTGCTATTTTTTTTAAACATTTTAGTCTACAAAACTTCCAGAGGAGATATAATGGCTGCAATTCTAGTAGAGTAAGTTAAACTACAAAGTGACAACGATATTGGTCATTTTTAAAGCATAAAGGTACGTACTCAGCAGTGTGAAAAATGCAAGCAGGAAGCCAAAAAGTGATTTAAACGCAATGATGGAAACAATTTTGTTTTTAATTTTTATTGGCTTTTTGTTGCATGGGCAACGTAACCAATTTATATAAGTATTTTTTCTCATACACATATGTGTTGCATAAATCTTTGTAATGACCGTACACTGCTACACATCCATACAGTTCCACAGCTTCATATCATAGCTCTGCTTGCCTCCAATTTCATAAAGCCTCATTAATTCATACATAACCAGCACAAAAATTTGACTTTTTTTTATATATTGGATGTATTTTCTTCTCTGAAAGCTTTACTTCTATAGGTGAATACAATTCAGTGGTAGCAGCATGCCTATGGTCCCATAGTAGATTTAAATATAAGCAGTTATAAACAATTTTTTGTCATCACCAACTATTCATACTTGTGTCAAAGAATAATGACTTTACATATTTACTTTTTATGCAGTAAGTAGAGATGAGCAGTTTTCCAGAAATTAGATACAGTTCCGATTTGACTATCAGATTTAATTCAGTACTAAAAATTTGATGACATTCCCCTAGAGTTTATCCATTATAGCTATGGATAATTGGATGGTTTCTGGTGGTAACAAACACTCTGCTTAATAACACACTGCACTGTGAGATTTTTTTTTTTAAATAAAAAACAGTCCAACAATATCCCTTTTTGGTGGTAGATGCCTGCCAGTGTTTATACACACACAGTAGCATCAGAAGAAGCAATAGCTTTTTAACAATGGTCCACAAGTTATCCACACTTTTGAAGTGTCTGCTTTGGTGTGACTACGCCACCTGCTGTGCTGAATATCCTCTCTGACAGTACACTGGAGGGTTGACAAAAAAGTATACTGATGGCAAAGTGCGACAGTTACTGCCACCATTAGATAATATGCATACCAAATAGTGACATCACGTCCGTTATGTTTGTATTACCAGGGTGTGGCACACTATCAGCACTAGGATTTATATTTGAATAAAAACTTTTTGAAAATTTGTCACTTAGACACAGATTAAAGTATAACCATGTTACATAAATGCTTTATGCAGAGCAAAATGGTAATTTTTGGTAGCTCTGTTAGATAAAATGCAAAACACTGAGGGGCACATTTATTAAGACTGAGGTTTTAGAACCCGGTCTTAATAAACCCCTATAACCAGCAATGGTTCTGCCGACGTTATAATGAGACGCAGGACCCACTGGTATTCATTCGTAAGAAGCACTGCTATTTTCCCTTCACTTTTAGGCTAGGTCTACATGACAACATATGTTGCTCGGCGATAAGTCGCGCGACACATAGGGCACCAATCCACTGCAACATTTGTCACGCGACATTTTGTCGCACCAATGTCACGCAACAATTTTTATAATGATAGTCTATGGTGTTGCACTGCGACATGCGACATGCTGTGACTGCGACAGTTGCAGAAAAAGCCATTTCAAATGGATTTTTTGCGACTGTCGTGCCGCAGTCGCAGCATGTCGCATGTCGCAATGCAACACAATAGACTACCATTATAAAAATTGTCACTCGACATTAATGCAACAAAATGTTGCGCGACAAAAGTCGTTGTGCAGACCTAGCCTTAGGGGAAAAATGTGTCTTATAGTCCTGGAAATATAGGCAATTTTCTACAGCCATTCATATTTCTTGAACTGAAAGTAGATTTTTCTAAAATTCATTATTTTATATATTGAAATAATAAATGACTAAAACATTTTGTGCTATGTACAGACCAAGAAAAAATGCAAGGCTATCAGATTTTAAACCTACATCCAGTCTATTTCATAAATCTAACTTATCTATTTTATAAACTCTGGTAAGACCTATTTCCATCAGTACTTATTCAAATCCAGTTTTTAATGTTTTTGTTTATTCTGGCAGAATTACCAGCTGTTGCCTTCCTTTGTGCTCTGTGTCTGGTTTTCTAACTGCTTGTACATTTGCAATGCTCACATTTTCACCTTATTTCAAGAACTTCATATAGTTATCTGCCAAGATAAATTCAACTATCATTACAAATACAATAAATTATAGACCAAATCTATGCTCATAGCAGGCAGAGATTTCAATTACAAGTGTGTGGACAGATGAAAGAGCATCACATTTATTGAGATATTCATTATTTAATTTAGTGCATGTTATTCCAACATACTTTGGTAAATTTACAATTATGTTCTAAAAATACAACACAAGTGCATGTGTTTTGGAACTAAGGCCTTGATCTGGTTGGTTAATAAATGTACAAGAGATCATTTTATGAGGGAAACATGTTTTATCCAAATGTAATTACATTTTGGAACCATGGTGCAAAGTAACATCTGAAGAAGAAACTTAATTTAGTCCCACAGTATTGATAGAATATATTTTTTTCCTTCCCCTCTCCCTTTCCTTCCTCTTGTTACCTTTTTCCTTCCTGAGCCAGTCCATAGATGGGGTTGTAAAAAAGTAAAAGTCAAGCAATTTTGCTTGTTGTAAAAAAAAAAATCTTTCATTGCTATTGGTTGATAATAAAGATGATGTACAGTGGCTTAATTGGTCTGAGAGTTAATGGTTCGGTGCACTCTCCATGACACACCCAATATCGATAGGAAAAAGACATTTGGGGGGGCACTGAGCTATTCAGCACTGCACGGAAATATAAAAAGTCAATAAATATGAAACATATAAAAATGTATTAGAACCACAAAAATATAGATAGTAATAAACAAATATACAGAAATGTGATGTCGAGCTAGTTGCCTTAGGATTGGTCTAGTCCAACTTAACATCCACCACACATTTAAGACAGATATAATCTGTAGTCTGGTTATCCTAAAATTGATCTAATCCAACCAGACATCTAACACACATTTGAGACATAATTAATGATACATAGTACATGGACCTCAATCAAATATAGCATAGTTGGGCAACTAAAGTATATGATTCAAATTGAAAAAAAAAAAAAAAAAGGAAATTCAAAAATTCCAAACAAATATATATATAAAAAATAAATAAAAATATATATCAAACATAAAAATGAATATGTGCTTTTGAAGATACAGTATAGCTCTGTTTGAATGTCCCAGTTACTCAATATGTAGTTCCCATATATAGGATTCGGTATGGTGTCATTAGCATATCAGGTTATAGTGCATTCATGGTCAATACAGGATCTATATCGGGCTCCAAAAGGTATTTTATAGTGCTGTATTGACCCTTTATATTGCAATAATGTGTCTTAATTGAATCTCCTCTTTATATGGTACATTAGTTGATACTCATAAATCAATTCATCAATATAGTGCCTTCATAAAAGATCTCTTATCACATATAGTTTTAAAGGGATGGTAGTACGTTACCGATCCTGTAGAGGGCTGATTGTGTCTGCAGTTCACAACTATGTTGCCAAACTCACTATGTTTTAAAAGAATAAGCGATGAGAGATCTTTTATGAAGGCGTTATATTGATGAATTGATTTATGAGCATCAACTTATGTGACATAAACAGGAGCTGCAATTAAGGCTCATTATTGAACAGACTTTGTTGCCTTTATTTTTATATAATCGATACCAACAATTTCAGTTGGCCATTTGCATTCAGCCACTACTATAAAGTGTCAATACAGCACTATAAAAAAATAACACCATTTGGAGCCCTATATAGATGCTGTATTGACCATGAATGCACTATAACCTGATATGCTAATGGCACGATACTGAATCCTATATATGGAACTACATATTGAGTAGCTGGGACATTCAAATGGAGCTATACTGTATCTTCAAAAGGACATATTCATTTTTATATTTTTGATATATATTTATATATATTTGTTTAAAAAAAAAATCTGTGCTGAATAGCTGAGTGCCCCCTAAACAATTTTATTACTGATAATAAAGATGATTATAAAAACAGAAGGTTTTGTTCACATCACTCTTCTGTTTTCATGTTTCTGTTCCATAAGAGTAACATAAAAAGAAAAAAATCGGTCAGTTAAATGAATTGAATGGCGGATGCAAACAGGATACTTTTGTTTTCTATCTGCAATTAATTGACTTCAAAATTAACGGACGTCAAAATTAACAAAATAAACTAAGCACAACTGATGCTCAAAATAACTCATGCAAACCAAAAGAAACAATTTTTCTTTGTTTTCTTTTGTTCCAATGATAGGGAAGAAATATGGAAAACACAACACTGATGTGAACAGCATTTCCTATACTACTGTATAATTAGACTAAATGGACATCATAGCGAAATACCCTTTTGAGACTTCCCTCTGACCTATAGAGAAAAGTCCTAGTAATTGCCAGGATAAGCTAAGTAAGGAACATAAAGATTCCAGATACTTTGAAGTTTGTACATAATTAATCTAAAATTATTGTACAACACTTTTCAATAGAAAATTGAAGCCGAAGTTAAAGAGGTTTTCCTAATAAAACCAATAAATCTCAATGTATAGAGGTTGAGAATTTAAAGAGTTGAGCTAATTTTTCTAAAATTCGATTCGGCTGGTTCGCCGAATTTTCTGGAAATATTTGCTTTGATACGAATTTATTTACGGCGAATCTATCACGAACGGTGTGGGAGGAAAACACCAATATGAACAGACCTTGATGGTAGGAAAAACAGACCATATGCTGGAAACCTTGAGCCCCAGCTCACCCTATAGGGCCCTGAAATAAGGTGAGGATCAGAGGCGACCTATTCCTCCCCAGATGGATGAATAGTAGGCTCTCTCACTGGCCAAGATACAAATAAGGAGGAATAGAACAAACAAAATACAAATAAGAAAAGACTTAGCATCAGCTAGAACAACTGCAGCTCCAGAAGCACAGCAGGGTTCCAACAACCAACTAGTTAGAAGTCCAGGAGGAAAATCTTTAAACTGTACCTCCAAGAGTGAGAAGTGGCTACTTAAGTGGAAGACAAATTACCAACAAGCAACACCTGAAGCAAGGGGTGTGGTATTCACCAAAACACAGACACAAAAAGATCCACAAGGTACCTGTCAATTTAACCCATGTGATGCCAGTTTCACTGATTTCCTGATACAAGGGCTGCAGAGAGCCTTTATAGGGGTGGAACACTGTGCCTTGCAGTAACACGCATACGGAGTCTGCTGTGGTTTTGAAATAATACTGTGAGTCAGTATGACATTCAGATGACAGGTGTCGCTCTTACAATCACTGCACACTTCACTTATTTGGGCAGTCACGGGGCCAAAACTGACCAAATAACTCAAGTATTAACTCAGCATTACAGGTTCACTGTTAGCATCAAGAAGAAGCACACTTCTTTTATACCCTCGTCAGCTGATTCCACATAGATGTCTACAGAACCAGTTCTATTAAAACAAGTAGAGTCCCCAACAGAGTAGAAAAGGTGTCACCAGTAAGTTTGTGTTAATTTACCCTTCCTTTGATCCATCATAACAAAAACCCACCAAGGGGTTTTGTCTGTGCTGCATCCGCCTTCACTCTGTCAGCATTTGCTCAATAATCCATCAGTATTGCAAATGCCAAATAAAACAGGAGTGGATCTAAAACAGAGATGACACTTGAATGGAATATTTGCATGTCTCCTGCTTTTGGCTACCAAATCATAAGTCAATTATGATAGAACCATACAGGCCTTACAGCTGCTACACAGACAGGATCCGTTGTGCGTCTCATTTTTTCTTCTTTATGACAGATCAGAAGAAAGGTCAAATTAATGATGATGTCAGCCAGGCTGAAAGACAAAACAGTGGCCAAGTCATGAAGTGGGGAGGGTGGGAACAGCATGATAAGTCCACAGAGTGGTCCTATGACATAGTAGTGAGGTGGAAGCTTCAGGAGGAGGCCACAGAATGGCACAATAACAGTGTAGAGATGGCGGCAGCATCAGGAGGCCACAGAGCGGCACAATGACAGAGTCTGGAGGTGGTGGCAGAAGCAGTAGCAGCATCAGGAGAAGGCCACTGAGTGGCACAATGACAGAATCTGGAGGTGGCAGCAGGATGAGGAGGTCACTGAGTGGCACAATGACAGAGTCTTGAGGTGGCGGCAGTAGCACCTTCAGGAGAAGGCCACTGAGTGGCACAATGACAGAGTCTGGAGTTGGCAGCAGTATGAGGAGGCCATTGAGTGGCACAATGACAGAGTCTGGGGTTGGCAGCAGTATAAGGAGGCCACCTAATGGCAAAATGACAGAGTCTGGAGTTGGCAGCAGTATGATGAGGCGACCGAGTGGCACAATGACAGAGTCTGGAGTTGGCGGCAGCAGCAGTAGCAGCATCAGGAGAAGGCCACTGAGTGGCACAAGGACAGAGTCTGGTGGTGCTGGCAGCAGCAGTAGTAGCATGAGGAGAAGGTCACCGAGTGGAACAAACACAGAGTCTGGAGGTGGCAGCAGTATGAGGAGGCCACTTAGTGGCACAATGACAGAGTCTGGCAGTGGCAGCAGCAGCATCAGGAGAAGGCCACCGAGTGGCACAGTAACAGAGTCTGGAGGTGGCGGCAGCAGCAGCATCAGGAGGAGAACACAGAGTGTCAAGGGGTCATAGGGTGGAGATGGCAGCAGCTATATCAGGAGACCACAAAGTGATCCGGTGAGAGAGTGGGGAGGTGGGTGGCAATTAGTGTTGAGCGTGAATATTGGAATAGCGAATTTTTATAGTGAATATCGGCACTTCGCTAATTCACGCTATATATTCGCTATTTTGAATATTTTTTTTTATTTTTTTTCTAGGTTGTTATTCTTGTTCCTTTCCCACTTCCCAAATGCAGTTCTATCCTGTCCGGAGGATTCCTGGTTTCCTGGCCGATCCAGTCAGTGCCTGTTGCCGCTTCTGCCGACTTCTGTGCTCATATGGCATCCACGTCACCATGGGAACGCCGCCTTGCTACAATGTACTGTCGGATGTTAGAATCTCAATCTCACAAATTTGCCCAAGTTTTACTCGCAATGCGAATAATATAACTTGTATTACTCGCATTGCGAATTCAACTTGCAGCTGTGTAGAATTAATGAAGATTGAGAATATAGTGCTATATTCAATATTCGTTATCTTCATTAATTCTAGCAAGCGACCATTAGGAACCCAGCTCTAAGTTGAATTTGCAATGCGAATAATATAACAAATTACTCGCATTGCGCATTCAATA
Organism: Bufotes viridis; assembly: GCA_033119425.1. Lineage (NCBI taxonomy): Eukaryota > Metazoa > Chordata > Amphibia > Anura > Bufonidae > Bufotes > Bufotes viridis. The sequence goes on along the minus strand of CM065593.1, from coordinate 127,064,966 downwards.
TAGACCTGGTTTACTATGGTTGTCATGCTCAAATTAACGAAGATTGAGAATATAGCGATATATTCTCTATATTAGTTAATTCTAGCAATCCAATAGGAAAGTTGCCTATAGACAGCTCTAAGTTGTATTCGCATTGCGATAATTTTAATTTGCCTATTTTTTTTAAATAAATAGAATAATTATAATAATTATTCTATTTATTCGAAAAAATAGGCAAAGTAGTATTATCGCATTGCGAATCCAACTTAGAGCTGTGCATAGGCCAGTTTACTTGGCTTGGTAGAATTAACGAAGATAACAAATTCGAATATAGCGCTATATTCGTTTTTTTCGTTAATTTTAGATAGCAAACCAATCGGAAAGTTGCCTTATACCCCGTCGCAATACGTAAATAAGTAAATCACATATTATTCGCAATAAATAGAATGATGACGAATATTTCTATTTTGACGAATATAAGGCGAATATAAGACGAATATTCAAGCGAATATTCGTGAAATATCGCGAAATCGAATATGGCACCTCCCGCTCAACACTAGTGGCAATACTAGTACCCGCTGGCTAAGGTGATTGAAAGAAGGCGCAATTGGCATCAGATGTGTGGCATTAGGCAGATGGCAGCATCAGAGTAGTAGCTGAGGCAGGTAGCCAGAAGAAACCGGTCTATTTTGTCAAGGTTTTGGTGAGGCGGCATAGATGATCTAATCAGATGTATCAAGCATTGGTGGGTGGAAATCCTGGCTGATCCAAGCCTGATTCATCTTAACAAAGGTCAGTCTCTCCACATTTTAGGTGGGCAGGCGACTTCTTCCTGAGGTAACTATGGCTCCTGCTGCACTAAACACCAGCTCTAACGCCACAGTATTGGCGAGGAAGGACAGCTTTTCCAGGGCAAACTCTGCTAGTTGAGGCCACAAATCCATTTTGACTGCCCAGTAGAACAGCGAATCGTTAATGTGGAATGGCAGGGTGCTGTCCAAGTATGCAGATGCCACCACCTGCTCGTTAAGGTCCTGCTCCAGGTCTACCTGCTGCTGCTAGTAAATAGTTTCTTCACTATGCGGGTGAAGAAAGCTGCTTATCAGCAACTCTAGACTCAGGCTGCTGCTTATTGAGCTGGTACTGCTCCTGCCAACCCACCCCTTCCCAGGAGCCATGGCAGTGGAAACTGAGCACAGAGGGCACCCCCAATCAGACCTGCGAGAGGATGGACGATAGTGCAGATAGGATGTCTCTGTAATAATTAAGCTTGTCATCCCTTTCAGTGGGTGTAAAAAAGGCCCCCATTTTGGACCAGTAGTGAGGGTCCAACAAGATGGAGAGCCAGAATTCATCCTTCTGCCGAATGGTGACAATTTAGCTGTCACTATGCAAGCAAGTGAGAATTTTTTTGGGGCCATTTGTGCAAGTGACTTGGAGGGACTCCCTCGCTCGATCTCGACTGCATACTGCCACGGTATGTGTGGGTCCTCTGTCTCGTCTTCCTCATCTCCCTGTAGCTCCTCTAACTGCTACTGCTCCTCCTCTCCAGTCAGCTGAGTAGAAAAACCACCCATTTTGCTACACATTGTCTTTGCTCTAATGTCCTCCTCCCCCTCCTCTTCCAGTTCAGCCCCCACAGGGATCATGTGGCCTTGAGATCTAGGCGCCACGTCTCCTATCCCCTTACCAGCCATTATAACCACCATCTGTTCCAGGACATGAAGTGGTGGAATTAAGTAGTTCATCCCGTAGTCCTGGCGATTGACAAATAACGTGGCATCTTCAAAGGGCCTGAGAAAACGGCAGGTGTCATGCATAAGCTACCACTGACTGGCATCACAGTTACACAGGGAAGTACTCCTATCTGCTTGGATCATCAAGAAATCATTGATGGCCTATCTCTGTTCGTATATTCGGTCCAACATATGGAGGGTGGAATTCCAACGGGTCGAAATTCCAACGGAATGGCGTTCTGCTGCTGCAGCTCATGGTACGTGTGCTTTGTGGTGTACGAGTGGCTGAAGTGCATGCAAAGTTTCCTGGCCATTTTTAGGATGTCTTGCAGATGGGTGGAAGAATTCAGAAACCACTTGACAACCAGCTGGAACACGTTCCTTGATGAAGTGCCGCCACCATGTTCTTCCCGTTGTCAGTCAGCATGGTTCCGATTTTCAGTTGTCATGGAGAAAGCCAGGATTTGATTTTTTGATGAATAACACGGAGAAGTTCCTCACCTTTGTGACTCCGTTCGCCAAGGCAAACCTGGTGCAGAACAGCGTGACACTACCATGCCCTGAAGATATAGTATGCTGGAGGGGCGCTGTGACTTGTCCCTGCAGTGGAGGCTGAGGACATGGTGTAGGATGAGGAGGCAGAGGCGGACATTGTCGCAGGACCACTGGCGTGACAACGTGGAGGCGGAAGCGGTGTGACCTGGCCAAGTTGCTGGTGTGGCTCTGCAGGAACCATTCACCCAGTGGGCCGTAAAGGACATGTATTGTCTCTGACCGTAGTTAAAGCTCCACTAATGATGCTCGGTCCATGTCAGTTCTCGGCTAGAGTCTCCTCCCCACACGTTTGGCGCTTTCTAAGCAGCCAATCAACGTGCAGGCAAGTAATGCTCTTCAGTGTAATGCCGTAGCCATGTTAGCTACTGGCATTACACTGATTGGCTGGACGGAAATCGTCATCGGTGCTATATAGCTCCCAATGACTCGTGTTCGGCTCGGTCAGCATCAGGGAGAGCAGAGCCTAGGCAGGGAAAGATAGTGTGTGAAGCGAAATTTAACAGATTTTATTAGAAACAAGATTTGCAAAGGCCCTAAAGTCCCTTTAAGGACTACAGTATGTGTGTGTATTTGAGAGCAGTAATATATATTTTAGTACCTACGCTCAATTGATCAGTCTCAGGGACAACCGTGCTGAGGAAGAGACACAGTGAAGGGAGAAAAATCGCTGTTTTAACAACTACCAAAAGCTTAAGGGCTAGTGTGAGTGTTTGACAGCAAAAATTTATTTTTCTTTAATACCTATTAGTGACATATAACAAACATCATCCGCAGACTGTGTATTTTTGCGTAAATTAAACTAATCAGCGCCACATTTATTGTCAATAGTGTGTGCCTTTAATCCACATCTGTGACATATACAGTCCTCCATCTGCAAATTGTTTTGGGGGGGGGGGGGGATTTAACTAACTTGTGCCACATCTGTGTATGCGTTTAATCCACATCCGTGACATATACTGTACTCCATCAGCAAACTATGTTTTTTGGGGAAATTTAACAAATTTGTGCAACATCTAGTCTCCATAGTGTGTGGCTTTCTGTGTCAAATACTGTGCCACATCTGAAAACAATGTCTGATGCGCAAATCTAAATAATCTGGGCCTAATCTAGTGTCCATAGTGTGTGGCTCTCTGTGTCAAATACTGTACCACATGTGAAAACAGTGTATTTTGGGGAACTGTAAAATATGCAACATCTACTCGGCTAGAGTCTCCTCCCCACATGTTTGGCGCCTCCTAAGCAGCCAATCAACGTGCAGGAAAGTAATGCTTTTCAGTGTAATGCCGTAGCCATGTTAGCTATGTGTGCATTTCATACATATCACTGACATGTACTGTACTTTATCCGTAGACGGTGTATGCTAGTCTGTGACATTATCAGGGCTACATCTCCTGTGTAAAGAGTGCACATCCCAAATACCTGTTTTAATTTAAGCATACACTTACAAATCCTACGCTACTCTATGTGTGACATACTTTTAAGCATACATAACATTTAAAATTAAGAAGGCGGCCAGTAAGGGACGTGCGAGTGGCTGTGATGCTGATGGTGCACGCAGAGGCCGTGGCCCTCGGCGCAATGAAACTGAGTAAAAGAATGTAGCTGAGGGCCTCCAGGTGCGCTAACCCTCTAAAACAGTGATGACTATGGCAAACCTTTTAGAGACTGAGGTTTATTTATCGCAAAGTGCCCACACGGGAATATACCCTGAATACTACAGTCCAATATAGCATATTTTCCTTATCATTTAGCTATAGCTGTAGAGTGCCAGTTCGTGGCACAGAGGGATCACTGAGGACGCTGATACAGTCTGCTATGTACTCCTTCACCATATTCCAAATTTTTTCCATCCTTGTGACACTAGGCTGCGCATCAAGGTGAGAGTGCTGGCGGGGTGTCAAGAAACTGTCCCAGGCCTTGGAGAGTGTTGTCCTGCCTCTGTTGGAATCACTGTGTGTTCCCCTCATCTCCCCTCCTGGGTTGCCCAAGGAACTACTTACTGTGCTGCCAGCATTGTCAGATTGAAATTTTTCAAGACGGAACTTCTGGTATTGCTCATCCTTTCCACCACAGGAATGAGAGATGAGAAGTTCTCTTTGTAGCAGGGGTCGAGAAGGGTGAACTGAACAACTAGTAATCGCTGTTGTGCAATATGCATAGAATGCAAGGGTCACAGGAAAGGCAGCATAACATAAAGTCAGCCATGTGTGTCAGTCCCAAAAGAATAGACTTTGCTGTCCTCATCAGAAGGATGACTCTCAATCTCCTTATACTCTTCCTTCTCTCCTGTCCATCTATGCTGAACAGATGGAATAAACCTGCTATGGTTACTACCCTCTGTAGCGGAAGCAACCGTATTTTTCTCCTCCTCCTCATCATCATCATCCAATTCACACTGAGAAGATGAACTGAGGGTGGTCTAGCTATCACCCTGTGTAATGTCTTCCCCCTAGTTCCACCTCTTCCACATGTAAAGTTTCCACCTTCATTGTTAGCAGCCAGCATTTCAGTAGACACAGAAGTGGGATGGTTAGGCTGATAATAGCTGCATCGCCACTCACCATCTATGTTTATCCCTCAAAGTTGCGTAAAACCTCACAGAGGTCAGACATACAAGACCATGTTGCAGCTGCTAGTCCACTACTGCCTTCTGCTGCTCACGAAGCCTGGCCAACAAGTATAATGTGGAATTCCAGCACGTGCTAACATCGCATAATAATCGGTTAGCTGGCAAATACAAGTGCTGCAGCAGCGTTGCCAAATCTTTGGCAGCTGTAGATGACTTTCTGAAATAGGCACACACAAGGCACACCTTCACCAGAAGCTCAGGAAAATTGGGGTAGCTTTTGAGAAATTTCAGAACAGGCATGGTATGGCCAGATGCCGGACATTAAAGAGGGATCCACATGGCCATATCAGCATTTGTCCCATGTACAATTTTGCCTTCTTCACTGGGCAGAGGTTGATTCTATTATAAGGACAGGTTTTTGAGGGACAATTTCCCGACGTTTTGCTGTGGTCACTGGGCAGAGTTGTCATTCTGCCCGGTGAGGGCTGTGATTGGCTTAGGGCTGGGCCTGTTATGTTCCAGTGTTTGAGTTTTTGTTGTTATTGTTTGAATTTGAGTTTACGACTACACTGTAAAATATGTTATGGTTATTTGGTTATTTATGAGTTCTTAAACAGGCCACGCCATTAGTTTACCTTGTGTTATGTTTTTATTTATATTAATGTAAAAGTTTGGGATGTTTGTTGTGCATGGTATATAATGTATATGCTGTATGATTGTCATGTGTGTGGGCTTGCCGAGCTACAAAGCTGCCAACAAGTTAAGGCCATTATCAGACACAACCAATCTGGTCCATTATACCCTGCCATAGCTCTGCGGCGGTATGCTGTTTGTCACCCAAGCAAATGAGTTTCAGCATGGCCTGTTGCAGCTTCCCCCCTGCCGTGCTACACTGCTTCCAGCTATTGACTGATGGTTGACTGCTGCTGCAAGATGAGAATTCAGAGTTTGCAGAGGACGAGGAGGTGGAGGAGAAGAAGGGGGGGGTTTGCAACCACTAATGTAGGTGGTGGCAGAAATCCTGATGGAAGAAAGGCCCGCAATCCTTGGCATCGGTAGCACCTGTGCCATCCCAGGGTACGATTAGCTATTGCTCTCCACAAAGTTCACCCAGTGTGCCCTCAAATGTAGCGTCCCTGGCCAAAAGCACTTGTCCATGTGTCCGTCGTTAAGTGGACCTTCCCAATAACTGCGTTAGTCAGAGCACGGGTGATGTTATGGGACACAATTGCTGGTGTAATGTGGAGATGGCACACAGAGAAAAATAGTGGCGGCTGGGGACTAAGTAACAAAGGATGGCCGCCATGAGGCTGAGGAAAGCCTCAGTGTCCACAGGCATAAATTGCAACATTTCCATGGCCAGAAAATTTCAAAGGTGCGCATTTAGTGCTAAGGCCTATGGGTGGGTGGCTGGGTATATGTGCTTATGTTCAAAGGCCTGGGGGTTCGGCCACCTATTAGGTTGTTTTGATCCCATGTGGCGGATCATGCTGGTGGGGGTGAGGTTTCTAGTGTTCACACCCCCACTCATTTTGCCTCCAGTGTACTGTTTTCCACCATTATATTCCTGGGTTTGAGTTCTTATTGTTATGGTTTGTGTTAGAGTTTATGAATAGGATGTAAAATATGTTATTGTTATTTGGTTATTTATGAGTTCTTATTTTGGTATGGCACAGTTTGAAAATTACAATTCTTTTATCGTCTGCACTTTCCTCAAACAAGCACCAGACTGCAGAACACCTACCCCTTGGCAAGGGAGATTTCTGCAAGGGGGAACAGTTGCGAGCCTGTTTGGTGTAGCCCGCCTTCTACCTTTTGCCACCCCATAGCCTCTTTCAGCCTTTTGCGGTGCTGTGGATCCCTCCTTCTCTGTCCTGCTGTCCTCACTTGGCTTGCCACCTTTCCAGGTTGGGTAAGTCATGTCATCGTCCCACATCTCCTCTTCCACTTCCTCACTCTGGTCATCCTCCTGCCTTGTGTTGACCTAACAAGACCCTCACTTATTGACAACTGTGTTTCATCCACATCATCCACCTTGTGAAACACTAATTGCTATTCCCCACCGTCATCTTCTTCTGACTGTGGATGCTGAAGAGTTTGGGGATCAGTGCACAAGATCTCCTCATGTCCCTCTTCAGCTCACCTGCAGGCCCTCACCTACAATCTTTTACAGGGCAATCAAAAAATATTCTTAAATTTCAATAAAAAAAAATTGTATTCGGTGCTAACCGCCATTCCCTGCGCTAACTCTGCAATACATCATTACTGCAAGCAAAAAATATTTTTAAAATTCTATAAAAGTTTTTCGGAGCCGGTGCTGACTGCCATTCCCTGAGCTAATTCTGCAATGTAACATTACTGCAAGCAAAAATAATTTTTATCTTAGTGTTTTTGATAATATCTCTGCAATGTCCTTGCACTGGCAGCTGGGGTGACATAGCTCGTTAGCATGGAGGAATCTCGTTGGTTATTGGAATGAACCAGACAAATCGCTCCACCCACTCACAACGGCCATGCACCACCACCCACAGAATTGCAAAAGAGGTATCAATCTGTCAATCCTTTCAGTGTCTGGGCCAGATGAGGTTTCCAATGTGAAATCAAATTAAGCTCAGTTTGCAACCATACTCCCCTCGGAAACCCAAAGACATTGTTTCCAGGAATATGCTTGGCGGGTAATGGGAATAACTCCACCGGATAGTGTGTCGGATCGTCTTCAAACCATGATACAAATTTCATCTTAGATTAATGAAAACACTCTTGGCAATTGCTTTCAGTGTGGTTCTTCTGGCGCCAGCAGCACAATACAAATACCTCTGGCCGTACATCTTAATCATGGCCCCAGTTCTAAAAAAACGTACTTTTTGGCAGCACTTGCACTTTATATACAATTGAATATACAGGAAAGAATGTTTCCTAACAATTTTTACGGTAAAATAGTTTATTTATTTATTTATTGGGGGGTGTTGGGGGTTTGGGCGTATTTTTGTGAGTCTGTAAAAGTGCCGTACAATTAGGACAACATGGTTCCCAGCAGCGACCTGGGTATCCAAGATGCATCCAGACATGGTACCCATGCTGTTCCTGATCAAGTTCAGTGGTGTTTCTGTCACTTTTTGACCTTTTTCTATGAACCAGACACCCTACCCTCTTCAGATCCTGGTTGTCTTCCATTGACTTTTGTTATACTCGGGTGCTCGAGCACACGAACACCCGAATAATTTGGTGCTCGATCACCACTAAGCTCCACACGTCGCAGTTTGTGGAAAGCCTCTGTGTCCACAAGCCTAAATGGCAACATTTCCAGGGACAGCGATTTTGAAGGTCTTTTTCCCAAAGGCGGATAAATGCAGGTTTAGTTATTACAGGGGGGAACGTAGCCTATTATATAGGAGATAAATAAGCTTTTTTGAGTCAATAAGAGTAGAGATTGGGAGACTGGAGAATTTTATCCCACTAGGAGAGGAATCTAGTAGTGAGGGTTCTGTGGTACCTAATATGCCACCTACAGTGAGGAGTGGGGAGGGGAAAGGAATACTGTAGTGGGATGATTTAAGCCAGGTCCAAGCCGCTAGGGTGGCTTTTATAATAGGATAGGCGGAGAGTTGGGAAGAGGGCAAGGTGTTGTTGCCCAGCAGAAGTGATCTGAAAGGTTTCCCCAAGATAGAGCACTCCAAGGAGACCCAGGGTTTGTGGACTGGGTTTCACAGCCATTCAACTGTCCTGGCTAGCAGTATAGCTTTACCATATGTCTCGGGATCTGGAAGACCTATACCACCTTCAGGATGGGGCCGGGATAGTCTAGAGAAGGACAATCTAGCCTTGCTCCCTTGCCATATAAAGGAGCTACATTTCTGTCTAATTGAAATATAGTAGAAGGGAGGGATCGGAATTGGCAACATTTGTTGGAGGTAAGTAAGGCGGAGAAGAATCATAGAGGTAATGAGGTTTTTACGACTAAACCAAGAGAGTGTGGGGGCTATTTTGTCCAGTCTATCTAGACTATAGCTTGAAAGATGGACGTTTTCAGGGGGTGTAGTTCAAGGGAAAGAGGTCTGAAATGTGTGGGCTAATTTTCACTCCTAGATATGTAATGACTGGAGATGACCAGTTAATGGGAGAGCTGGACATCAGTTTTTGTTTAACTTTGTGAGGGATTCCAGTGCAGAGTACCAAATTGTAATAAGTGAACAGGAAGGGAAGTATTTGGGTTGGAGGTCATTATCAGAACATCATTGGCAAAGGCCGCAATTTTATGTTCTACTCCACTTAAGGTAGAGCCTTTAATAAGGGAATCAGCTCTTAAAGTGACAAGTAGGGGTTTCATAGCTAGGATGAAAAGGAGGGGGGAAAGGGGACATCCCAGACGGGTACCATTACTGATACCGAAGGCAGGGGAAAGGATACCACTGACCATTACGTGTGCTGATGCATGTGTGTACATGGCAAAAAAACGCTTGTACGTAGGGATCAGGAAGGCCAAAATGTGCCTGCTTAATTCCAGTTGACTCTATCAAATGCTTTCTCAGCATCCGTGCAAACCTTCAGGAAAAGGGGGAGGAGCTGTTTTTTGAAAGTTTTAAAGTAAAGGGCTGGGAGGCCATCAGGGCCGGGATTTTTCCCTAAGGGTATTTGTTGAAGGGCTTCGGATATATCTTCCACAATAAAGGGGGTTGCTAAGGAATTCTTCTGAGAATCTTTAAGAGTGGGAAGTGTAGAGGAATCTAATAAGTCTCTTACAATGGAGGAGTGAGAGTCAGATGAGAGGGTTTGGGGAAGATTATAAAGACTTTCATAGAATTATTTAAATTGTTTAGCAATGAGAGTGGAGGAAAAGATAGGGTTGCCAGATGGGGAGGTTAGTTGATGAATTTAATTGTCCGATTTTCTAGCTTTAACTCTTTGCATTAGGAATTTGGCAGTTTTGTCACCATGATCGAAGAATTTATGTTGGGAGTTAAGATAGTATTTGGCGGAACGCGCTTGTAATAGTGCTTTTAATTCTGCTCTTGCGCCAGAAAGTTCCTGGAGTTGAGAGTCTGTCAGATTGTTTTTATGGAGGGATTCCAGGGTTCGGATTTTAGCTAAATGAGAATCTATCTTTTCTTCCCTGCACTTTTTGAGGTTGGAACTAATGCTTATAAACTGACCTCTTATATAGGGTTTGTGGGCATCCCAAAGAGTTTGGGGTGATATGGATGGATGTTTATTAAGGGAAATATATTCTTCTAGTAGAGCGGATACTTTTTCCACTACCTTGGGGTCACCCAAAAGGGATTCATTGGGGCACCAACTTAAACTTCTGGGAGGCGTGGGGGCTAAGACAGAAAGAGATATTGGGGCGTGATCGGACATATGAATGGATCCGATATCGGCATTACGGCAGAGGTGAAGGTGTGTTTTGGATATAAAGAGTAAATCTATACAATGGTAGGTCCCATGCACATGGGAAAAAAAAGTATAGTCAAGTGTGTCTGGATGTAGCGAACGCCAGGCGTCCACCAGGTGAAGGCTCCAGAGCTCCTCCCTCATTTCCCTCAGGGAATGCAAGGACTGGGATGACCTATGAGAGGATGAATCAATTTTAGGGTTTAAGGAGACATTCAAGTCGCCACCAATGACCACAATGCCTTCCTGGAAGGAGGCAATAAACGGGGAAATATCAGCTAACCATTGGGCTTGCTTGACATTGGGGGTGTACAAGTTGAGAAAAGTATATGTCTGAGAACCAATGTGGCCCTTGGATCCTGGAGATGGCAGGCATATTTAAAGGGGAGTTTCTTTTGGAATTCTATACTCACTCCCCCAGAGGCAGAAGAATTGCCACCACAATGATACCACTGGGAATGATATGAGAATGACAGATTGGGGTAGCAATTAAACCTGAAGTGCGACTCCTGGAGGAAAATTACATTAGAGCCAGGTTTTCGCAGCAAAGTGAATATTTGGCTTCTTTTGGAAGGCGAATTGAAGCCTTTCACGTTATATGAGACTATATGTAAGTCGGTCATGTCAGCTCACCAGAGATGATGACAGTGGATGTGATATTATTCCCCTCCAGAAAGACGCAGCAACAGAATAGCTTGTAGTCTAGTAGGTCAGGGACAAGACAGGAGTTATAAGGAAGGCCGCCATGTTCCAAGATGCAGATGCGAGGAATTCCTGTACCAAATAATTGAACAAAACAAATGAGAACCGTGTACAAATTAATGGCAATCAATTGTATACATGAAGGATGCATGACAGAGGGCTCGGAAACAAGAGCCAGGTTAGGAGGGGGAAAGGTGATTGAGCAACCAATACTTTAAGCCGTCAGGCACATATAGAACATAGAGAAGTAGTGATAGACAATAGTGAGTATGTCATTAAGAATAATAAGAGAGCAGGGTGGGGAGAAGGAGTGAAGAGGCTGAAATGGGGGAGCTGTCATAGGATTGTGGGAAAGAGAGATGGGTGGTGAGGAGGAAGCAGCAAAAGTAGAAGACAGTTTTAAACGGCTGGAGGATGCAGATGAGCAGATTGGAAAGGAAAGTAGCGGGTTAGGCCTCATGCACACAAACGTATTTTCTTTCAGTGTCCATTCCGTTTTTTTTTTGCGGACCATATGCAGAACCATTTATTTCAATGAGTCCGCAAAAAAAACTGAAGTTACTCCGTCTGCATTCCGTTTCCGTATGTCCATTTTTCTGTTCCGCAAAAAAATAGAGCATGTCCTATTTTTTTCTAGTTAGCGGACAAGGATAGCATTATTACAATGGATCCACAAAAATAACGGATATGTCATCCGTTTTTTTCTTCAGACCGCAAAACACATACGGTCATGTGCATGAGGCTTAGAGTGAAAGAAAGAGATCCAAAATTATGATTTTTGCAAGAGTCTCTTAGGTGTAGACTGGTGAGACCGTTTCTTGGACCTCTGAGATTTCGGAGTACGCTGGACTTCAAATGGGAGGATGGATGGGAGGTCTGGGAGGTTGGCTAAATTTTTGTAGAGGTCCCAATCTTCAATCTCCATCGGTGCAACTTTCAAATGGTCGAAGACTGGGCTCAGGTCAGAGAAAGAAGAAACGTTGAATCGCTTGCCTGCGTGCTGAAAGGATAGTCCAAAGGGGAAAGACCATCTGTATGGGACCTTGTTGGTACGGAGCCAGTCCGTAAGTGGTTTGAGGGCCCTTCATGTTTTGAGGGTGGTCAGGGCTGCTTCCAAAATAGCAGATCTAATTTGGAAATTTAAGAAACGGCAGATCACATCCCGAGGTGGGTCGTCTGGTTTTGGTTTAGGGTGCAGGGCCCTATGGGCGCGTTTGATTGTGATGTACAGGGCATAATCCGGGCCCAGCAGGGAGCTACAGATATTGTGTACTGCATGGAACAGCTCACCTGGGGGAACCGACTCAGAGATCCCTCGGAAACGCAGGTTGTTGCGCCGACATCTGTTCTCCTAGTCTTCTATGGCATTATAGAGGTCATTGAGGTAGGTACAAAAGCAGCACAGTGACTTGGCAGTTGCGGTCTGGTGATCCAAGATAGTCGCTTGGTGGGTCTCCAGTTGTTCTGTATACTGGAGAGTGAATCTGGATCGCACATCCTCAACACTATGCTTTTGATGTAATGACTGTCTCAGCATGATTACGTGGCGTATTGGCCAAATATGTAAAACATAGTATGCTGTGCATAAGAGGAATTAGTATAGAGTTTGATCAAAGAACATAGGCCCACTTTCCACGACAAGGAAGCCTCTGCAAGTGGGAAACTACTCTAACCTATAAATGGCGCAGCCGTGCGCGGTGACCACCGGCGCCCCAGCACCGCACCAGCAGCAGACAGCGGGACCCAGGAGCCACACAGCAACCCCACTGTGCAGCAAAGCCTCCTTGGCTCTGGGACCCACCACCCGCCAGCACAGCACTGAGGCAGCAATGGCAGACACGCAGTACCACACCACTTATGCACAGCATACTATGTATTACATATTTGGCGGATACGCCACGTAATCATGCTGAGACAATCATTACATCAAAAGCATAGTGTTGAGGATGTGCGAACCAGATTCACTCTCCAGTATATATTGTAATTATTTGTTTTCTTTTTCCCCCCTCTGGTGTCAGCACTCCTCCCCATTTGGACTAGGTGTTTTTAATTAGCCTTAGCTACAAGGGGTTTATAAACTCCTACTATCTCTCAGATGCATTTCCTGAGGGTCGTGACTGGGTGAGCTCTTTGCACTCGTTCACATGGTGCAGTACTGCGTGTCTGCCATTGCTGCCTCAGTGCTGTGCTGGCGGGGCGGTGGGTCCCAGAGCCAAGGAGGCTTTGCTGCACAGTGGGGTTGCTGTGTGGCTCCTGGGTCCCGCTGTCTGCTGCTGGTGCGGTGCTGGGGCGCCGGTGGTCGCCACGCACGGCTGCGCCATTTATAGGTTAGAGTAGTTTCCCACTTGCAGAGGCTTCCTTGTCGTGGAAAGTGGGCCTATGCTCTTTGATCAAACTGTATACTAATGCCTCTTATGCACAGCATACTATGTATTACATATTTAGCAGATACGCCACGTGATCATGCTGAGACAGTCATTACATCAAAAGCATAGTGTTGAGGATGTGTGATCCAGATTCACTCTCCAGTATATATTGTAATTATTTGTTTTCTTTTTCCCCCCTCTGGTATCAGCACTCCTCCCAATTTGGACTAGGTGTTTTTAATTAGCCTTAGCTACAAGGGGTTTATAAACTCCTACTATCTCTCAGATGCATTTCCTGAGGGTCGTGACTGGGTGAGCTCTTTGCACTCGTTCACATGGTGCAGGCAGTACTGCGTGTCTGCCATTGCTGCCTCAGTGCTGTGCTGGCGGGGCGGTGGGTCCCAGAGCCAAGGAGGCTTTGCTGCACAGTGGGGTTGCTGTGTGGCTCCTGGGTCCCGCTGTCTGCTGCTGGTGCGGTGCTGGGGCGCCGGTGGTCACCGCGCACGGCTGCGCCATTTATAGGTTAGAGTAGTTTCCCACTTGCAGAGGCTTCCTTGTCGTGGAAAGTGGGCCTATGCTCTTTGATCAAACTGTATACTATTGCCTCTTATGCACAGCATACTGTGTATTACATATTTGGCGGATACGCCACGTAATCATGCTGAGACAGTCATTACATCAAAAGCATAGTGTTGAGGATGTGCGAACCAGATTTACTCTCCAGTATATATTGGTCTCCAGTTGTTCGACACATTCGCCAATTTGCCGCACGTCTCAGCGAAGTGCGGATATTTCTAACACTACTGGATCCATAGCTTTACTGAGCACTTGGTCCAGGTAACGTCTGGTCAAAGGAAACTCTTTAGAGTTTTGGGAGTCCTCATTGTCGCTGTCTCCGTCAGAGAGATCGAAGGCGCGGTCTGCAGGCTTGTGTGTATGAGCCGGCGCCATCTTTGTTTCCAGCGCTGCTACTTTTGAGGAATACTGTGTGGCAGAGGACTTTTGACTAAATTTTGAGGAATTTCTCAATTACTGCTCAGGATTTGAGATTTGGTGATGGAGGGAAGCTCACTGGGTTTGGAGTTAAAGATAGCTGGTGCCGAGGACAAGTGTGTTCACAGAGCGAGCAACAGAGTAGCCATCACCGCCAAGCACAAGCTCCGCCCCCCCAGGGCCAGCAATTTTGAAAGGTGCGCGTTTAGTGCTATGGCCTGTGGGTGGGTTTTTGCGCTTTCGTTCAAAGGCCTGGGGTATAAACATCTGTAAGAAGTGCTGGGACACAGAAGTTGATGTGCTAGCTGATCGTGTTTGTGAAGGTCCAGGTGTAGGGTGGGAGGCATCCGGGCTGCATTTTGGACAGCGGATTGGCCAGCACATAACACAGTGGAAGAGGAGGCAGTGGTGTGACCCGCAAATACTGATTGTGGACTCAGGCGTTCGGCCTACCTATTAGGGTGCTTTGATGCCATGTGGCGGATCATGCTGGTGGTGAGGTTTCTAGTGTTCACGCCCCTGCTCATTTTGGTACTGTACAGGTTGAAAATGACAATTTTTTTTTGTCCCCACTTTCCTCAAAAAAGAGACAGACTGCTGAACATCTACCCTTTGGCAAAAGAGATTGCAGCAAGGGGGTTCTCCAGGGAACAGTTGCGGTCCTGTTTGGTGTGGCCCGCCTTCTCCCTTTTGCCACCCCACTGCCTCTTCCAGCTTGTTGGGGTGCTGCGGATCCTTCCCCCTCTGTACTGCTGTCCTCGCTCGGCTTGCCACCTTCCCAGGTTGTGTCAGTGATTTCATAGTCTCCCACCTCCTCTTCTACTTCCTCACTCTGGTCATCCTCCTGACTGGTTGACCTAACAAGAACCTCACTTTTTGACAACTGTTTCTCATCATCATCATGAAAATCTTGAGACACTAAATTGCGGTTGATTTATTGGCAACTGTGTCTCATTATCATCATCCACCTTGTGAAACACTAATTGCCTTTCCCCACCATCATCATTTTCTGATTGTGGATGCTCAAGAGTTTGGGAATCAGTGAACAAGATATCCTCATGTCCTTCTTCAAGCGGGCTTGGCCAGAGGGCCAAATCAAGGAATGGTGATGAAAAGAGCTCCTCAGAATATCCGAGTGTGAGATCACTTGTTTGCCAAAACTCTTCTTCATGGGAGGAAGGAGGATCAGGCTGAGGATTCTGTTGATCAGACTCTTGGCTACAGAGACTGCACTTTGTGGAAGACGGGGTGGTGCTTAACCGACTGGAAGCATTATCTGCTGCAATCCAACCGTCCTGGTCGCACTGTTATGACTTCGAGAGTGGTGTCCTGCACCGCCCTGCAAACTGGGACATGAAGCTAGGTATCGTGGATGAGTGTGTTTCTTGTGCTCTGGCAGCAGGCACAATTTCAACGTGCCCAGGGCCATGGCCTCTGCATGCACCATCAGTAGCACAGCCACTTCACCATCCCTTAGGCCTCTTGCACACAACCGTATGGCTTTTTCTGTATTTTGCGGTCCGCAAAAAAAAAAGGATGACTTCCGTGTGCATTCTGTTTTTTGTGGAACGGAACAGCTGGTACCTGATAGAACAGTACTCTCCTTGTCCGTTATGCGGACAATAATAGGACATGTTCTATCTTTCAACGGAATTTAAATACGGAAACAGAAGGCAAACATAGTTCCTTTTTCTTTGCGTATCCATTGAAATTAATAAATCCGTATACGGAATGCAAAAAATGTAACGTAAACGGAGAAAAAAAACGGTCGTGTTCAAGAGGCCTTACTGCTCACCTTGAGCATATTAAATGGTATATATGCTTGCAAGTATGTCACACGTACAATAGATAGAAGGGAGAGTATTTTGGACCATAAAAAACACTACTTTTGAGAAGTAGAAGATGGCGCCACACCAGAATAGATGGATAGATTAGATGCTGGATGGGTGTTACCAATGGTGGTAATAATAGCACTTACTTCACTAGGGAGGGAAACCTGTGGGACACAGGGAAGTGTCTCCAGAGGTTATACCTCCCCCGCCAAGACAGCTTTCAGATCGTTAATCCAGTGATGTATATAGATAAAAACAATGATGAATATTAGGACTTACTTCACTAGGGAGGGAAACCTTCAGAGATAAGCTCAAGACACTCTGAGGTTTTGTCTCCCTCGCCTGGGTCGCTTGAACCGATGGTGGAAATAATCAGCAGGTCCAGTCGGATCTTCTTGATATTTTCTTTATTAATAAAAGACAGGCAGTGTGGTACAAGAAGCTCAACGCGTTTCGGGGTCACAAATAATCCCCCTTCATCAGGATGCTACCCTTCTATCTATTCTGCTAGGCTGTGTTGCTCTCTTCACGCCTTGAACCATAGGCTGCCTACCTTAAACTATACTTGTTCTCTCTCTAATATTAACCTAAACACTCATTCTAGATTTTTCTCTAGATTTTTTATTTTTTTCCTATTCTCTTGCATTCGTCCATCCTCTGGCGCCCTTGCCAGTACTCTTCCTCAAAAAACGCGGTTGCTCTTCCGCAACTAAAGTTTTTTCTGGAGTGACACTCTGTTTTTAATTTTTTACGCCCTAAACTTTACACGTACAATAGCACAGGTTTTGTAAATGTATGCACAAATAAATTACACTGAATGTCACTGATATTTATGATGTGCAAACGTTAACCAGAAGATGTAGCGCAGGTAATGTCGCTGGCACCAGCAGCGAAAAAATTAAACTAAATGTCACTGATATTTATGATATGCAAACATTATACAGGAGATGTAGCGCAGGTACTATCGCTGTCACCAGCGGCTAATAAAAAATTACAGGGAATGTCACAGCTATTTGGGATGCGCAAACATTAAGTAATTTCGCTGCTGTCACCAGCAACCAAACAATTGCACGCAATTTAGCACACGTTGCACTAATGTATTTCGCAGCCAGATAAAACAATAGTCGTTAAAAGGACTGTTTCAACAGGACTGACCATGTTGGTTGAGTACTCGAAACACCGCAACAAGGCACACAGGTCTTGCATGGAGGCCCACTCATTGGTGGTGAAGTGGTGCTGTTCCGCAGAGCGACTGACCCGTGCATACTGCATCTGAAACTCCACTATCGCCTGCTGCTTCTATCCAGCATATGCAAGTTGGAGTACCACGTGCTGGGCACGTTGCATATGAGGCAGTGAGCGGGAAGGCCGAAGTTACGCTGCAGCGCAGACAGGCGAGCAGCAGCAGGGTGAGAATGCCGAAAGTGCGCACAGACGGACCACACTTTCTGCAGCAGCATTGACATGTCTGGGTAGTCTTTAAGGAATTTCTGCACCACCAAAATCAGCACATGTGCCAGGCAAGGGATGTGCGTCCAACCTGCTAGTCCCAGAGGTGCTACGAGATTTTGCCCCTCCACAGCTCCTGTGCGGTGTGGGGTTTGTCCCCCAAACACATGAGTTTTAAAACCGTCTGCTGACGTTTACCCCTGGCTGTGCTGAAGTTGGTGGTGAATGTCTTTTACTGTGCAGCTAGGGAGATATAGCATCCCTACCCATGCTTACTGGTCCAATTATCTGTGGTTATGTGGACCTTGCCACAGATGCCGTTTCACAGTGCACACTTGATGTTATCCTCTACTTGGTTGTGCAGGGAAGGGACGGCTTGCTTGGAAAAGTAGTGGCGGCTGTGAACGACGTACTGTGGAACAGCCACCGCCATCAGCTCTTTAAAACAGTCCGTCTCCCCCAGACGGAATGACAGCATTTCAAAGGCCAGTAATTTTATAATGCTGGCATTCAGGGCCAGGGATCGAGGGTGAGTAGGTGGGTATTTAATCTTTCTCTCCAGTGTTTGGGAGATAGACAGTTGAACGCTTGCGTGTGACATGGTGGAGATGCTTGGTGATGATGACGGAGGTGATGGTGTTGGTGGCATATTCTCTGTTTGCTGGGAAAAACCTCATCATCCTCCACATCATCTTCCACCCATTCTTGACCCCTGCCCTCCTCGTCAGTCTGCACACTGCAGAAAGCCACAGCAGTTGGCACCTGTGTTTCGTCATCATCAGAGACGTCCTGCGTTGGTTTTCCCATGCCCTCATCCTGCAACTTAAGTGTTTGGGCATTAGTGCATTCAATGTCTTCCACTTCTGGAAAAAGGGCTATGTGGATGGCCTGGGAAAACCCTGCCAGCAGAGTCATCAAATAGCATAAGAGTTTGCTGCATGACTTGGAGCTCAGACTGCTTGGCTGATTTGCAAGGGGGTGAGGTGAAACACTGAGGGGCATGGGCTGCAGGTTCCAACTCCTCTTTCTTCAGAGGACTGGGTGGGAGATACTGTGAAGGAACTGGAGCCACTGTCAGTTACCCAATCTACAATCGCCTATACTTGTTCTGACCTCACCATCTGTAAATCGGCATTCTGGCCTACCAAATAACGCTGCAGGTTCTGTGTCCTACTCGCACCTGAGGAAGGTATTTCACTTGGACCTGTAGCTGGCGCAGAACGGCCATGTCCTCTCCCAGCAACAGGAGCTCCACCAACACCGCCACGACCATGTCCACGTCCCTTATTTGATGTTCTCCTCATTATTTGGTTTATCTCAGATGACAATTTAACTGCCAAAAGTCAACAATTAAGTTAACTAACAGTAAGGCAGTGCCTGTGTTAAAACAGAATACATGTCTTTAGGTCACACAACAGTGTAACGGAGCAATTCAATACAATTACTTCACTATCAAAAAAATTTGATTTTTCAAACCAACAATGTAACAGCAGAGGTTAACAGTTTACAGTCAATGTCAGAAATGCCGCGTACATCGCAAATGTGCTATCTACCACAAAACCGGTGTTTTTGCAACGAACTATGTAAATGCAGAGTTCCACAGGTTACTTAAAATGAAATACATGGTAGGCCTTAAATCTGCTATGTAGCACAAAACCAGTGTTTATTGCAACAAACTACAGAAATGCAGTATGTCACCCCAAAAATTATAAAACAGGTTTTTCAGCGTTGTATGCAAACGTGCTCTGTGGCACAACAGTACGGGTTTATTCCCCCAAATACAGAAATGCAGTTTTTCCCCGCCAAATTTTAAAACAGTTTTTTCAGTGTTCTATGCAAACGTGCTCAGTGGTACGACAGTACAGGTTTATTCCCCCAACTACAGAAATGCACTATGTCACCCCTAAATCATAAAATAGGTAATGTAGGGGCACTTGACCTTCCCTGAAAAAAGGAATTTTTCCTCCACTGAGCTACCAAAAAATAATTAGACTGATGTCCCTGGCAGGCTTGCACACATGCAGGTCACATACAGTTCCAAGGACACTGCAGTTGCTAAAATGGCCGCCGACCCCCACCTCGGTAACAGATGGATTAAAATTATTTTGCAGTATTACTGGGCTCAGGGCTGGGTACAAATATGTAGCATAGCACCCTCAATAATTGCTGTAGTTTGAAGATTTAACACCACCAAGTTCAACAGATTTCTTCCCTAATCTCTCCCTCACAGCAGCAGCAGCCTGTCCCTACAATAAGAGCAGCAGAGTGACGTGCGGCGCTATGTGACTCCAGCTTATATAGAGGCTGGGTCACATGCTTCACTTAACAAATCACAGCCATGCCAATAGTAGGCATGGCTGTGATGGCTTCTTAGGACAAAGTAGTGAAACGCTTGTTGATTGGCTGCTACATTAGTCTGCTTTTTTTTTTCTCCATATAGATATTGCAGTTGCCTGGCCTGCCCGTGTGTGAGGAGCTGCAGGCCCACTGAATGTAGTGTGCCCACTGCCAGTGCCCACCACTCATACCGTGTGGCACAGGACTTTGCATCAGAAAAAGGCATTTCATTTTTACACTTTAGTGTAATTTCAGTTGCTTGCCTGCTAGTGTGTGTCAGGCCAACTTCCACTGACTGTAGTGTGCCCACTGCCAGTGCCCACCACTCATACCGTGTGGCACAGGACTTTGCATAAAAAAAGTCATTTAATTTTTACACATTAGTCTAAATTCAGTTGCTTGCCTGCTGCTAGTGTGTGTCAGGCTGACTTCCACAGACTGTAGTGTGCCCACTGCCAGTTCCAACCACTCATACCGGGTGGCACAGTAGCTTGCCGATAAATAAGGCATTTAATTTTTACACATTGGTATAATTTCAGTTGCTTGCCTGCTGCTAGTGTGTGTCAGGCTGACTTCCACAGATTGTAGTGTGCCCACTGCCAGTGCCAACCACTCATACCGGGTGGCACAGTAGCTTGCCGATAAATAAGGCATTTAATTTTTACACTTTAGTCTAAATTCAGTGCTTGCCTGCTTCTAGTGTGTGTCAGGCCGACTTCCACAGACTGTAGTGTGCCCAGTGCCAGTGCCCACCACTCATACCCGGTGGCACAGTAGCTTGCCAATAAATAAGGCATTTAATTTTTACACTTTAGTCTAAATTAAGTTGCTTGCCTGCTGCCAGTGTGTGTCAGGCCCATTTCCACGGACTGTAGTGTGCCCACTGCCAGTGCCCACCACTCATACCGTGTGGCACAGGACTTTGCATCAAAAAAAGTCATTTAATTTTTACACTTTAGTGTAATTTCAGTTGCTTGCCTGCTGCCAGTGTGTGTCAGGCCGACTTCCACAGACTGTAGCATGCCCACTGCCAGTGCCCACCACTCTTACCGTGGGGCACAGGACTTTGCATAAAAATAGGCATTCAATTTTTACACATTAGTCTAAATTCAGTTGCTTGCCTGCTGCCAGTGTGTGTCAGTCCGACTTCTACAGACTGTAGTGTGCCCACTGCCAGTGCAAAACACTCATACCGGGTAGCACAGTAGCTTGCCGATAAATAAGGCATTCAATTTTTACACATTAGTCAAATTTCAGTTGCTTGCCTGCTGCCAGTGTGTGTCAGGCCGACTTCCACAGACTGTAGTGTGCCCACTGCCAGGGCCCACCACTCATACCGGGTGGTACAGTAGCTTGCCGATAAATAAGGCATTGAATTTTTACACTTTAGTCTAAATTTAGTTGCTTGATTGCTGCTAGTGTATGTCAGGCCCACTTCCACAGACTGTAGTGTGCCCACTGCCAGTGCCCACCACTCATACCGGGTGGCACATTAGCTTGCCGATAAATAAGGCATTTCATTTTCACACTTTAGTCTAAATTCAGTTGCTTGCCTGCTGCCAGTGTGTGTCAGGCCCACTTCCACTGACTGTAGTGTGCCCACTGCCAGTGCCCACCACTCATATCGTGTGGCACAGGACTTTGCATCAAAAAAGGCTAGGACAGCCTCTGCGGAGCTGGGAATTTTTTTGCCACGTTACTGGACGCTCATGCGCAATGCCTGTAGGCTCATGCGTCCTTTTGAGGAGGTGACAAACCTAGTCAGTGGCACCGAAGGCACCATCAGCGACCTCATCCCATTTGTTTTCTTCCTGGAGCGTGCCCTGCGAAGATTGCTGGATCAGGCTGTAGATGAGCGTGAAGAGGAAGAGGAAGAGTTGTGGTCACCATCACCACCAGAAACAGCCTTGTCATCATCGCTTGCCGGACCTCCGGCAACGCTGGAAGAGGAGTAAGAGGAAGAGGTTTCAGAGGAGGAATGTGGCTTTGAGGAGGAGGAAAACCAACCACAGCAGGCACCCCAGGGTGCTCGTTGGTGTCACCTATCTGGGACCCATGGTGTTGTACGTGGCTGGGAGGAAGAACAGACCGTCAATAACATCAGTGAGGACGAGGAACGGGAAATGAGTAGCTCTGCATCCAACCTTGTGCAAATGGGGTCTTTCATGCTGTCATGTCTGTTGAGGGACCCTCGTATAAAAAGGATGAAGGAGAACGACCTGTACTGAGTGGCCACTCTACTAGACTCCCGTTATAAGCAGAAAGTCGCAGAAATGTTAAAAAATTACCGAAAGTCGGAAAGGATGCAGCAGTTCAAAACCAAACTAAAAAATATGCTTTACACAGCTTATAAGGGGGATGTCACAGCACAACGGGAATCTAACAGGGGAAGAGGTGAATGTAATACTCCTCCTACCACAGCGGCAAGGACTGGACGATTTACAGATGTGTTGTTGATGGAGGACATGCAAAGCTTTTTCAGTCCCACACATCGCCACAGCCCTTCGGGATCCAGCCTTAGAGAACGACTCGACCGACAGGTAGCAGACTACCTCGCCTTAACAGCAGATATTTACACTCTGAGGAGCGATGAACCCCTTCACTACTGGGTGTGCAGGCTTGACCTGTGGCCTGAGCTATCCCAGTTTGCGATAGAACTTCTGGCCTGCCCTGCTTCAAGTGTCCTGTCAGAAAGGACCTTCAGTGCAGCAGGAGGCATTGTCATTGACAAGAGAAGTCGCTTCGGTCAAAAAAGTGTTGATTACCTCACCTTCATAAAGATGAATAAGGCATGGACAGTGGGGGATATGTTTGACTAACAAAAGGCCTGATTACATGCCTTGGCCTCAAAATGGTCCCCACGTTGCTGTATTTAATGTCTGCATACCGGATGACTTTCGTGAATTCTCCGCCACCAACTAGGGTTCAAGCCGAAATGATTTAGTCACTTTTCTGCCTGGAAAACATCATTTTTTCCTGTAGCAGCGGCTGCAACAATGCCATTATTTTTCAGGCATGTGTACATGCCTAATTTTTCTGTCCTATGGTGCAGCACTGTGGCTGCAAAAACAAAACAAAACAAAAAAGGCACATACAAGTGTCAATTCCCCTTCGTGATCGTTACCTTGTTGTGGTGAAAGGGCTTGCGTATCACAATGAAGCAATCATCACCTCTATGAGTGTGTTGGCAATGTTGCCACACCCCAGATGATAAGGCCGTTGCTTCATTATGGTCAGACCAAAAGCGATCAGACGGCTGGATAATATTTCATAGAAAAAACATTAATTTATCTTTTTTTTTTTTAAGATGTATGGGTTTTTAATACATAAAATAAAAAATCATAATAAAGTCTCTTAATAGTTTATTCGAAATAATGCAGACAATTAAAAAAATCCCCATCAATTCCAATACAAAGCAAGTACAGAGCTCAGAACTAAATTATTTCCTGATGTAGTAATGGTTCGTTAATTCGACAATGGTTAATCAATTCGACACACGTCCCCGGATAGGGTACGTAACAGGGATTAAACTGATAGGAATAGTACTAGTTAAGACACCACTCATATAGGGTGTCACAGCACATTGCTCTGTGCACACGCAGTGCCCCAATTTGGGAGTAAGAGGACCGACCAAGCTGCTTTTTCCATCTCCCGGTTCCTAAAATCAATTCAGTTTGGTGTATGAGAGTTTGGTCTGTCACTGTGAAGGCAGTCGAAGGTACCCGGCCTAAATTTTTTTCACAAAAGGCAATTCCTGATATGGGACGTAACAGGGATTAAACTGATGAGACTAGTAAGACAGAAAATACCACTCATATCAGGTGTGACAGTAAATTGCACGGCGCAGACGCAGTGACTGTGGATTAAAACAGAGTGGAGGGAGCCAGCGTTTTTTTAACCATCTCCCCGTTCTAAAAATCAATTCAATAAATGGACCCCAGATTGGGGACGTTAGAGGGATTAAACTGATGAGAATAGTACTACAGAAAATACCACTCATATCGGGTGTGACAGTAAATTGCACGGCGCAGACGCAGTGACCGTGGATTAAAACAAAGGGGAGGGAGCCAGCGTTTTTTTAACCATCTCCCCATTCTAAAAATCAATTCAATAAATGGACCCCAGATTGGGGACGTTAGAGGGAATAAACTGATGAGAATAGTGCTACAGAAAATACCACTCATATCGGGTGTGACAGTAAATTGCATGGCGCAGACGCAGTGACCGTGGATTAAAACAAAGGGGAGGGAGCCAGCGTTTTTTTAACCATCTCCCCGTTCTAAAAACCAATTCAATAAATGGACCCCAGATTGGGGACGTTAGAGGGAATAAACTGATGAGAATAGTACTACAGAAAATACCACTCATATCGGGTGTGACAGTAAATTGCATGGCGCAGACGCAGTGACCGTGGATTAAAACAAAGGGGAGGGAGCCAGCGTTTTTTTAACCATCTCCCCGTTCTAAAAACCAATTCAATAAATGGACCCCAGATTGGGGACGTTAGAGGGAATAAACTGATGAGAATAGTACTACAGAAAATACCACTCATATCGGGTGTGACAGTAAATTGCACGGCGCAGATGCAGTGACCGTGGATAAAAACAAAGGGGAGGGAGCCAGCGTTTTTTTAACCATCTCCCCGTTCGAAAAATCAATTCAATTCACCTTTCGGGGACCCTTGGTGTTGTACGTGGCTGGGTGGAGGAAGAAACCTTCCATGACATCTCCGGGACATGGCTAGCTTGGTATCCAACCTTGTGCAAATGGGGAATTTGAGGTTGTGCAAATGGACTGTTTGCGGTTGTTTGCGGTGCATTAAAAGGGGAGTTTGGTCTGTCAAGGTCTGTGAAGCGGGCGTAACCCTTACACTTCCTGATCGATACAACATCATACCTGATCGTATACACACACTGGATGTTTTAAAGCATGTTATTCCAAACAATTTAGAAATGTTATTTGATTTATGACCTTTATGGATTAAAACCCGACTCTGCGTCCACTAAGTAATTTTCCATGGGAGTTTTGCTATGGATCCCCCTCCGGCATGCCACAGTCCAGGTGTTAGTCTCCTTGAAAAAACTTTTCCATCACTATTGTGGACAGAAAGAGTCCCTGTGGGTTTTAAAATTTGCCTGCCTATCGTCTATGGCGGTTCGCCCGGTTCGCCCGTTCGCGAACATTTGCGGAATTTCGCGTTCGCCGTTCGCGAATGGAAAATTTTATGTTTGCGACATCATCATGGATGATCTCACATTCTTGGGCTTCTAACTTTTACTTTGTTTTTAGGGAAAAAATTATTAGTTCCCACGAAGCGCAACGAAATTTGGATTCAAAATTCGGATTCATTGTGAATGAAATTTTTCCTAAACTTCAGATTGAATTCAACTTCGGATGCTTCGATTCAATCAACACTAATCTTAAACATAAAACATACCAGGAGGATAGAGTTAAGGAGCTTAACCACTTAAGCCCCCCTAGCTTAAACACCCTTAATGACCAGGCCACTTTTTACAATTCCGCACTACACTACTTTCACCGTTTATTGCTCCGTCATACAACTTACCACCGAAATGAATTTTACCTCCTTTTCTTCTCACTAATAGAGCTTTCATTTGGTGGTATTTCATTGTTGCTGACATTTTTACTTTTTTTGCCATTAATACAAATTTAACGATATTTTTGCAAAAAAATGACATTTTTCACTTTCTGTTGTAAAATTTTTCAAAAAAAACTACATTTCTATATAAATTTTCTCTAAATTTATTGTTCTACATGTCTTTGATAAAAAAGTCCAATAAGTGTATATTTATTGGTTTGGGTAAAAGTTATAGCGTTTACAAACTATGGTGCAAAAAGTGAATTTCGGCATTTTGAAGCAGCTCTGACTTTCTGAGCACCTGTCATGTTTCTTCAGATGCTAGAATGTCAGGAAAGTATAAATACCCCCCAAATCACACCATTTTAGAAAGAAGACACCCCAAAGTATTCGCGGAGGGGCATGGTGAGTTCATGTATCATTTCATTTTTTTTCACAAGTTAGTGGAAAATGACACTTTCTGAGAAAAAAAAAAAAAAAAAAAGTGTCAATTTCTGCTAACTTCTGGCAAAAAAAAAAAGAAATCTCAGACAGACTCACTATGACCCTCAGTGAATACCTTGAGGTGTCTACTTTCCGAAAAAGGGTCATTTGTGGGGTGTGTTTACTGTTCTGGCATTTTGGGCGGGGCTAAATTGTGAGCCGCCATGTAAAACCTAAAGGTACTCGTTGGAATTTGGGCCCCTTTGCGCACCCAGGCTGCAAAAAAGTGTCACTTAGGGTCCTTTCACACTTGCGTTCTGAGGATCCGGCAGGCACTTCCGTCCTGCCGGATCCGTCAGAACGCAAGTCACCTGAAGCATTAGAAGACTGATCAGGATCCTGATCAGTCTTCGAGTGCTTCAGGTTACTATGGCAGCCAGGACGCTACTAGCGTCCTGGTTGCCATAGTAGCGAGAGCGGGGAGCGGCATACTACATTCGTGCGGCTCCCGGGCGCTCTGAATGACGTCAGAGCGCCCCATGCGCATGGATCACGTGATCCATGCGATCACGTGATTCATGCACTGGGGCGCCCTGACGTCATCCTGGAGCGTCCCGGGAGCCGCACGGAATGTAAGTATGCCGCTCCCCGCTCCCTGCTACATTTACCATGGCAACCAGGACTTTAGCGTCCTGGCTGCCATGGTAACCAGTCGGAAAAAGCTAAATGTCGGATCCGGCAATGCGCCGAAACGACGTTTAGCTTAGGTCGGATCCGGATTAATGCCTTTCAATGGGCATTAATTCCGGATCCGACCTGCGGCAAGTGTTCGGATTTTTGGACGGAACAAAAGCGCAGCATGCTGCGGTATTTGCTGCGTCCAAAAAGCGTTCCGGTCCTGAACTGAAGTCATCCTGATGCATCCTGAGCGGATTTCTCTCCATTCCAGAATGCATGGGGATGATCCTGATCAGGATTTTCCGGCATAGAGACCCGACGACGGATCTCTATGCCGGAAAAGAAGAACGAGGTGTGAAGGGCTTATGGTATCGCAGATCAGGAGAATGAATGTGCTTGAGGTGTATTTTACATATACCCATGTTGGGTGAGAAATATCTCTGTAAACTGACAACTTTGTATAAAATTTTTAAAAGTTGTCGCTTACAGAGATATTTTCACACACAGTATGGGTATATATAAAAATACACCCCAAAACACATTGCCCTACTTCTCCTGAGTACGGCGATACCACATGTGTGACACTTTTGCAGCCTGGGTGCGCAAAGGGGCCCTAAAACCAATGAGTACCTTTAGAGTTTCACAGGGCATTTTTAC
Organism: Bufotes viridis; assembly: GCA_033119425.1. Lineage (NCBI taxonomy): Eukaryota > Metazoa > Chordata > Amphibia > Anura > Bufonidae > Bufotes > Bufotes viridis. The sequence goes on along the minus strand of CM065593.1, from coordinate 127,037,703 downwards.
GCATTTGGATTCCAGACTTCTTCTCACGCTTTAGGGGCCCCTAAAATGCCAGGACAGTATAAATACCCCACATGTGACCCCATTTTGGAAAGAAGACACCCTAAGGTATTCCGTGAGGGGTATGGTGAGTTCATGTAAAATTTTATTTTTTGTCACAAGTTAGTGGAATATGAGACTTTGTAAAAACAAAATATAAAAAAATATATATCAATTTCCGCTAACTTGTGCCAAAAATAAAAATTCTGTGAACTCGCCATGCCCCTCACGGAATACCTTGGGGTGTCTTCTTTCAAATGAGGTGTATTTTTACATATACCCATGCATGCGCTTGAGAAATATTGCTGTAAACGACAACTTTTTACATTTTTTATTCAAAGTTGTCAATTTACAGAGATATTTCTCACACAAAGTATAGGTATATGTAAAAATACACCCCAAAACACATTGCCCTACTTCTCCTGAGTACGGCGATACCACATGAGTGACACTTTTTGCAGCCAAGATGCGCAAAGGGGCCCTAAAACCAATGAGTACCTTTTAGGAGGGCATTTTTACGCATTTTTCTTCTCACGCTTTAGGGCCCCTAAAATGCCAGGGCAGTATAAATACCCCACATGTGACCCCATTTTGGAAAGAAGACACCCCAAGGTATTCTGTGAGGGGCATGGCGAGTTCATAGAAGATTTTTTTGGCACAAGTTAGCGGAAATTGATTTTTTATTGTTTTTCTCATAAAGTCTACCTTTCTGCTAACTTTTGACAAAAAGTAAAATTTTTCATGGACTCACTATGCCCCTCAGCGAATACCTTGGGGTGTCTTCTTTCCAAAATGGGGTCATTTGTGGGTGTTTGTACTGTTCTGGCATTTTGGGTGGGGCTAAATTGTGAGCAGCCATATAAAACCTAAAGGTACTCGTTGGAATTTGGGCCCTTTGCTACTCGGGCTGCAAAAGTGTCACTCATGTGGTATCGCCGCACTCAGGAGAAGTAGGGCAATGTGCTTTAGGTGTATTTTTACATATACCCATGCTGGGTGAGAGAAATATCTCTGTAAATTGACAACTTTGAATAAAAAATTTAAAAAGTTGTCGTTTACAGTGATATTTCTACACACAGTATGGGTATATGTAAAAATACACCCCAAAACACATTGCCCTACTTCTCCTGAGTACGGCGATACCACATGAGTGACACTTTTTGCAGCCAAGATGCGCAAAGGGCCCTAAAACCAATGAGTACCTTTAGGATTTCACAGGGCATTTTTACGCATTTGGATTCTCACACTTTAGGACCCCTAAAATGCCAGGGCAGTATAAATACCCCACATGTGACCCCATTGTGGAAAGAAGACACCCCAAGGTAATCCGTGAGGGGCATGGCGAGTTCACAGAAAAAAAAAATTTGGCACAAGTTAGCGGAAATTGATTTTTTTTTTTTTTACAGTCTCATATTCCACTAACTTGTGACAAAAATAATATTTTACATGAACTCACCATACCCCTCACGGAATACCTTGGGGAGTCTTCTTTCTAAAATGGGGTCACATGTGGGGTTTTTGTACTGCCCTGGCATTTGAGGGTCTCCACAGTCATTACACGTATGGCCAGCATTAGGAGTTTCTGCGATTCTCCTTATATTGAGCATACGGGTAATGAGATTTTTTCCCGCTCAGCCTCTGGGCTGAAAAGAAAAATGAACGGCACAGATTTTTTCATTCGCATCAATCAATGTGGATGAAAAATCTCTGCCCAAAAATGTGCAAAAACCCAAAACGGCACAGATTTCCTCATTCGCATCGATCAATGTGGATGAATAAATCTCTGCCAAAAATGTGCAAAAAAGTAGTAAGGCCCCATTCACACGTCCGCAAAAATTCTGCGGAATAGATGCGGACCCATTCAGTGTGAATGGGGCTGGCGGTGATGCGGAGAGCACACTATGCGCCGCCGCATCAGCATTTGCGGAGCTGCGGCCGCAAACTTCCGGGTTTCGGCCCCCAAACATCCGGCCGCAGCTCCGCAAAAGATAGAGCATGTCCTATTCTTGTCCGCAATTGCGGACAAGAAAAGGCATTTTCTATATAGTTCTGGCAATGTGCGGATCCGCAAAATGCGGAAAGCACATTGTTGGTGTCCGTGTTTTATGGATCCGTGGATCCATGGATCCGCAAACACATACGGACGTCTGAATGAGTCTTACAGGGGGTAATTAGTGTCAGGGGGTGACAGGGGGTGACATGGGGTGATCGGGGTTAATCAGGGGTTAATCAGTGACGGGGTGGGGGGTGGGGTGGATGGGTGGGGGGTCTGTGTGGTGTTTTGGTGCACTTACAAAGTTTCTTTGGTGGTCCCAAGCAAAAGGGACCACCAAAGGAACGATCAGCAAGCATATCAGACGCTGTTAACAAAACAGCGTCTGATATGCCATTTTTTTAACTTCTACAGCCTGCCAGCGCACGATCAGCGCTGGCAGGCTGTAGCTTACCTTCTCCCCGACGTGATCCTGTGAACGCGCGCACGCGTTCACAGGAAATCTCGCCTCTCGCGAGATGACGCGCGGGCGCGTCAAAGAGGAACAGACCGACCGCCCGCAATCTGCAACTTTTTCCTGCTAGCGCCAGGTTTAAAAAAGTGGGGGTGTTTTAGGCTTAAAAAATGGTCTAAATGTAAGACAGCTAGGAAACTGTCTAACATTTAGAAGTGGCGGTGTATCCACTGAAGTTATGTAGAGGTGCCGCCCTTTACATAGCTTCAGCGGATACACCAACAGTTCACGGCCTTATAACGCCGGTCTTAATAAATGTGCCTCTTAATCGGTATAGCCTTGAGGAAAGGGGGACATAATTGAAACTATTAAATATGTTGAAGGTTTAAATAAGGTTCAGGAGGGAAGTGTTCTCAATAAGAAGCCCCCCTGGTGGGCCACCCTGGCTTAGGGGCCTGGTCCCAACTGCAACTTTTGCGACCCCTATAGCTAAATCACTATTGCTAAAATTTCTTTAAGGTCTAAAATCTTTTGCCATCAAGGACTAGCACAAATACATTTACCTAAGCTTCTGAAATCCTCAGGAGAGTTGCCAGACTCTGCCCTTAACTGCATGTACACTTGTCAACACTAGACTACCTTCTATTTCACCCTAGAGAGGAAGGGATGGAACCAGTCCTGTCTAGTCACTAGAAACCTCCTACTTTATACAACCTTAGGGGACAAATAGTGCCTAACAGTATGTTAACACTTTACCCACTTGCAGTGAGGACACTACATTTACATATGGATTAAAAAAAAAAAAAACTTTATCATTATGATAGTAAAGTGCTTCTGAAATCAAAATAATTACAATTAAAAACAGAAATGTATGAATAGATTTGTTCTTTTAATAGAGCTCTGTGACTTCAATCTGCATTTCTTTGCAAACTATTACTAAATTACACATTTCGTAAACTCTAAAATGTTAACATGGAATAAAGAGATGGTTTTTCCTTTTCGAGTCAAAGTTTTATACCGGCATTGACTTTGAAAACAAGCGATATTCACCTAATTGTTTAGAGCATACCATATGCTAGCGACAACAACTTGCTAAAATCAACTTGTGCTGTTTCCCATGACAGGTATCAAAGTAAAATTTCTGTAAGTAATTAGATCTATAGACTCCAGGGGGAGTTGAATGGAACTGTGTTGAAGGCCATGAAACACAAACTAATGTGAAGAAACTCATTATCCACGCGCCTCCCTCTACTAGCAAATGCAATAGAAAGATAAGCTAAGATGTTCCTGTTAACATTCTTACCTAACACACACTTTTTTTGCCATGCTCCATTTTGAAGTAACAATCTATTTTGTTGTTAATGCTATGGCTTACAATTATTGCTGACAAAAACAGGATACACATTTTGTTTGGCATATTGCTCAGAAATGTATTATTTGAATATATTCCATTATTATGTTTTGTTGTATGTTTTTATCACACTATAAAAGGTTAAGTTTTAGGGGGATTGTTTTCTTTATTTTTTGTATTTTGGCTGTGATTTTTCAGAGTATGGTTCCCCTTTTATCTCAGCTTACTGATAGCTGTTCAGTTTTGTGAATCATTTATTATGTAGCAATAAAAAGTGATAGAATGCAAAAATAGACAAAAATAACTAGTTTTCAGGGGGAAAAACTTCTAGCAAATCCCAAAATTATTAAAGTCTAAAATAAAGAAAACTTAACCCAAAATGTAAGATTCCCATGTATTACTTGATTTGTCAGTTTATTACTTTTTCTCTTTCCTTGCTTCCTCTATAGGAATAGAGGACTGTAGACTAAATAGACTGTAGATTATTAAACTATTTGTTAGGGCTTTTATGACTTATTGGGCTTACTTACTCAAAAATCTTTGCAACTTTTTGCACTTTTATATCACTCATCCTAGTTTTTGAAAAATAGGTGAAAAAGTGGGGGTAGTTAGCTATAATAATCAGTGTTATGCCAGATTTATCACTGCAACATTTTTTTTAAAAGTCACAAAAAAGTCACATACGGTGCTCACTCCAGTGAGGGGACTCCAAAATGACAGCCCACGATCCTCAGGTTGGTTGCACGGGAAGGGGCTATCCCCATATAGAGAAAGGAAAAAATCCCAGCAACAGTGGCTTCTTATTTTTGAATGCTGCTTTAATCACATCAAGTGATACAAAATTTAAAGGGCAGCTTCGGCTCCAGCCTTTCTCAGTTGAGAAAGGCTGGACGAGCCGAAACGCTTCCCCTTTAAATTTTGTATCACTTGATGTGATTAAAGCAGCATTCAAAAATAAGAAGCCACTGTTGCTGGGATTTTTTCCTTTCTCCAGTGAGGGGAGGCATAAAAAAACTGTAGTAGCTTTTCTAGACAGAAGTGTTATGTGTAAGGTTTGCCAAATTTAACAAACATTCAATAAATTTGTCTCAAAGTACACTGACTTAAGCTCAAACAAAGCTAACTTCAAATATTACCCTCATCATTAATTCACCACTGAGTGCTTGTGTTGGGATATGTTCACAGTGTATATGGCAAATGGTGAGTGTTCTTTAGGCATCTGTTGGTATATAAAGTATACCTTTGTTAAAATGTAGCAAGAACATGTACCAAATCCAGAGCAAATGCAATTTAAATTAAAGGCAGACTTCACCCCAAAATTAAGAACTTTTATTTTTGCATTTATAACTACATTTTCACCCTGGGCCATTGCAGGGCATCAGTTGGAATCAGACTTTAGTGACATGCATTCGCTCTATAATTATTCTACTGTAGAAGAATATTAAGTGAATAATATAATGCACTGCACTACCAAGACAAAGCCACCAGGCAGAGATGGTGTAGGTTCCTAGGAGCAAAGCTGTGGAATCTAGCACAAAATTGTGGAAAGAATCAGCAAACCACGTCACAGATCCATGGAATGTTCACTCCCAAGAAAATCCACAGAAAGTGCAAGCAACTTTGCATTTAAAATAAAATTCAGTCTTTATTCCAATATTCGCATTAAAAAAACCACACATCTTCAGGCAGTCATCTGACACTTTTTGACTGACTTGCGGTCATAATCATAGACTGTGACACATAGACATAAGATTTACTTAAAAGGGAAAGTCCAACCAGTCAAATTAGGTGCGCAATAGAATAGGTCATTAGTATTTAAGTCTCAGAAAACCCCTTTAAGCAGAATCATGAAATATCAATGCCAGCATGTCAAAATATATCCTAAACAAAAACAGTATAAGCGACAAATAAATGTTAGCGAGTCATTTTGATAATTTAATTCTGCAGGGAAACAAGTATCCAGCATTGACATCCAGAAAGCCTCTCACTCTCATACTGTAGATGATTCTTTGTATCCCTGCCCTTGGGAGAGGATTTAACCTTCACAATACCAGAGATATGAGGTGACGCCACCTTGCCTGCATGACAAGGCTTTATTGGCTAGAGGCAATGGTGTAGGCGCCTGTCTTTGTCAATCAAAGGGAATGTGGGAGTGGCTTGAGGAGCAGGGCATTGAAGATATGGTGCACTAATAAAGATTTGCATATCAGTAAAACACTGATGGTTGTTTTCCCCTAAAAGGGGAATTCACGGCAGAGCAGGAGAGGAACGTTAATTTATTTATCTCTGCTGGGGGTCTGATCTAAGCTCTGATGGAGGTCTGACAGGATAGTCTGATCTCATACGGGGGTCTGATCTGCGGTTTGACATGGAGGTCTCATCTGATATTGGGGTCTGATATGGGAATCTGATTTGAGGTCTGATTTGAGATCTGAAATGGGGGTCTGAGCTGAAGTCTGATGAAGATTGGTGGTCTGTTCTGAGGTCTTATTTTCCTCCTCTTAATCCTTGGTGTGTCTTATCATCATTTGCGTCTTATACAGCAAAAAGTGTGGTATATACAGTGTAGTATCTAGCAGTTACTGATATGTAATTGGAACATGTACATTAATAAATATGTGCAGTGGATGTTAGATATAAATATACAGTACATACATAAAATCATAACATACCTCTCTGAATGAGTCAATAAACTATAAGGGGAAAACTATTTTCCTCAACTAACTAAGAGCAGAATTCTTTTTCTCCCACCAGAAATATCCAAATTTACAATCACTATCTGTAATTAATCATATTGTTTATTGATTGTGCTCCACCTGATGCTATGAAGTAAGCAATATGCATCAGTGAGTGTGGTGACCATTGGTGAACTTCCCCTGCAAAGGTCACTGACCATGTCATGACATCTCTAACAATGTACATCCTAACTAGCTGGTAAGAGCACACGTAGTGTAATAGAAGATGTATTCCTACAGTTTGCACTTTGTTATCCTCCAGAGGAACTGTGTATATGAGAACTACAGAAGAAGTATTCTCCATGGTACTGTAGCAGTAGTATGCCTCCTTCTTAAGTACATAATCCAGTAAAAACTATTAGTCTTATACTGTTTTCTTACTACCAACAGGAGTAGGGCTGGTTACAGGAATGGCATAATGTGCACAGGAGCACATTCAGCAACTTGGGAGCCAGTTATTAAAATGACTGCTGTGTAGTGTTGATCACGAATATGCTAATCGAGAATTTTTATTGTGAATATCGCCACTTTAAGAATTCAAGAAAATCCAGAATATAGTGCTATATATTAGTAATCACAACTATTCTATTTTTTTTTTTTTCATCAGTACTACTGCTTCTTGCTTGTGGGCCAATGAGAAGGCTGCAATATCTTTGTCAGAGCTTAGCAACAGCCCTAGCAACCAATAGGAAAGTTTCCTACCTCTTTACTATATAAGAAACTCCCCAGCAGCCATTTTCAGCTGTTTTTGCAGTTCTGAGAGAGACTAGTGACATTGCTGTGCTCTGTGCTTTTATGTGAGTCCTTATTTAATTACATTAGATAGTTAGCTCATATATATAATACAGATAGTTAGTGGGAGATAGTCAGTGTAGGTTAGATAGTGATAAGGTGTAGCTGATAGGTTCCAGTGCAGGGTGTTAGGTAGTGTGATAGGAATTACTGTGCTCTGATAGGGATTAGTGTCTCTGTTAAACACAGTGCTGTGATGTCACAACAATACTTAGTGCACCAATCAATAATATCTACTCAGTCCTGATAAAATGTGAAGTTGCATGTATTGCGCAAAAAAATTTAGCATCAACAGTGCCGATTTGCGCAATTGTGAAAATAATGACTGGAGATTGTGACTTCTCGAATTTATTGCGAATATTATGCGAAAAATTTGTGAAATATCGTGAAAACAAATATTGCCTATGCCGCTCATCACTACTGCTGGGTCAGGAGAGCTCCTTTGCGTTATACCTTATAGACTAAAATCTAACTTTTATTTGCTACCTACCATTCATTTTTGTCACTGTAAACTGGCCACGTAGGAGTAGTAGTCATAACATATACAGGTACTGTATACACTTCTTATCTCTAGGACACCCACCTATCAAGAATAACTGACTTCGGCTGATCAGAGCCCATACATTTTAATGCTCTATGGAGACAGATCTTTGTACAGCATTAATCCGAAGTTTTGAACAAAGCGACTTTGGATGTAGCATCCGAAGCTTGCTTTGCTCATCACTAACTAGCACCTATAAAAGTGGTCCAGCCCCCTTCCCAGGTGCCTGAACACCAAAAGTTCTTGTGACCTGCAAAGGTTGCTGTTGTTTGTGCCTGTGTTTCTGACCCATGATTGGATTCTGGAATGCACTTCGAGTTTGATCCTTATCTGTCCTGTCTTGTCTCTCTTGTTGCGGACCCATATTTTTTGACCTGTACCTGAGCCGCCTGCCCTGACACATTGCTTGTACAACTCTGCCAAATCCTTTTGTATTGCACTGTCAAACCTGGTTACGAATTGGTTTGTTGACAACGTCCTGTTCTGGTACCCCTTGGTCTGCCTGGACCAGCTGTTTCGTGTACCAATCCACCTCAAGAGGTAGCACCTGGTGTTTTCCTTGGTAAAGTCTATCCCCACCATCAGGGGTACTGTGAAGAATGAGGGGTTTACATAGACAATGCCCTTAGAGGAGGCTGGTCATGTGGCACAGTAGGTTCGTGACATGCAGAGTGTTGGATCCCCCCCCCCCCCCCATCGCCATAATTTGATATTAATGATCTATCTTAGGGATAGTTCATCAGTTGTTAAATATTGAAGAACGTTTTTAATCAGCCTTGTATTCCATATGGATTATATTCAGTTTATAATGTCCAGTGTTGGCTATACATCTCGTAAATCACCTCTAGTTGTTTGCAATGATTTCACACATATTTAAATTTACTCTCAGTTTTACTATCCTAATATTTAAATACATGTTTGTGAACTTCCTAAGTCTGGAAACATGAACTGCTTTTCTTCTAAAATATGAAGTATTTGGGGATTTATATTATTCAGTGTTCATCACTCCTGGCATTATGGGACATTAGTCAAGTTTTTAATTACTGAGCTGGGTAAACACAGGAGCAGACATGCATTCACTGCGCAATCAAGGAAAAGCAAATGATCCAAGCCACAATTAGTCTCCTATCTTTAGTTTACATACCAATAAAAGAGAATATACCCTGGCCCTATTCTAGCTTCCACAGGCATTGCAGTATTTATAACAGACACATCTATCATATAATAGTAAGTTATGCAGTCTATTAGTTATCAATGTAATTCCTGTCCAATCAACTTTGTACAGGAAGATGTTTAAAATTCATCCATAATAAGGAGAAATCAAATGTCACAAACATTGTATCATAGATTTATCACATCAACTGCACAAAAAGTGTTATCACAAAGAATATTTAGCCTGTCAGATTTCTAATTAGAGTAATTGCTCACTGATTGTTTAATATCTCTAAGTATGTTCAAATAATGAACATTAATATACTAAAGTCAAATAGGTTTTACTTACAAAATGAACAGCAAAAACACTTTACTTTACTTACATGCAAGAAGCTCAGCTCTTACATTGTTGACACCCCCCCCCCCTTATTTCTCTATATAGTGAATTAATTATAGTTTTGTTTTTTATTACAGTGTTTCTAAGCAATCCAACATTTATACAACCCATGCAAAAAATGAAAAAGAAACTACCCTTTAAAGGGATTTTCCAGATTTTCAAAATATATTCAAAAGATGGCCTTTGCATGTATGATCCTGGGAAACCTGCTAATCAGAATAATAAAGTGGCACTAAAGCAATGCACACCAATCACTGCAGCTTCTCACAGTGACATCAATATGATTGTAGTTGTGTCTAATACCACAGTTCAGTCTTTTAATGTAAAAGTGAACGTCTTGCAAAAATGATTCTAGAAGTTCAGTGATAAAGCATCACAATCAGCAAAATACAGGGTGAGTCAAAAGTCTCAGGACATCCTTTTATTTCAGAAACAAAAAAAGGGAAATAAATATCTGAATACTCCAGCAAGTAATTGATGAGGGGGCCTATAATTAAGCTATGTTCGGAACATGCCTGCCTTCTTGAAAGCTGCTATTTTGGATCAAGGAAAAATGTTTCCAATGGGAAGGGGGTCATGTGGCATATCAAAGACAATACTGTTCACAGAAATAAATTTGCCACAATCAGATTTGAAATATTTCTTGTGGTTGAAAGGTTATCAACAGAAATGTAAAAACGTCAAAGTTCAATATTCTGTGTTCAGCACCAGAGACAACTCATTTGACACGTCAAATACTAGGTATCACAGTGAACATTCCTAGTTGTTGTTGCAACTTTCTGTGCTGATAACTTTTGAACTACAATAGATATTGCAATAAATATTAAAAACATACAAGAATCACATAAAACATACAGTTGACATAATGGAAAGAGCACATAAATTCAATTGCAAATACATATCCACTTAGGAATATCTTAACAATTAAAACTCCTGTGTAAAGAGGCAAAAAAAGAAAGTCCCATCTGAAACTATTGCACATACATGCATTCAAACTCCATTTCAATGTAAAAGGGGGGAAAGAGAGAGGATATGGAGGGGGGGGGGGCAGGGAAAGAAGAGATCTGAGTAAGGTGGTAATGAGTGTAAACAGACTTAAAAACACAAAATCACTCCCAGGGACAGCAAGACATAAACCTTTCAGTCAGAATGGAATGTGCTTGACATTGTCAATAGATTTTACAAATGAAGACATCCTAACGGCAAGATATTGAAAATATCCAACAGTGACTACATGGTACAGTCCCTAAGAGCTCTGTGCCATGGACTGTCTGCATTTCATTCAGGGTTCCCATAAGGTGAAGAAGGCAGTGTGGGCTCTGTTCGCCCATCTACCCAGCTCCTCCACAAGTTGACTGATGGAAGAGAAGGATCTAACTATTTAAGAGGTATAAGTAGCTTGGCAGGCTGAATGAGCTGAGTGGCCAAATTTGACTAAGGCCCTATTCAGATGTCCGTAGTGTATTGCGGATCCGCAAATTGCAGATCCGCAACACACTATGCCGGCACTCCCCATAGAGATGCCTACTCTAGTCCGCAGGTTGCAGACAAGAATAGGACATGCTCTATCTTTTGCGGAGCCGCGGCCTGATTCACAATGAATGGGTTCACATCCGGTCAGCAGAATTGCGGAATGGATGCGGACAAAATTGCGGACGTGTGAATGGGGCCTTAGAAGAATGAAATTACGCATCTGGCAATCACAGAAAGACTGAATCTGGTGTCAAGGAGATCTAGATATCACAAACATTCTGAATTATAGCCTTGATCTCCCCCCAAATTTTTTACATCTCGGGACAGTACCAAAATATCTGGACCATAGTCCCCTTCTCGCCTCCACATCTCCAGCAGATATTATCTGCACCTATTCCCATTTGCTTTAGGATGAACAGGGTTTTATACCACTGGGTAATTATTTCATAGGAACTCTTCTATATTCTGATGCATCATGAGAATGATTGTGAATGATAGCCACTAGAGATGAGTTAATAGAAGCTGACAAAGTGGAATTAGATCCAAATTTCATGAAAAATTTGATTCGCACCTAAGCTGAATTTCCTCACGATTCATGGTAACGAATCACATTTTTTCCTAAAATGGCTGCTGCAGGTGTGAGGACATGTAGCAAGGAACTCTGGGAAGGCAGGATCGCCCATAATGCCATGCATGCAGACAATCAGCAGCCAGCCCTGTGATGTCACAGCTAGTGATGATCGAGCACCCCGATGCTCGGGTGTTCTGCCTGAGCACATCAGGATGCTCGGGTGCTCTACCAAGCACCCGAGCCCTATAGAAGTCAATGGGAGAACCCAAGCATTAAACCAGGCACCCCCTGCTCTGAAGAGGGGAGAGTGCCTGGTTCATAGGAAAAGGTCAGAAATTGATGGAAACACCACAGAAATGGGTCGGGGACAGTATGGGGAGGATGTCTGGATGCATCTTGGACTACAATGTCGCTGCTGGGAACGATGTTGCCGAGTTGTACATCACTTTTACAGACTGACCATAAAACTCACAAAACTGAAGATAAAAGTGATTTTAGATGAAAAATTGTTAGGAAACATTCTTTCCTGTATATTTACTTCTATATAAATAGCAAGTTCAGACAAAAATTTTCATGATTTTCGGAACTGGGGACATGACTAAGAAGGACAGCCGGTGGCTTCGATTGTGTTGACCGGACTATAATCTGATGATAATGAACTTTTAAGAGGAATGGATGTTGAGCTGACCAATCACTGTGTATATAAAATTGTAGGTGAGGGTCTGCTGCCGCTTTGTTAACTCTAGATAACTTCTAAGCTGATCGCACGTCCCCGTGATGTTGACAATGTATCGACGTCTGCTCTTTCAATTTTCGATGTTCTTTTATGCGCCTACCATGGTGATGGCAAGTTCAGGTAAAATATTTTCATGATTTTAGGAACTGGGGCCATGACTACACTATGTAAGTGTAGATTTGCGTCTCACTGCTCACAGCAAGCAGAGTTTGCGGAATACAGAAAATGACTGTCTGTCACTGGTATTTTTGAATTAAATATAGGCCGCACACAGTCTAGATATAAGTGTAGATTTGCATCTCACAGCTCACAGCAAGCAGAGTTTGTGGAATACAGAAAATGACTGTCACTGTTACTTGAATTAAATATAGGCCGCACACAGTCCAGATATAAGTGTAGATTTGCATCTCACTGCTCACAGCAAGCAGAGTTTGTGGAATACAGAAAATGACTGTCTGTCATTGTTATTTGAATTAAATATAGGCCGCACACAGTCTAGATATAAATGTAGATTTGCATCTCACTGCTCACAGCAAGCAGAGTTTGTGGAATACAGAAAATTAATGTCTGTCACTGGTATTTGAATTAAATATAGGCCTCACACAGTCTATATATAAGTGTAGATTTGTGTCTCACTGCTCACAGCAAGCAGAGGTTGTGGAATACAGAAAATGACTGTCTGTCACTGGTATTTGAATTAAATATAGGACGCACACAGTCTAGATATAAGTGTAGATTTGCGTCTCACTGCTCACAGCAAGCAGTTTGTGGAATACAGAAAATGACTGTCTGTCACTGGTATTTGAATTAAATATAGGACGCACACAGTCTAGATATAAGTGTAGATTTGCGTCTCACTGCTCACAGCAAGCAGTTTGTGGAATACAGAAAATGACTGTCTGTCACTGGTATTTGAATTAAATATAGGCCGCACACAGTCTAGATATAAGTGTAGATTTGCATCTCACTGCTCACAGCAAGCAGTTTGTGGAATACAGAAAATGACTGTCTGTCACTGGTATTTTTTTATTAAATATAGGCCACACACAGTCTAGATATAAGTGTAGATTTGCGTCTTAATGCTCACAGCAAGCAGAGTTTGTGGAATACACAAAATGTCACTAACGGTCGCCCTGATGAAAAACAATTTTGGCTGCCTGCCACCTCTAACAATAGTCCTTAAAAGGACTGCTAGTTCTTTGAAACGACTTCTCAATGATAATTATTAGATGAAATTTGCCCTACACTGATAGCATATATAGCACCCGATGGCGCATTCCGGCCAGCCAATCACTGTAATACCAGTAGAAAACATGTCTAATGGCATATAATGTGCAATTATACGCTCTAAAGCAGGGGTGCACAACCTTCGGCCCTCGATACCATTCTGTGCGGCCCCCAAACATCTGGTAAAAGACATGTAGGTCTATGTCTTATAGCTTCTTACATGTATCTTTCATGTATTCTCCTATTAGATGTGAGTCTTAGAACTGTAACTAGACATTTATAGTATATACTGTGTGTTCAATATGCCATAAATGCAGTATTTCAGTTGTTAATACCCCTTTAAGTTGGAATTGGTTCAGGCTGACAATGTGGTCCCCAAACAGAAAAGGTTGTGCACCCCTGCTCTAAAGCCTTTTGTGACGTGTATTAATTGAAAAATAAAAAATATAATTGCAGATCAGTGGTGCAGTTATATATTCTAAAACCGTTTGTGGCATGTATTAGTGGAAAAAGAAAAAATATATTTGCCGATCGGCGGTGCAATTATATGTTCTAAAGCCTTTGGTGGCGTGCATTAGCGGAAAAAGAAAAAATATATTTGCCGATCTGCGGTGCAGTTATATGTTCTAAAGCCCTTTTTTGTGTGTATTAGTGGATGAAAAAAGGGCTTATTATCTATTGTGTGGTTAAGTGAGAAAATGACAGACATTTTGGGGGTGTTTTAATATCCTTTTTCTTTATTTATTTGATCTAACAGTATGTCAGACAGAGAAGTGCCTGGCCTTGCACAGGGGAGTGGCAGAGGCCTAAATGTTTCTGGCGCAGGCAGAGGTTGCAACAGACTAAGGGGCCATGGCAGCAGGGGTGACTTCGAGAGGCCTGAGCTCCCAGTGTCAGCTAGCGGTCGCGTCGTGACCAGCAACCCAGCTGTACTTGAAGGGTTGACTCGATCTTCGACTTTGTCGCAATTGACATCAGACACACCCAGCCAAGAGTCAGTGGGTTCATCAGACACAACCCTTAGTTGGCATGGACCAGGAGCAGGCCCTGTGCTCTCACCTGTCCTCAACCTGCCTCTGTCCTTTTCTGTTCCCTCAGAAGAAGTATTATATGCTGGGGGCTCAGCCCCACTATACAGTGAGGATGAGCTACTAGAGGACAGTCAGCAGCTACTGGCCAGACAAGATGTGGAGGAGACATCCGTTGCTTCCTCCGCTAGGCGGGCAAGTAGTGATGAGGAGATGCCGTTGGAGATGGTGTTGCGAGCAGCGAGGCAACTGACCCAGAGACCGTTAAGGCGGACATCAGTGACATGCAGACACTACTCGATAATGATGATGTAGCTGATCGCACTTGGGAGCCGGTTGAATTTGGGGCTTCATCATCATCGGGAGAAGAGGTTGGCAGCTTGCCCGTGAGGCAGAGTCGGAGCCAGCAAGTCGCTAGTGTGGCTGGGAGTCAGCAGAGTGGCAGCAGTGGGAGGTCGGTAGCCAAACGTGCCTGGGGTAGACCACCCGCTACACAGGAGCATACCTGTCAGAAAGTAGTGGTACACGGGTTCACGGAAGCAGGGGCGGTAACAGTCAGACAGTGCGTAGTGTTGGGGGCACAATAACCTACTTGGTGGTGTGGTAGTTTTTTGTTATGCCACTGGAAGAGGTGAACGTGGCCATATGTAGATGTGGTAGTCCACCCAGTGGCACGCAGCCAATTTAGGCAGTCAAGACTCTACCACCTCAGCCGAAGGGAGCTGTCTGTCCTTCCCATCATCTGCTGGTACTGATGTTCCTGCTCCTCCTCCTTCTACTCCTTGTCAGTCATTCTGTCAGCAATCGATCACCAAAGCGATTGCCAAGAGACAACAGTATGCGTGCACTTATCCAACAGCGCAGAAGCTGAATGTGCTCCTGTTCAAGTTGATGGTGCTGCAGTCCCTCGCTTTCCAAGTGGTTGACTCTGCACCTTTCAGAGAACTGAAGGCTTGTGCTGAGCCGAGGTGGAGAGTCCCAAGCTGTCATTTATTTGCCAAAAAGGCAGTACCAGCCTTGCACACACATGTAGAACAGAAGGTGGGTCAGTACTTGAGCCTGTTGGTGTCTGCCAAAGTTAACAGCAGCGCCGTGTGAAGCTGTAACTATGATCAGGGACAATACATCCTTTACGGCCTATCGTGTGAATGTAGTTCCTGCACAGCCACACCAGCAACTTGGCCAACGCCGCTTCCACCTCCTGTGACAATGTCCGCCTCTGCCTCCTCATCCTCCACTGTGTTCTCAGCCTCCACTGCAGGGACAATTCCAGCATACCACATGTGCAGGGCAAGGCGGTGTCACGCTATTTTGCACCTCATTTGTCTGTGCGAATGGAGTCACACGGGAAGAACTGCTCTGTGTCCTTCATCAAGAATCCTGGCTTTCTCAGTGAAAACTGAAAATCGGAACCATGGTTGCCGACAAAGGGAACAACATGGTGTTGGAACTGCGTGAAAGATGGCTGAGCCCTGCGCCCTGCATGGCACACATGTTCAATCTGGTTGTCAAGCGGTTCCTGAAGTCTTCCACCCATCTGCAAGTCATCCTAAAAATGGCCAGGAAACATTGCACGCACTTCAGCCACTCATACACCGCAAAGCACACCCTCCTTGAGCTGCAGCGGCAGAATGGCATCCCCCAACATAGGCTAATATGCGACGTTTCCAGCCAGTAGAATTCCACCCTCCATATGTTAGACTGACTATACGAACAGAGAAAGGCCATAAACAATTTTTTGATGATCCAAGCGGAGAGCAGTACTCCCCTGTGCAACTTTAATGTCAGCCAGTGGCAGCTCTTGCGTGACACCTGCCGTTTGCTCAGGCCGTTTGAGGAGGCCACGTTATTTGTTAGTCGCCAGGACTACGGGATGAACGATGTCATTCCACTGCTTCATGTCCTGGAACAGATGCTGGTAAATCTGGCTGATCAGGGGACTGGCTGGTCAGGGGACCTAGATCTCACGGCCACATGAGCCCTTTGGGGGCTATACTGGAGGAGGAGAAGGAGGAGGACATTGGAGCACAAGCAATGAGTAGCGAAATGGGTGGTTTTTCTACACAGGTGACAGGAGAGGCGGAGCAGGAGGAGCAGGACCGGACAAAGGCGCTATAGGGAAGATGGGGCAGAGGACCTAGTCACACCGTGGTCGTATGCAGTGGAGATGGAGGCAGGGAGTCCCTCCGAGTGGCTTGAACAAATGACCCAATGCATGCTCACTTGCTTGCGTAATGACAGCCAAATTGTCACCATTCAATAGAGGGATGACTACTGGTTCTCCACCTTGTTGGACCCTCACTGCTGGTCCAAAAAGGGGGCCTTTTTTTACACCCACTGAGAGGGAGGACAAACTGAACTACTATAAAGACATCCTATGTAGTCAGTTGGCTGCTGCCTATCTGCACCATTGTCAATCATCTGGCAAGTCTGACCGGGGGTGCCCTCTGCTCTCACATTCCTCTGGCATGGCTGCTATGGCAGGTTGGGGGGGGGGGATAGGAGCAGTTCCAGATCTATCAGCAGAGCAGCAACTTGAGTCTAGAGTCTCTGATTATCAGCTTTCTTCATCCGCCTAGTGAAGAAAACTACTCACCAGCAGCAGCAGGTAGACAGGGAGCAGAACCTGAACCAGCAGGTGGTGGCATACTTTGACAGAACACTGCCACCCCACATTGAAGATCTGCTGGACTCCTGGGCATCCAAACTGGATTTGTGGCCGCATCTGGCATATTGTTATTGCCACACACCTCCACACTCTGCCACTGAGTCACTTTGTGGTCTCCTCATGCTGCTGCCACCCCCACACTATGTCACTTTGCCACTCTGTGGCCTCCTGATGCTGCTGCCACTTCCACACTGTCATTGTGTCACTCTGTGGCCTCCTCATGCTGCTTCCACTTCACCTCTATGTCACCTTGCCACTCTGTGGTCTTCTCAAGCTGTTCCCACCCTCCCCACTTCATGACTGGGCCACTATTTTGCCTTTTAGCCTGGCTGACATCATCATTTATTTGACCTTTCTTTTGATCTGTCAGAAGCAAGGAAAAATTTGACGCAAAACAGATCCTGTCTGTGAAGCAGCTGTAAGGCCTGTATGTTCCCTTCAGAATTGACATGATTTGGTAGACAAAATCAAGAGTGGGTACAAAACACAGAAGACATGCAAATATTCCATTCACATGTCATGTCTGTTTTGGATCCACTCTAGTGTTGATCGAGCACTGCATGTGATTTCGCGATGCTCGAGTCAGCGTATTTAAATTTAATTTAGCCTCTATGTCTATGCAGAAGATTGCTGTACAGTGGGGGAATCCCCCACTGTGAGTCCTCGGCTTAGGAGTCCCTGCTCTGACTCCATATATAGTTATGTCCATATATGTAGTCAGTTCTTGGGGACACGCAGTAAATGTAAATTCTGTATTTCAGAAAAGCAGGATTTGCACTCACAACCTTCCTCATTAAAGGCAAGCATCTTAACCACTGGGCTATACAACCCAATGATAAACTGTGCTGGAAAAACCTCATAGTAGTTTCTGTATCAGTAAGTATTACTTCTGTATGGGAATACTTACTACTTTAGAAACTTCTTTTTCCAACACAGTTTATTATTGGGTTGTATAGCCCAGTGGTTAAGATTCTTGCCTCTAATGTAAAAAGGTTGTGAGTTCAAATCCTGGCAGATACATTTTAGAAAAAGAGATTAAATGTATATGTATTACAATCACTGGTAATCCGGTTTCCTGGAAGTCTCCATGACAGCACAACCTGAGATTGCCTCCCTCTGATAGCACAGTAAAAAAAACAGAGAGGTTAAAAACCCCACCCCTTCCCCTCATCACTTAACGTCAATTACCAGTGTATTATAACAGAACCAGGACAATGGGTAGAACATAAACTAGCCAATTTGATCTATTGACAAAACAAGGGCGGGAAATATGTGTGCTGTAATAGAGACTTTCAGGAAACTGGATTACCGGTGAGTGTAATACTCATTTCCCCAGTCGTCTCCATGACAGCACAACCTGAGAACTATCAAAGTAACATGGGGGGGGGGGGAACCACAGCACCTAGGACCTTGCGTCCAAAGGCCATGTCCTGGTTGGCAAATACGTCAACCTTATAATGTTTGGTGAAGGTGTGCGCCCTCTTCCAAGTGCCTGCTCTGAAAATTGGCTCTAAAGATGCAGAGGCCCTCTGAGCCCAGGAAGTAGAGACTAGAGATAAGCGAACACCTGGAAGTTCGGGTTCGGGAGGTTTGGCCGAACTTCCCGAAAATGTTCGGGTTCGGGATCCGAACTCGACCCGAACTTTATCCGAACCCCATTGAAGTTAATGGGGACCCAAACTTTAGGCACTAAAAAGGCTGTAAAATAGTCCAGGAAAGGGCTAGAGGGCTGCAAAAGGCAGCAAAATGTAGGTAAATCCCTTGCAAACAAATGTGGATAGGGAAATTAATTAAAATAAAATAAATAAAAATTAACCAATATCAATTGGAGAGAGGTCCCACAGCAAGGAATCATGAGTCATATCACCCACTAGTTATGAGCGGGAGGTGCCATATTCGATTTCGACGAAATTCGCGAATATTCGCTAGAATATTCGTCTCATATTCGTCGAAATCGAATATTCGTTATTATTCTAGTTATCGCGATTATTCTGCGATTTAAATAATCGCGTATTGCGATTCTTTATTTTTTTTTAACAAGGCAACTTGCCGATATTGGTTTGATATCTAGAATTAGCGAAGATGACGAATATGACGAATGTATTTGTCATTTTCCTCAAAACGAAAATAACGAAATAATCTCCATCTTCGTTTTAGCTCCATATTCGTCAACTTCGCTAATTCTAGCAGTGGACTAAACGGCAGTTAAATTCGCTATGCGATAATATTACATTGCCTTTTTTTTTAAATAGAATAATACTATTCTATTTATTTTTTTAAAAAAGGCAAAGTAATATTATCGCATTAGATTCGCTATACGATAATATTACTTTGCCCTTTTTTAAATAAATAGAATAGCATTATTCTAGTTAAAAAAGGCAAAGTAATATTATTGCATTAAATTCGATATGCGATAAGTTATCTAGAATTAACGAAGATGACGAATATAGCCCTATATTCTCCATATTCTTTAAATCTAATAGGAAAGTTCACTCTAAGTTAGAAGCGCAATGCAAATAAATATTTTCGCATTGCGATTCCAACCTAGAGCTGTGTTCAAAGTTTAAAAAATAAATTACTTACCACGAATTGACGAATCACAAGGAATGATCGCGTATGCACGCGATCATGTGACAATCGTGTCACGTGACGTTTTTACTTTCGGTTTCGCGACTGGTGCTGACTTTTGAAAAAATCGAATCGAGATCGGATCGAGATGGGGCGAAATTCGTTTACCGAACAGGAGGAAGATTATCTAATCAATGTAAGTATAGTAACATGGTTAATGTTTATTACATCACATGATTGTATTACATATTGCACGCATATCTGAACATTATTTTTTAACACTTTATCTACAGAAAAAATATTTATGTGTAGATCTACTGTTGTAAAATATTCGAGTATTCGAATATTTACCAGGAAACAATTTTTAATTTTTTTTTTAATTTCCACTTCCTTCCTTCCTTCTTTTTTCTTTTTTTTTTTCTTTTTGGTTTCCTAAAGCAATATATTACTTGTTGTGTAGACCCCATACACATACAATCCCAGTGCAAACAGATCTTAGAAGTAAATTTAAAAAAAATTATAAATAGTATACTAAAAATTGTTGATTTTATGTTTGCATCTTTATCCTGCAGACAATGTTGGAGAAGGGTTACAGCCTGACCCGCAAGCATGCGGAGAAGACCGCCATAATCCTGTCCATCCAGAAGTAATGGAGGAGAGGTTTGGCCACATGCCAGTAAAGGAGGCCATCCAAAAAAAGTGGTGTGACCTCAAGAGGCACCACCCAGAGCGCATCAGAGAGCGGAGTGCTGTACTGTGCCCAGGTACATTGCTTACATGACTTTTATATATCTCTCTACACCTCTATGTAATGTATCTAGTCAGTGATGCTCTAATCTGTACAGATGGAGCTGGGTTAACAGTGTTAACACACAAACTCTTAATAGGAATTTCATAACTCATCGCGTTATCTATAAACAAAAGCCATTGTAAAAAAAAAGCTAAACGCATCTAGTTTACATAACATGGCTCATAAAGCATGTGTGTTAACTCTACTACATCCGTATTTCATCCATTCAAGCCCCCAGTACATGTACGGTGCAACAGAACGTCACTTAATGCCCAGCACCCTACATGTACATCGCTATGATCAGGCGGGCGCATGACCTTAATTCAGCGGCAGGGGTACGGCCGTTACTGATGTACGGACACAGGCTGCATTCTCCCGCATATATCACAGATACTGGCACATTAACTCCTGCACAGCCACTATTAGCGCTGACCTTGGCACATGCGCGTTATTGGTAACTTAGGCCGGTTTTACCATCTGTAACACAGGTTTTAAGAATGTCAGTTCCCTACAAAATGAGGCAAATCAACCATTGGATTGCAGATGCCTCCATATAGAAATGTATGGATCTTTTACATTTTTATGATTCTTGAGTTGTTTGTTTACATTTTTAACAATTTGTGATTATTACAGGTAAAACCGTCCCCTCTGTCCGCCACCGCAAAAGAAAAGCGGAGGACATTGAGGTGTCCACGGAGGAGGAGGAGACGGAGGAACAGCCAGGACCCTCCACCCTCACAGCGGCCCATCCACCACCCGAAGTGGTGACAATGGAGGAGGCGAGTGCTGACCTCAATATTGTGGAGGTCGAGGTTGAGGTGGAGGCTGGACCGTCCCAGCCACCAGAATCGCCCCCCCCCCCACGTCCTGAAGAGGAGGAGGAAGAGGTCGTATACACGCCTCACCAGGAGGGTAAATATGTGCACACACCAATATAAATCGGTACACAAAACATATTCAAAAATATCACACGATCCCTGAACAATAGCAGACCTCAGTTAACATGGCTGCCCGTTTAGCTAAGCAGGTTTTGCACCTCGTTTCCAAAGCGATTATGCCTGGGGGGCGGTTTTTTGTTGGTCTGCAATAGTACGTCCCTGTTAAGGGGAGCACCCAGCAATTTTGTCGGAAGTGGGGTCGGAATAAAAAAAAGCTACGGCAATTGTTATCAGCCCCTCCTACATATAATAGGCCACTCCCAACAAACAATGTACAGCTGAAATTATATTGTTGAGGATGAAGGTAAGAGTCTTACCCTCAATGAGTTGTATGATCAAGAAATCCACACCCGCACTGACCGTCCCTTTATTTTTGATCTCCATAGTAACCGCCCATTTAACAGCGCCCATATGTTTAATAGTGGCCCCTGCCCCCATGCATGTAGCAGTGTAGTTGTGGCATTATCTGACTCAATATTTCAGGAGTCTCAGGACATGCAAAGTGGCAAAACCTTGGATCAGTTGTTATGGTAACCAGTCCAGGAGTAGGACCCGCGAGCTTCTAGTGGCTGACATGTGACCGTGTAAATGGTAGTTGCCAGCCTTGTATTGACTGTAATGGATGTCATTTTTGGGAATAGCGCTGAAACGGTACGTCCTAGAGAGCAGAGACCCCCGCAAGTATTGATTCCATGTACTAAGGGATGTGTACACCAAGTATCGTTGAAATCGATGGTTGCATGTTTGAGTATTTGTGGAACATACACACATGCATACATACATATATATTATTTTACATACATACAGTATATATCTATGTGTGTATATATATATATATATATATATATATATACACTCACCTAAAGAAATAGTAGCAACACCATACTAATATGGTGTTGTACCCCCTTTTGCCTTCAGAACTACCTTAATTCTACGTGGCATTGATTCAACAAGGTGCTGATAGCATTCTTTAGAAATGTTGGCCCATATTGATAGGATAGCATCTTGCAGTTGATGGAGATTTGAGGGATGCACATCCAGGGCACGAAGCTCCCGTTCTACCACATCCCAAAGATGCTGGGTTGAGATCTGGTGACTGTGGGGGCCATTTTAGTAAAGTAAACTCATTGTCATGTTCAAGAAACCAATTTGAAATGATTCGAGCTTTGTGACATGTTCATTATACTGCTGGAAGTAGACATCAGAGGATGGGTACATGATGGTCATGAAGGAATGGACATGGTCAGAAACAATGCTCAGGAAGCCCGTGGCATTTAAACGATGGCTAATTGGCACTACGAGGCCTAAAGTGTGCCCAGAAAACCTCCCCCACACCATTACACCACCACCACCAGCCTGCACAGTGGTAACAAGGCATGATGGATACATGTTCTCATTCTGTTTACGCCAAATTCGGACTCTACCATTTGAATGTCTCAACAGAAATCGAGACTCATCAGACCAGGCAACATTTTTCCAGTCTTCGACAGTCCAATTTTGGTTAGCTCGTGCAAATTGTAGCCTCTTTTTCCTATTTGTAGTGGAGATGAGTGGTACCCGGTGGGGTTGTGCGTGTTGTGGCTTCACAAATGCTTTGCTGCTTACCTCGGTTCTAACGAGTGGTTATTTCAGTCAACTTTGCTCTTCTATCAGCTTGAATCAGTCGGCCCATTCTCCTCTCGGCCCATTCTCCTCTGACCTCTAGCATCAACAAGGCATTTTCGCCCACAGGACTGCCGCATACTGGATGTTTTTCCCTTTTCACACCATTCTTTGTAAACACTAGAAATGGTTGTGCGTGAAAATCTCAGTAACTAAGCAGATTGTGAAATACTCAGACCGGCCCGTCTGGCACCAACAACCATGCCACGCTCAAAATTGCTTAAATCACCTTTCTTTCCCATTCTGACATTCAGTTTGGAGTCCAGGAGATTGTCTGGACCAGGACCACACCCCGAAATGCATTGAAGCAACTACCATGTGATTGGTTGACTAGATAATTGCATTAATGAGAAATAGAACAGGGGTTCCTTATAATTCTTTAGGTAGTGTATATATATGAATAACGCCAGGGCATAGCTATATGGGGTGCAGAGGTAGCAGTTGCTAACGGGCCCAGGAGCCTGAGGGGGCCCAAAGACCCTTGTGCCGCATAAGAAGACACTGGTATTACGCTGGGTTCACACTTGGGTGTTTTACAGCGCGTTCAAACGCGCTGTAAAACGCTCAACAGGTGAAAAACCATGTTTCCCTATGGGCATGGTTCTCACCTGAGCGTTTTACAGCGCGTTTGAAAGAGCTGTAAAACACTCTACGCCCAAAGAAGTACAGGATCTTCTTTGGGGCGTAGCGTTGGGCGTCCCCCATAGGGATATATAGCGCAAATGCGCGCTAGACGCACAATTTTTACTTTAATTTTCGCAATGCGAAAATAGAAGTAAAGATCGCACGTCGTACGCGCGAAGCGGGACGCGCTGGTGTGAACCCAGCATTATAGAAAGTGCTTGCTGGTCAAGTTACACCTCTGGCCAGGGGCGTAACTATAGGGGAAGCGGCTGATTTGGTGCCCAAACTCAGTAGGGGCCCACCCAGGTATTGTCAGGGCCCTCTCAACAGTATTATACAATGATATTATATACAGAAACAATGTACGAAATGGACAGAGGAGCTTCCGGGTTTCATCGCAAAGAGCGATCGTGACTAGCCAAAGGAGTGGGGTTGCATGGGAGGAGTGGGTTGCGTAGAAGTTTGTGGGGGGTAGTTGTGGGGGGTAGGAGGGCCCATTCAAAAATTTACTGTGGGGCCCAGTCCTTTCTCATTACGCCACTGAATAACGCTATACTCTACATATTCGCTCTCAGTCAAAAAGCGGGAAGGAATCATGTGTGGTCACACTCTGGCCAAATCAAATAAAAAAAAAAAATTACGACTATTCTAAAATAGAAATATATATCATTATATTCAATATAATGCTATATATTTTCAGAATATTCGCGAATATTCTATGACACGAAAAAAATGCACAAGGAAAGATGCCTATAGACAGCTATGTTTGTATTTGCAATGAAAGAATATAGAAAAAAGTGGCAAAGTAATATTAACGCATATGCGAATAAAAACTTGGTCTCTATAGTCAACTTTCCTATTATGTGGCTTATCGAATATGGAGAATATAGCACTAAGTTTTTGTTCGCAATGCGATAATATTATCGAATATGGAGAATAGTATTAGGATCATATGCGATAATATTACTTACTACCTTTTTTTAATAAATATAGTATAATTATTATACTTGATAATCGTTATAATTATTTGATTTATTTAAAAAAAAAAAGTGGCAAAGTAATATAATCGCATAGCGAATTAAACACAGCTGTAGTCAGTCAACTTTCCTATTTGATTGCTAGAATTAGCGAAGTTGACGAATAGGTAGCTGAAACGAAGATGTAGAATACTTCGTTATCTTCGTTTTGAGGAATATGACAAATACATTCGTCATATTCGCTATTCGCTAATTCTACCAAGCCAACCATAAACTTCCGTGCTCATGGAGCGTCCCCATCACCATGGGAACATCTCCATATACTAAAATGTACTGTCGGATTTGAGGAATTACGTTGAAATCGCAATGCGATTAATTCAAGTTATATTAATCGCATTGCGATTTCAACTTAGAGCTGGGTTTATAATGGGTCAGCTTGCTAGAATGAACAAAGTTAATGAATATGGAATATAGCACTAGCAGTGCTAAGTTGAATTCGCAATGCGATTAATTTAACTTGAAGTAATCACATTGCGATTTCAACTTAGCACTGCTAGTGCTATATTCCACATTCGTTAATTCTAGCCTATGTAAGATAGCAGTGCTAAGTTGTAATCGCAATGCGATTAATATAACTTGAATTAATCGCATTGCGATTTTAACGTAATTCCTCAAATCCGACAGTACATTTTAGTATATGGAGACGTTCCCATGGTGATGGGGACGCTCCATGAGCACGGAAGTTGGCAAAAGCGGCAACGGGCACTGACTAGAGCAGCCAGGAAGCCAGGAATCCTCAGGACAGGTAAGAACTACTTTTGGGAAGTGGGGAAGAAAAAAATATAACTAAAAAAAAAAACAAAAAAAAAAAGAATATTCGAAATAGCGAATTTATAGCGCTATATTCAAAATATTCGCGAATTAGCGAAGTGCCGATATTCGCAAAAAAAATTCGCTATTCGAATATTCGCGCTCAACACTATCACCCACCACTGGAGAAGGCCACTTTCAGTTATTTCGGCTCAGCACCCAGACCGAGGATACAGGTCTCACTGCAAGGAATCATGCATCATATCACCCACCACTGGAGAAGGCCACTTTCAGTTATTTCGGCCCAGCACCCAGACCGAGGATACAGGTCCCACTGCAAGGAATCATGCGTCATATCACCCACCACTGGAGAAGACCACTTTCAGTTATTTCGGCCCAGCACCCAGACAGAGGAGAGAGGTCCCACAGCAAGGAATCATGCGTCATATCACCCACCACTGGAGAAGGCCACTTTCAGTTATTTAGGCCCAGCACCCAGACCGAGGAGAGAGGTCCCACAGCAAGGAATCATGCGTCATATCACCCACCACTGAAGAAGGCCACTTTCAGTTATTTCGGCCCAGCACCCAGACCGAGGATACAGGTCCCACAGCAAGGAATCATGCGTCATATCACCCACCACTGGAGAAGGCCACTTTCAGTTATTTCGGCCCAGCACCCAGACAGAGGAGAGAGGTCCCACAGCAAGGAATAAGGCGTCATATCACCCACCACTTAAGAAGGCCACTTTCAGTTATTTAGACCAAGCACCCAGACCGAGGAGAGAGGTCCCACAGCACGGAATCATGCGTCATATCACGCACCACTGGAGAAGGCCACTTTCAGTTATTTCGGCCCAGCACCCAGACCGAGGATACAGGTCTTACAGGAAGGAATCATGCGTCATATCACCCACCACTGGAGTAGGCCACTTTCAGTTATTTAGGCCCAGCACCCAGACAGAGGAGGGAGGTCCCACAGCAAGGAATAAGGCATCATATCACCCACCACTTAAGAAGGCCACTTTCAGTTATTTCGGCCCAGCACACAGACCTAGTAGAGAGGTCCCACAGCAAGGAATCATGCGTCATATCACCCACCACTGGAGAAGGCCACTTTCAGTTATTTCGGCCACAACACCCAGACAGAGGAGAGGTTCATTCAACTTTGGGTTGCACCGCAAGATCATGGTAAAGTTAAAAAAAATGAGGATTCAACAAAGAAGTGCCCCGGAATGCAAGAATACATGGTTGAGGGGGAGGCAGTTGTAAATGTCTATTATGCACAAGGGAGGGACAGGTACTGTGGGATCCATGCCTGGTTCATTTTTATGAACGTCAGCTTGTCCACGTTGGCTGTGGACAGGCGGCTGCGTTTGTCAGTAATGACGCCCCCTGCCGTGCACACGTTCAGACAAAAGGCTGGCCGCCGGGCAGGCCAGCACCTCCAAGGCATAAAATGCTAACTCTGGCCACGTGGACAATTTGGAGACCCAGAAGTTGAATGGGGCCGAACCATCAGTCAATACGTGGAGCGGTTTGAAGACGTACTGTTCAACCATGTTAGTGAAATGCTGCCTCCTGTTAACACGTTCCGTATCAGGTGGTGGTGCAGTTAGCATTTGGGAATGCTCTCATGAGCGCGTCTACCAGCGTGCGCTTGTACTCACGCATCTTCCTATCACGCTAAAGTGCAGGAAGTAAGGTGGGCACATTGTCTTTGTACCGGGGATCCAGCAGGGTGGCAACCCTGTAGTCCTCACACGTTAAAATGTGGGCAACTCTGCTGTCGTTGCGCAGGCACTGCAGCATGTAGTCGCTCATGTGTGCCAGGCTCCCCAGAGGTAAGGACAAGCTGTCCTCTGTGGGAGGCGTATCGTCACCGTCCTCCGTATCCCCCCAGCCACGCACCAGTGATGGGCCTGTGCTGTGTCGGGTGCCACCACAATGTAAACCTGCTTCATCCTCATCCTCCTCCACCTCCTCCTCGTCCTCCAGTAGTGGGCCCTGGCTGGCCACATTTGTACCTGGCCTCTGCTGTTGCAAAAAACCTCCCTCTGAGCCACTTCTAACAGACTGGCCTGAAAGTGCTAAAAATGACCCCTCATCCTCCTCCTCCTCCTCCTCCTGGGCTACCTCCTCTTCCATCATCGCCCTAAGCATTTTCTCAAGAAAACATAGAAGTGGTATTGTAACGCTGATAACGGTGTCATCGCCACTGGCCATGTTGGTGGAGTACTCGAAACAGCGCAACAGGGCACACAGGTCTCGCATGGAGGCCCAATCATTGGTGGTGAAGTGGTGCTGTTCCGCAGTGCGACTGACGCGTGCGTGCTGCAGCTGAAACTCCACTATGGCCTGCTGCTGCTCGCACAGTCTCTCCAGCATGTGCAAGGTGGAGTTCCACCTGGTGGGCACGTCGCATATGAGGCGTTGAGCGTGAAGGCCGAAGTTCTGCTGTAGCGCAGACAGGCGAGCAGCGGCAGGATGTAAATGCCGGAAGCTCGCACAGACGGCCCTCACTTTATGCAGCAGCTCTGACATGTCGGGGTAGTTGTGAATGAATTTCTGCACCACCAAATTCAGCACATTCGCCAGGCAAGGGATGTGCGTCAAACCGGCTAGTCCCAGAGCTGCGAAGAGATTTCGCCCATTATCGCACACCACCAGGCCGGGCTTGAGGCCCACTGGCAGAAACCACTCGTCGGTCTGTTGTTCAATACCCCGCCACAACTCCTGCGTGGTGTGGGGCCTGTCCCCCAAACATATGAGTTTCAGAATGGCCTGCTGGCGTTTACCCCGGGCTGTGCTGAATTTGGTGGTGAAGGTGTGTGGCTGACTGGATGAGCTGTTGGAAGCAGAGGAGGAGGAGGAAGCCGAGTAGGAGGAGGAGGCTACAGGAGGCAAAGAATGATGTCCTGCGATCCTTGGCAGTGGAAGGACGTGCGCCAAGGAACTCTCCACCTGGGGCCCAGCCACCACTACATTTACCCAGTGTGCAGTTAGGGAGATATAGTGTCCCTGGCCGTGCTTACTGGTCCACATATCTGTGGTTAGGTGGACCTTGCCACAGATGGCGTTGCGCAGTGCACACTTGATTTTATCGGATACTTGGTTGTGCAGGGAAGGCACGGCTGTCTTGGAGAAGTAATGGCGGCTGGGAACAACATACTGTGGGACAGCCATGGACATCAGCTGTTTGGAGCTGTCTGTGTCCACTAGCCTGAATGACAGCATTTCAAAGGCCAGTAGTTTAGAAATGCTGGCATTCAGGCCCAGGGCTCGAGGGTGGCTTGGTGGGAATTTACGCTTTCTCTCCAAGGTTTGTGAGATGGAGAGCTGAACGATGCCGTGTGACATGGTGGAGATGCTTGGTGACGCAGGTGGTGTTGTCGGTGGCACATCCTCTGTTTGGTGGGCGGCAGGTGCCAAAAATCCTCCTGAGGTGGAGGAAGAGGCCGAGGCAGCAGCAGAAGAGGGAGCAGGGGGAGCCAGAGTGAGTTCCTTGCTTTTAAGGTGTTTACTCCACTGCAGTACATGCTTCAGGCTCTGATGGCACAGCGTTCAAACCACTCGGGTCTTGTCGTCAGCACATTGTTCAAGAAGTGCCATGCCAGGGAACTCCTTGAAGCTGCCTTTGGGGTGCTCGGTCCCTGGTGGCGGTGGCCAGTAGCAGGCGAACTCTCTTGGAGGCGGCTGTTCTGCTTTTGCCCCCTGCTCTCTGTTTTTGCTACGCTGTTGGCTCGGTCTCACCACTGATGAAAGTCAGTGGCACGAACTTCATTCCATGTGGGGTCTAGGACCTCATCGTCCCCTGCATCGTCTTCCACACAGTCTTCCTCCCTGACCTCCTGTTCGGTCTGCACACGCAGCAGTTGGCACCTGTGTTTCGTCATCATCAGAGACGTGCGGACTCCGATGAGGTGGTATTTCCATGTCCTCATAATCAGGTATCATTAGTGGTTGTGCATCAGTGCATTCTATGTCTTCCACCACTGGGGAAAGGCTAGGTGGATTCCCTTGGGAAACCCTGCCAGCAGAGTCTTCAAACAGCATAAGAGACTGGTGCATAACTTGAGGCTCAGACAGTTTCCCTGATATTCATGGGGGTGATATGACAGACTGATGGGCTTGGTTTTCAGGTGCCACCTGTGCGCTTTCTGCAGAAGACTGAGTGGGAGATAATGTTGTGAACATGCTGGATCCACTGTCGGCCACCCAGTTGACTAGCGCCTGTACCTGCTCAGGCCTTACCATCCTTAGAACGGCATTGGGCCCCACCAAATATCGCTGTAAATTCTGGCAGGTACTGGAACCTGAGGTAGTTGGTTCACTAGGACGTGTGGCTGTGGCAGAATGGATACATCCTCTCCCAGCACAAGAGGGTACACTAACACCACCACGACCGCGTTTGCGTCCCTTACTAGATGTTTTCCTCATTGTTACCGTTCACAAAGCACCACAATAAGAAAAAAAATATTTGGCCCAATATATTGATTTCAAATTCAGGCCTTTTTTTTCAGGCACCTAACACTATCTGCCTATTTATTTATGTAACGTATTACACTAATCCAAGCACAGCAGTAACCACTGATTTAGGGGAATATCTCTTTTAGGGCTAGTATTTAGGCTCTGGATGAAAGGTATCCTTTTATGGACAGATTTACACTTGGCCTGCAACAGCTCGAACACCAGATTCAGGGTATTGCTATTTTGGCAATTGAATTTCACCCCAGAACAAAATATACCCTTTTACAGACAGATTATCATTTGGCCTGCAACAGCTGGGGCACCAGATTCAGGGTATTGCTATTTTGGCAATTGATTTTCACCCCACAACAAAATATATGTTTTTTGCGGACACTATGAAACTTGGCCATCCACAGCTGAAACCACTGATTTATGGTATTGCTATTTTGGCAATTGAATTTCACCGCAGAATAAAATATACCCTTTTATAGACTGATTAACACTTGGCCTGCAACAGCTGGGACACCAGATTCAGGGTATTGCTATTTTGGCAATTGAATTTCACCCCACAACAAAATATATGTTTTTGCGGACACTATAAAACTTGGCCAGCCACAGCTGAAACCACTGATTTATGGTATTGCTATTTTGGCAATTGAATTTCACCGCAGAACAAAATATACCCTTTTACGGACAGATTAACACTTGGCCTGCAACAGCTGGGACACTAGATTAAGGGTATTGCTATTTTGGCAATTGAATTTTACCCCAGAACAAAATATACCCTTTTACAGACAGATTATCACTTGGCCTGCAACAGCTGGGACAACAGATTAAGGGTATTGCTACTTTGGCAATTGAATTTCACCCCAGAACAAAATATATGTTTTGGCGGACACTATAAAACTTGGCCAGCCACAGCTGAAACCACTGATTTATGGTATTGCTATTTTGGCAATTGAATTTCACCACAGAAAATAATCTATCCTTTGCCAGACAGCAGACAGTATTATACTTAGCTAGCCAAAGCTGATACACCAGATTTAGGGGATTGGTATTTGGGCAATTGTATTTAACCCTTTAATAAAATATAGAAATTGCTATCCTGAGTTTCTAGGGGTGACAATTAGCACAGCCAAGCCCCTGATGTAGGATATAGCAAAAAAAAATATAGTATTGATGGATTGATGGACTTGGTGGCAGCTTGTTCTGGTGCACCACAAGTCACAAAATGGCCGCCGATCAACCCAGAAAATAAGTGACAGAAAAACGCTCTGTGCCACCTAAAAACCAGTGAGCAAGTAACTAGCAGAAGTTCAATCATTCACAGCTGTAGATCGATCACTTCATTAGGTGCTGTTGCTGACTTTTCCCTGCCTTATCTCGCCCTCACAGAAGCTGTGTCCTCTCCCTACACTAATCAGAGCAGTGTGACGTACGGCGCTACGTGACTCCAGCTTAAATAGAGGCTGGGTCACATGCTGCACTTGGCCAATCACAGCCATGCCATTAGTAGGCATGGCTGTGATGGGCTCTTAGGGCAAGAAGTAAAACGCTAGCTGATTGGCTGCTGTGCAGCCCTTCAGAAAGCGGGAAGTAATTGCCGAACAAAGAACCCGAACCCGAACTTTTTTGAAAAAGTTTGGGTTCGGGTCCATGTCCCGGACACCCCAAAATTCGGTACGAACTATGCTCGAACTGTTCGCTCAACACTAGTAGAGACCGATCTAACTGAATGGGCTCTGAGATGGCACACTTAATCCAGCTGGATATAGAGCTTTTTGCGGCTTTTTTACCTCTTTTTAGGCCAGCAAACTGGACAAATTCATTTTTCTCAATACGCCAATCTTCTGTGGCATCTAAATAACGAAGCACAGAAAGCCTAACATCTAAATTATGTAACCTAGATTTCTGCTACACTTTAGGGTTAGGAAAAAAAGATAGGATGACTATATCCTGCGACCTATTAAAAGAGACGACTACCATGGGAAGAAAACAAGGGTCTAACTTAATAATGAGTTTATCTTCCAGTACTCTGAGGAAGGGCTCCTGTATTTACAGAGCCTGGAGCTCACAGACCCTCCATGCAGAGGAGATGGCAACTAAGAAAATGGTTTTTAACGTGAGCCATTTAATGGATAAGGCATGAAGAGGCTCAAAGGGGGCATCCGACAGACCCGACAGAATGGTGTTCAGGTTCCAGGGTGCAACCATATTCCTGATATGGGGTCTTAACCGATACGCTGCTTTCAGAAATCTCGCAACCCAGGGGACCTCATAAGGACTGTTATTGTATAGGGCCCTCAAGGCCGATACTTGGAGAAATTCCAGGATAAGACGTGAGGACAGATTAAACCTAACCCCGCCCCAGGAGGCACATTTTCTCCAGACCTTGAGGTATGGTTTAGAGGTGTTGGATTTTCTACTAAGTAAGAGAGTACCGACCACCCTCTCAGACAGACCTAATCCTAACAAGGGGGATTGCTCAGAATCCAGGCGGACAGCTTGAAGAGGATAGAATTGGGATGAGATATGGGATCCTGCGTCAGAAGGCTCTCCTCCTGGAAGAACCGGATAGGGTCGTCCAGACTGAGGGACTTCAGGAGCCTGAACCAGCCCCTTCTGGGCCAGAATGCAACCACCAGGATTAGCTTGCACCTCTCTGATTGGAATTGGCATCATTGGTATCGGAGGGAAGGCATAAACCAGACCCGAAGTCTAATCCTGAGTGAAAGCGTCTATTGCCACACATGGATCTCTTGGATTGAGAGAAAAGTAATTCTTAACCTCATGGTTCTTCCCTGAGGCGAACAGGTCTAGGAAGTGATTTGCCCACCGATCCCGGATTCTCTGGAAAGCCGCCTGGATCCAGCCTTTGCCGAAGATTTGGTTTGAGAGCTTGTCCCTCCCTGATGCTTGATAAATGCCACGGCTGTGGAGTTGTCTGAATGGACCAGGACGTGGTAGTTCCTGGATTGAATCTGATTTGACTTGAGGCCCTGCCATATTGCCCCAAGCTCCCTGCAGTTAGAAGACATCCTCCTTTGTTCTTCGGACCAGATCCCCTGGAAGCCGGAAATAGTACTCACCGGTAATTCGTTTTCCATGAGATCACCATGACGGCCACACAAGGAGATTGACCCTTAAACTTTGTAGGGGTAGGAAGCAGAGAAAGGTTTAAATACCCCCCTCCCACCACCAACACCAGTGATTCCAAAATACAAGAGTAGAAAGGTGGTGGATAACAAGTAAATTTACATAATCAGTATTTGAAACAAAAAGAGGAGAAGATATTACTTCATATCATCCACAAAATAGAAAGGAACAATGGGAGGGAAAAAAATGTGCCGTCGTGGTGATCTCATGGAAAAAGAATTACCGGTGACGGTGAGTACTTATTCAGGCTTTCCATAGCATCACCATGACGGCCACACAAGGAGATATACAAAATATACTCAGTGGGTGTAACAGTCTGAAGGACTTTTTGTCCAAAAGACATGTCAGATTTTTTGAAAAGGTCTAGTCTATAGTGCTTAACAAATGTATGGATACTAGACCAAGTAGCGGCTTTACAAATTTCTTCTAAATAAATGCCCGCTCTCTCCGCTTGAGAGTAAGACATCACTCTGGTAGAGTGAGTCTTCAGATTTTCTGGATGGGAGAGATTCTGCAAAACATAACAGGTAGAAATGGTATTCTTAATCCATCTAGCGATGGAGGATTTAGAAATCTTCTGTCCTTTGTTCTTCCGTCCGAATTGAACAAAGAGACAGTCAGATTTCCTAAAATCTTTTGTAGCATCTATGTAGTCAAGTACCGCATGTCTGACATCTAGGGAGTAAAGGGTGAATTCCCTGTCGTCAGAAGGGTTATTGTAGAAGGATGGGAGCATGATTTCCTGATCCTTGTGGAATTTATAAACTACTTTTGGCATGAAGCCCGGGTCTAGTTTCAGAATTATTCTATTGTCTTTGATTTGAAGATTAGGTTCCCTAATGGATAGAGCCTGTAGCTCGCTAATTCTTCGGGCAGTGGTGATGGCCACCAGGAATGCAGTCTAAAACGATTGTAATTTTAACAAAGAGTGAGAACAATTTTAATCCAGTGAGAACAATATTTAAATCCCAGGTAGGAATACAAGATATTAAAGTTGGACGGAGTCTGGTGACTGCCCTCATAAATATTTTTATCCATTTATGGCTTGCTAAATCAGTGTCATAGAAACAACTTAGGGCTGACACTTGAGCCTTGAGGGTAAACAGTCTTAAACCCATATTGAAGCCATTCTGCAAGAAGTCCAGAATCAACTGTATATTGGAGCAGATATATTAGGTGACGACAATCCCGACCAAGAACAGAATGTCTTCCATGTCTATAAATAAATGGCAAAGGTAACTTTCTTTGTGCAGGCCTTGAGAGTAGAAATCACCGAATCTGAAAGCCCTTGATTTGGGTTTCAGGATCCAAGCTACCAAATTTAGAAAGTCTGGATCCGGATGAAAAATTGGTCTCTGATGTAGAAGGTCCTTCTTCCTTGGGAGGAGCCAAGGTTCTTCGATGGCCACCTTCCGTAGGACTGGAAACCAGCTCTTTTTCGGCCAACAAGGTGTTATTAGGATGAGGCGGGAAGGCGCTTGGTCCCATGTGACGGAAAACGCGGGTTGGCACCTTTGAATTTCCCCGAGAGGTGAACTGGTCCACCTCCGGTATGCCCCATTTGTTTATTATCATGTGGAAAGCTTCCTTGTTCAGAGACCACTCTGATTGGTCTATTTTCTTCCACCTCAGGTAGTCTGCTTCTATATTCAGGAATCCCTTCAGATGAATCGCTGAGATTGATTCTATGTTTATTTCTGCCCAACTGAAAATTTGTGTTGATAGTTTTAGAAGACTCATATATAGAGTTGAGCGAACACCTGGATGTTCGGGTTTGAGAAGTTTGGCCGAACTTCTCCCTGAACCCCATTGAAGTCAATGGGAACCCGAACTTTTGCGCACTTAAATGGCTGTAAAATAGCCCTGGAAAGGGCTAGAGGGCTGCAAATGGCAGCAAAATGTAGGTAAATGCCCTGCAAACATATTTGAATAGGGAAATGACTTAAAATAAAATAAAATACAGAAAAATAATAAATAAACATTCTAAACTTGAGCCCAAGTGAGTGACAGTGGCACATGTCACCCAGCAAACAGAGGATGTGGCAGCAACACCACCACATCTGTGATTGTCACCAAGCATCTCCACCAAATCCCATGGAAGTGTTCAGCTATCAGCTGTCCATCTCCCAAACACTGGAGAGAAAAAGAAATAGAAAGAGGAAGTACCCCCCTACCTCTGAATGCCTTATTTCAAACTTCCTGGTCTTTTGAAATGCTGTCATTCTGTCTGGTGGACAGTTTTAAAAACCTTATGGCGGTGGCTATCCCACAGTACGTGTATCACAGCCGCCGCTACTTTTGCAGGCGAGCCATCCCTCCCCTGCACAACCAAATGGCGGACAAAATCAAGTGTGCACTGCGCAACACTATCTGTGGCAACGTCCACATAACCAAAAACACAGTGGGTAAATGTAGCGGCTGGTCCAAAGGCGGATATCATTTTTGTGAATGTCCTTCCGCCCCCGAGGATTGCTGGACATTTCTCTTTGTATCCTGTTACCTCCTCCTCCTACTCGGCTTCCTCCTCCTCTACCTCCTCCTCATCCACTCAGTGTAACACTGTCACCACCCACAGCAGCACAGCCAGGGAGAAACGAAAGCAGGTTGTTTTGAAACTTGTGTGTTTGTGGTACAAACCCCGCACTGCGCAGGAGCTGTGGCAGGCATGGAACAACAGACCGACCATTGGTTGGTGCCACTGAGCCTCCAGCCCAGCCTGGTGTTGTGCGCTAATGGGCGATATATACTAGCAAGTCTGGGCCTAGCCGTTTTAACACACATCCCCTGCCTGCCACATGTGCTGAATTTGGGGTGCAGAAATTCCTAAACACCAGACAGTGAAAATCAATTCAGTTAATCGAACACACACAAAACCCCCACCCCCTTCGCCACCCCCTTTCACTCAAACCATTAACAAACTATTTACAAATTTTCTTAAAAACATATTAAAATAACTATATTGCAGCTAAACTTACTATATAAACAAACAACATGGTGGAAGAGTACACATACTGACTGATGGGTTTGCCCAGGGGGGTAGCTACAGGGAAGCGTGGGAAGCACACTGTTTTGGGTCCCTGACCTAGAAGGGGCCCATCCAAGAAGAGGACTAAAAGATTTTTTCAGGGCCCCCTCAACAGTATTATACAATGAAATTAAATACAGTGGCAGTATAAACAGTGTAGAAAGCGGATGGAAAATAAACCCAAACAGCCTCACACCCTACACCCTCAACACCCCCCCCCCCTCTTTCATTCAAACCATTAACAAACTATTTACAAATTTACTTAAAAACATATTAAAATAACTATAAGGCAGCTAAACTAACCATATAAAGAAACAAAACTATATACACGCCTTATCCTAACTTAAGACCAACCAAATACAAGTGGCTAGGAGGGTGGGTATCTGCACCAACATAGGACCTGGCCTGGAACACAATTGTCCAGCCAGGGCACAGTTCTGGAAGATGAGGAAGAGGAGTAGGAGGAACGCTGGGGGATACAGAGGACACAGACGATATACGTCCCTCAAAGAGGATAGCTTGTCCTTGCCTCTGGGCAGCCTGGCAGACATGAGCGACTACATGCTGCAGTGCATGCGCAACGACCGCCCAGTTACTGCCACATTCTAACTTTTGCTGATTACTGGGTGGCCACCCTACTGCATCCCGTTACAAGGACAATGTGCCGTCCTTAATTCCCTCACTAGGGTGTAATAGGAAGATGAGCCCGCTAGTAGACACCCTGCTGATGGCATTCACACCTGACACCGGGGACTCAGTGGAAGCACAAGGTTGAAGGCAGAGGGGGAGGAGTAAGAATTTGCCAATGCAGCTGGGTCACCAGCAACTCCCCAGAAGGCAGGGTTAGCATGGGCAAAATGTTGTAAAGGTTTGCCATCACGCCACAACAACCTGCACCACCAGCAGATCTGGAATATCTTAGCAGGAGGCAGCATTTCAGCAACATGGTGGAAGAGTACACGTACTGACTGATGGTCTGCCTAGTGAAATAGCTACAGGGGAAGCAGGGGAAGCAACTGCTTTGGGGCCGTGATTTATGGTATTGCTATTTTGGCAATTTGAATTTCACCCCAGAACAAAATATATCCTTTGCCAGATACTATTAAACTTCGCCAGCCACAGCTGGGACACCAGATTTAGGGGTTTGCTATTTTGGCTAATGAATTTCATCCCAGAACAAAATATATCCTTTGCCGGACACTATTAAACTTGGCCAGCCACTGCTAAAACCACTGATTTATGGTATTGCTATTTTGGCAATTGAATTTCACCCCAGAAAATAATATATCCTTTAACGGACACTGTGAAACGTGTCCAGTCACAGCTGGAACACCAGATTTAAGGTATTTCTATTTTTGCAATTGAATTTCACCCCAGAAAATAATATATCCTTTGACGGACACTATGAAACTTGTCCAGTCACAGCTGGAACCCCAGATTTATAGTATTTCTATTTTTGCAACTGAATTTCACCCCAGAAAAAAATACATCCTTTGCCGGACACTATTTAACTTGGCCAGCCACAGCTGTAACCACTGATTTACGGTATTGCTATTTTGGCAATTGAATTTCACCCCAGAACAAAATATATCCTTTGCCGGACACTATTAAACTTGGCCAGCCACAGCTGAAACCACTGATTTATGGTATTGCTATTTTGGCAATTTGAATTTCACCCCAGAAAATTATCCATCCTTTGCCGGACACTATTAAACTTTGCCAGCCACTGCTGGGACACCAGATTTAGGGGATTGCTATTTTGGCTAATGAATTTCACCCCAGAACAAAATATATCCTTTGCCGGACACTATTAAACTTGGCCAGCCACTGCTGGGACACCAGATTTAGGGGATTGCTATTTTGGCAATTTGAATTTCACCCCAGAAAATTATCTATCCTTTGCCGGACACTATTAAACTTGGCCAGCCACTGCTGGGACACCAGATTTAGGGGATTGCTATTTTGGCTAATGAATTTCACCCCAGAACAAAATATATCCTTTGCCGTACACTATTAAACTTGGCCAGCCACAGCTGAAACCACTGATTTACAGTATTGCTATTTTGGCAATTGAATTTCACCCCAGAAAACAATATATCCTTTAACGGATACTGTGAAACTTGTCCAGTCACAGCTGGAACACCAGATTTAAGGTATTTCTATTTTTGCAACTGAATTTCACCCCAGAAAATAATATATCCTATGACAGACATTATGAAACTTGTCCAGTCACAGCTGGAACACCAGATTTACTGTATTTCTATTTTTTCAACTGAATTTACCTCAAAGAAAAAAAAAATATCCTTTGCTGGACACTATTAAACTTGGCCATCCACAGCTGAAACCACTGATTTACGGTATTGCTATTTTGGCAATTGAATTTCTTCCCAGAACAAAATATATCCTTTGCCGGACACTATTTAACTTGGCCAGCCACTGCTGGGACACCAGATTTAGGGGATTGCTATTTTGGCAAATGAATTTCACCCCAGAAAATTATCGATCCTTTGCCGGACATTATTGAACTTGGCCAGCCACTGCTGGGACACCAGATTTAGGGATTACTATTTTGGCAATTGAATTTAACCCCTCAATAAAATATAGAAATTTCTATCCTGAGTTTCTAGGGGTGAAAATAAGTACAGCCAAGCCCCTGATGTAGGATATAGCAAAAAAAAAAACTAGTAATGATGGATTGATGGACTTGGTTGCAGCTTGTGCTGGTGCATCACAAGACACAAAATGGCCGCCGATCACCCAGGAAAAAAGTGACAGAAAAAACGCTCTGTGCAGCCTAAAAACCAGTGAGCAATTAACT
Source organism: Bufotes viridis (assembly GCA_033119425.1). NCBI lineage: Eukaryota > Metazoa > Chordata > Amphibia > Anura > Bufonidae > Bufotes > Bufotes viridis. Next base: position 126,998,712 of record CM065593.1, on the reverse strand, counting down.
AGCAGAAGGTGAATGATTCACAGCTGTAGATCGATCACTTCATTAGATGTTTTTGCTGAGTTTTTCCTGCCTAATCTCGCCCTCACAGCAGCTGCGTCCTATCCCTACACTAATCAGAGCAGAGTGACGTGCGGCGCTACGTGACTCCAGCTTAAATAAAGGCTGGGTGACATGCTGCACTTGGCCAATCAGAGCCATGCCATTAGTAGGCATGGCTGTGATGGCTTCTTAGGGCAAGAAGTAAAACTCTAGCTAATTGGCTGCTGTGCAGCCCTTGCGAAAGCGGTAAGAAATCACCGAACAACGAACCCGAACTTTTTTGAAAATGTTCAGGTCCGTGTTCCGAACACCCCAAAATTTGGTACGAACCCGAACTATACAGTTCGGGTTCGCTCAACTCTACTCATAGATCCTGTACCTCCTTGATGATTTAGGTACCTTATTGTCGTCGTATTGTCAGAAATTGCCTGGAGTTGTGATCCCGCAAACTTCATGGTTTCTCATACCGCCATCAGCTCCTGTTAGTTCAAAATGAACCCTTCTTCTTGTTCACCAAGAAAAAGTTAGAATAGAACCCGTTTCCTCTTTCCAATGTTGAGACCTCTGTTATCACCTGTTTGGATATCAACTCCTGAACACCCTTCCAAATTGGGCTTTTAGATACTGGAGCAGGAAAATTTGAAACTATAAATCTTTTTGCGGAAGGGCGGAAAATTGAATCCTGTAACAAGATTTGATAATTATTGAAGCCCATAGGTTTTAAGATATTTCCTCGCAGAAAGGAAGAAACATCTTTAGCCTTCCCCCCACCCTGGCGTCACTGATTTCTGTTTCCCTTCTGAGATGAGGAGGGGGGACCCTTCCCTCTCCGTCCTTTAGGGTAGCTATAACTTCCCATTTTCCCTTTACTGCTATAGGATCTGTTCTGCCAGCAGGATACTCATACCGCCCAGAGTGGTAGGGGGCTCGGGATCCGAGCCGGTAGTGGTATAAATATATATATATATATTGTGGGGAGTCGCTCTGGTAGATAGCAGTGCGGGTGCAGTATAGAGGCAAAACGGAGTCCAGAAAGTGTAGCAAACAGTGTTTAATTCACACTTGTAGCAAATACACAGCAAACAGTCACTTGGTGTTAATTCACACCCATCAGAAAACGTGCAGAAAAACGAAACAGTCAAAAACAGGTTCCAGTCACCTGGGAGGCTTTAGGTGCAGGTTCGCACCTGGCTGTCAGTCCAGCCGCAAGGCGATCGACCTCCGGCTTCCAGGCCGTCTGCACTCCTCCTTGCTTGGGGTCTTGCTTCCAGCCCAGAGAACTCCACACAGCAGAGCATGGATCAGCACTCCCAAACTCAAGTGATTCCACAGCCTAACAGCAGCTCCAGGACAATCACCATCAGCTGCTGAGGAGGCTGCCTTTTAAAGGCCCGGATAAAGTCCGGCCTAGACCGTGGGGAATAGGCACCCACCCAACTCTTTGCCTACTCCCAGTAAGAGCCGGCCCGGATTGGCTTTGCAGCCAATCTAAAAAAACAAGGTGTCAAACAGCACTAGCTGCTGCTGACACACGCAAACCCGGCTCTTACCTCACCGAGGCCAGGAACCTCGGTGACACGTACCTGCCATCGACCACGGTACCTGGCACCCTCTTACAGACCCCCCCCCTTTGTTCAACCCTGAGGGGGTGAACACATGTGAGGCAGTGGACGCGGGACAGGGCATCTGCGTTACCCTGCAAGCGGCCTGCCCTGTGTTCTACAGAGAACTTAAAGTTCTGCAGGGATAGGAACCACCTGGTGACCCGAGCATTCCTCTCCTTTGCCTGGCTCATCCACTTGAGAGGGGAATGGTCGGTCACCAGACGGAACCTCCTCCCTAACAGGTAGTAGCGGAGAGATTCGAGTGCCCACTTGATAGCCAGGCACTCCCTCTCCACTATACTATACCTGGACTCGGCGGGACTGAGCTTACGGCTCAGGAAGACAACGGGATGTTCTTCCCCGTTGACCTCCTGAGACAGTACCGCACCGAGGCCTACCTCCGAGGCGTCAGTCTGTACGACGAACTCCCTGTTGAAGTCGGGTGTCACCAAAACCGGGGACCCACACAGGGCCGACTTCAACGCGGAGAAAGCCTCCTCCGCCTTCTCACTCCAGCTAACCTTCCCAGACTTTCGCCCCTTCAACAGGTCTGTCAATGGCGCTGCTATTGTGGCAAAGTGGGGCACAAACCGCATGTAGTACCCTACCATTCCCAGGAAGGACTTTACCTGCCTGGTGGTGACCGGTCGGGGCCAGTTACAAATGGCTTCTACCTTAGTTACCTGCGGCTTGATGACTCCCCGCCCAATAACATATCCCAGATATTTAGTCTCTTCCAACCCAATCGCACACTTCTTTGGATTGGCGGTTAGACCAGCTTTCCTCAGTGCATCCACTACCGCCTGCACTTTGGGCAAATGGCTTTCCCAGTCGGTGCTGTGGATGATTACATCATCTAACTAGGCCGAGGCGTACCGACGATGAGGTCGCAGCACTATGTCCATTAACCTTTGGAAGGTGGCGGGGCGCCATGCAGGCCAAAGGGTAACACCTTGTAGTGATACAGGCCCTGCGAGGTAACAAAAGCGTTTTTTCCTTGGCCGACTCCGTTAAGGGTACCTGCCAGTACCCTTTAGTGAGGTCTAGCACAGAAAAATACCGGGCTTGTCCTAAATTCTCAACAAGCTCGTCTACCCGGGGCATGGGATACGCATCAAACTTGGACACTTCATTTAACTTGCGAAAATCGTTGCAGAACCGCAACGTCCCATCCGGCTTGGGTATTAGAACTATGGGACTGGCCCACTCACTTTTCGACTCCTCAATGACATCAAGCTTCAACATTAATTGCACTTCCTCCGCGATGGCCCGTCGCCGAGCCTCGGGTACCCGGTATGGTTTTAACCGGATCTTGGCCTGAGGCTCAGTGACGATGTCATGTTGGATGAGAGACGTGCGGCCAGGGAGATCCGAGAACACATCCGTGTTCCGACTGATGAACTCCCTGACTTCCTGAACTTGTTTGGAAGACAGGCTGTCTGCAATTTTTACCGTGGCTACCGCTTCGCAGGCCTCGAACTGTGGGGCTGGACCCTTCTCACCCAGAAGCCCTGGCCGGGGGCTGTTGTCGTCGGTCGCGTTCCTATCTTTCCACGGCTTTAGTAAATTCACGTGGTACACCTGCTCCGGCTTGCGCCGCCCTGGCTGGTGTACCTTGTAATTTACTTCCTCTACCTTCTCAATCACCTCATAGGGGCCCTGCCACCTAGCTAGGAACTTGCTGTCAAGGGTGGGTATCAGAACCAAAACCCGATCTCCCGGATTGAAGTCCCGTACCCGAGCCTGACGATTATACACCCTACTCTGGGCTTGTTGCGCTGCCTCCATATTCTCCCGGACCAGCGGCAACACCCTTTCCATCCGGTCTTGCATCTGGGTGACATACTCAATGACACTTTTGTGGGGGACAGGCTGCTGTTGCCACGCTTCCTTGGCGATATCCAACAGGCCTCGAGGGTGTCTGCCATAAAGCAGTTCGAAGGGCGAGAACCCAGTAGAGGACTGGGGCACCTCTCGCACTGCGAACATGAGATAGGGCAGAAGCAGGTCCCAGTCCTTCCCATCTCTAGACACCACCCTTTTTAACATATTTTTTAGAGTTTGGTTAAACCTTTCGACAAGACCGTCCATTTGCGGATGGTAAACGGACGTCCGCAATTGCTTTATACGCAATAATTTACACAGTTCCCTCATAACTTTAGACATAAAAGGGGTCCCTTGGTCTGTCAGAATCTTTTTTGGCAGGCCCACACGGGAAAACATTTCCATTAACTCTTTGGCAATGAGCTTAGCCGAGGTATGTCGCAGAGGCACTGCCTCCGGATACCGAGTGGCGTAGTCGAGAACTACCAGAATGTGTTGGTGGCCCCTGGCAGACTTCGGTACAGGCCCGACTAGATCCATAGCGATATGCTCAAACGGGACCTCAATGATTGGAAGAGGCACAAGGGGACTACAGAAATGTGGCTGGGGGCTATTTACCTGACAGGTTGGACAAGATTTACAATATTCTTCTACCTCCTTAAACACACCAGGCCAATAAAACCGCTGCAGTATGCGATCCTGCGTTTTATGCCACCCCAGGTGTCCCCCAAGAACATGTTGGTGGGCAAGCTCCATGACCAGCTTGCGATACGCTGTGGGCACCACTAACTGTTCAACAGATTCACCCCGGATTTGGTTCACCCGATATAACATTTCTTGGTGAACGACAAAGCGGGAAAATATTAACTCAGCCCCTGGCTTCTGGGGTTTACCATCAATTTCCACCACATTCTCCCAGGCCCTGGTTAGGGTTTGGTCCCGGTGTTGGACGGTCCCAAAATTGTCTCCGGAGACGTGGAGGTCTGCCGACTCAGGTCCTGGTGGCAAGTCCTCCATGTCTCCCACCATTACACTCAGTGGGGGTGTCTCCCCCTCTATCACAGCAGTGGTGGTCACCCCTACCGCAGGCCCTTCGGTCTCGGGCTCCCAGGGCTCTGGCCCCCCAATGGAACCAGGCCACTCTGCTAGGATTGCCCCTGTCTCAGGGCTATTAGTCACTTTCATCTCAGGCCATAGTGACGGAAAACCAGGGAAGTCTCTCCCAATTATTAGTTCATACGGTAGCTTTGTGGAGATCGCCACTTCACAAGTCCATGTGCCGGCCGCCGTGGATAGAGACATTACAGCAGTGACATAGTCCTTTAAGTCTCCATGTATGCACACCACCCCAACTTTCCGGCCCGTATACTGGGTGGGCTGTACCAGGGCAGCACTTACCAGGGTTACTAGGCTCCCTGAGTCCAACAGCGCCACTGCAAGGTTATCACCCACTTGCACCTGGCAAAGGTGACGATTGTCTACTGTCTCGGGGGTGCCGGTTGCACACAGTCTCTGGGCATACATGGAAGCCCGGTACCCATAATTAATCTCCATGGGTTCTCCCCACTGTGGACAGTCGGCCCTTACGTGGCCAGGCTCGTGACACTGCCAGCAGACTATCGGGGCCAGGTCTACAGGGGGTACACCCCGAGCAGGTTTCTCGGGTACCAGTCGTCGGGACTGGATGGGAGACCTCCGGGGTTTGACCGGCCCCCTCCCAACAACACCCCCTTTCAAGTTTTGGGTGGCCTCATAGCGCTCCACCAGGTCGACCATTTCTAGGGCATTGGTGGGTGATACCTGGCCGATCCAGTGCTGAAGAGGGTAAGGCAAGACCCTCCAGAACATGTCAGCCAGCAGTTGGTCCAGCATAGCAGTCGGACTTAGAATATCAGGCTGCAGCCATTTTTGCAACCTGTGCAGCAACTCATAGTACTGCGGCCGGGTGGGTTCAGCCGCTTTAAAGTCCCACTGGTGGACCCGTTGAGCCCGGACTAACACGTTTACCCCCAGCCTGGCCAGGATCTCCCCCTTCACCGTGGGGTAATCAGCAGCCTGGTCATCTGCTAAGTCAAAAAAAACTTGTTGGGATCCGGATGCCAGGAACGGAGCGACCACCTCAGCCCACTGGTCACCGGGTTACTTCTCCCTCACGGCCACCTTTTCAAAGACCGCCAGATACGTCTCCACGTCGTCCGAGGGGTCATCTTTGGGATCGCCGCACGGACCGCTTTCCGGGCATCATGGTCGTGGTGGGACGCTCCTGCAGCTTGTAACGCCATCACGTGCTGTAAAAGTAGTTGGTTGGTCTCCCGCTGCTGCACGTTAGCCTCCATGAGGGCTTTCACAGCCGCCTCCATGTTGCCAGAAATTCCTGTTTGCAACTTTGCCGGTTTTATATATGCCATGCACTTGTGCTCAGCAAAACACAAACAATTCGGCGTTCACGCCAGCCTCACTGCGCATGCCCACATCCGACACCAAATGTGGGAGTCGCTCTGGTAGATAGCAGTGCGGGTGCAGTATAGAGGCAAAACGGAGTCCAGAAAGTGTAGCAAACAGTGTTTAATTCACACTTGTAGCAAATACACAGCAAACAGTCACTTGGTGTTAATTCACACCCATCAGAAAACGTGCAGAAAAACGAAACAGTCAAAAACAGGTTCCAGTCACCTGGGAGGCTTTAGGTGCAGGTTCGCACCTGGCTGTCAGTCCAGCCGCAAGGCGATCGACCTCCGGCTTCCAGGCCGTCTGCACTCTTCCTTGCTTGGGGTCTTGCTTCCAGCCCAGAGAACTCCACACAGCAGAGCATGGATCAGCACTCCCAAACTCAAGTGATTCCACAGCCTAACAGCAGCTCCAGGACAATCACCATCAGCTGCTGAGGAGGCTGCCTTTTAAAGGCCCGGATAAAGTCTGGCCTGGACCGTGGGGAATAGGCACCCACCCAACTCTTTGCCTACTCCCAGTAAGAGCCGGCCCGGATTGGCTTTGCAGCCAATCTAAAAAAACAAGGTGTCAAACAGCACTAGCTGCTGCTGACACACGCAAACCCGGCTCTTACCTCACCGAGGCCAGGAACCTCGGTGACACGTACCTGCCATCGACCACGGTACCTTGAACCCTCTTACAATATATATATATATATATGTGTGTGTATCCAAAAGGAGACGGCAGCAGTCCAAATTCCAAAGGCGTGGATGATGTATTAACCCAGTGACAGCAACGTTTCAACCGCTCAATGCAGTCTTTGTCAAGCCATGTGTTACAATGCATTTAGTGTGGTTTATAAAGGTAACAACAATTAAAGTGCTATTTTTACAATTGCAATTCATAATTCATACAATAAAGTGCTTGTACATAGAAAATTCATAAGTGCACAAAGTACCAAGCGCTAATGTCAATCTCATCATATACAAATCCATATTTGCAAAATTATATATAAGAACCATGTTATTATTTGACTATACCATAGTATCAATTATGAATTGTAATTGTATAATTAGCACTTTAATTGTTTTTACTGTTATAAACCACACTAAATGCATTGTAACACATGGCTTGACAAAGACTGCATTGAGCGGTCAAAACTTTGCTGTCACTGGGTTAATAAATCATCCACGCCTTTGGAATTTGGAGTGCTGCCGTCTCTTTTTGGATACTTACCTAACATGGACTTTGTTGTTGGTCCTTGACTGAATTTGCACCCATATAATTGCAGTGTGCTGTTCCTTAATATATATATGGACATAGCTATATATGGAGTCAGAGCAGGGACTCCTAAGCCCGAATTAGAGTCCCTCCACCCTCCACCCTTCAGAGCAGGGGGTGCCTGGTTTATTGCTCAGTTTATCCCACTGACTTCCAATGTGCTCGATCAACACTAATCCACTCCTGGTTTTTTTGGCATTAGAAATAATGAGGGATCACTGACCAAATGCTGACTGAGTGAAGGCAGATGCTCAACAGACAGGATCTGTTTTTTGGGGGTGTTTGTTCTCACGGATCAGAGGAAGGGCAAAATAATCAGTGACGTCAACACAAATCTACTGCTGACACCCTCTCCACTCTGTCGTGGGGCTCTACTTGTATAAGCGTTTAATAGAACAGGTTCTGTAGACATCTATTTGTAATCAGCTGGTGACGGTGTAAAAGGAGTGTGCTTCTTCTTGGCGCTAACATCAACCTGTAAGGCTGAGTTCATACTTGATTTATTTGGTCAGTTTTGACCCCGTGACTGCCAAAATAAGTGAAGGTTGCAGTGATTCTAAGAGTGACGCCTGTCTGCTGCATGTCATACAGACACTCAACATTATTTAACTACCAAAGCCGACACCCTATGAGTGTTACTGCTGCAAGGCACAGTGTTCTACACCGCTATAAAGGCTCTCTGCAGAAGGAAATAGCCGTTTTTTTGTGAAATTCACCATGAATAAATTCAGATTTTGTGAACCGGCGAATTACTAATGTATGCTGGGACACTGTGAGCTACTTCCAATGTCAAGTGTTTATAAAAAAGTGAAAAAGGTCAAAACGGTAGTTTCTCTCCTTTTAGAAGCGACTAATTAAAGGTCAAGTTTTGCAGCCAGATCCTGGATATTGGCCTCTGAGTCCAGACACATGGTAAGAGATGTAGAATGAACCTATATCCACCCCTTTGACTATTTGATCATGATTAGCAGAAAGAAAAATAGAATCTAGACTTTGATAAGAATCATGAGCAGAAGAGTAGAAAGAATTTGGATTAGACATGGACCATTCTCCACTACGGATGAGTGAACCTGTGGATGTCCAGGTTCAACGGGTTCAACCGAGTTTTGCTTCAAAGTTTGGTTCGGGTACCTGAACTTGACTCAAACTTGACCCTGAACCCCATAGAAGTCAATGTGGACCCAAACTTGGGTGCTGTAAAATGGCTGTAAAATAGTCATAGTAAGGTCTAGAGGGCTGAAAAGGAAGCAACATAGGGGTAAGAGTAGGACAATTGCCCTGCAATCAAATGTGGATATGGAAATGACTTAAAATAACATAGAATAGAAAAAAATAAAAGAGAATCATTTTGAACCAGGAGGTCTAAGAGGAGTAGGAGGTTGAAGAGGCGGTGAATGTGGCAGTATAGGTAGAAAAGGTTGATGAGGAGGTAGCCAAAACTGTTTTTGTGTTTTTTTTTTAAATTTTCAATATTTATTTTATTTTATTTATTTTATTTTATTTGGGGAGGCCTCAAAACATTAAGAAATGGCAAACAGAACTAACAAATTGTGCTGGAGAAACAATGGCTGGGTGCAGTTGTCTACTCAGCCCAAGGTACGGACAAGTCCATGCCTGGTGACAGAAGTTAGGATGGCAGGTTGTCCTTGTAGAGGGAATCCAGCAGGATGGCCACCCAGTAATCAGCACTAGTCACAATCAGGGCAATTCAGCGGTCATTACGCAGCCACTGTAGCATGTGTGCCAGGCTGCTCAGAGACAACGTCAAGCTTTCCTCAGTGGGAGGTGTGTCCTCTGTATCCCCCAGCCACGCTTCAGTAATGCCCCTGCTGTGAACACGGTTCCTCCTCATCTTTATCATCATCCTCCTAATCCTCCAAAACTGTGCGCTGGCTGGACAGTTGTGTACCTGGCCGCTGTTGGTGCAGGAAAATACCCTCCAAGACACGTTTGGACGACCGGCCTGATAACCACGTGAATGATCCTCCTGTTCCTCCTCCTCCTCCACCTGTGACACCACCACATCCATCATCGCCTGTTAATGCTGATGACAGCATTAACAGCGCTGACCATGTTAATGGAGTACTCAAACAGCGCAACATGGCACACACATACCGCATGTTATTTAGAGCAACTCACCCGTGTGAGCTGCAGCTGAAACTCCACTATCACCTGCTGCTGCACGCGCAGTCTCTCCAGCATGTGCAAGGTGGAGTTCCACCTTGTAGGTACGTTGCATATAAGTCAGTGAGTGGGAAGGCAGAAATTACGTTACGGAGCAGACAGGTGAGCAGCAGCAGGTTGAGAACACTGAAAGACGGCCTGCACTTTCTGCAGTAGCTCTGACGTCTTGGAGTAATTTTTCAGGTACCTCTGCACCACCAAATTCAGCACAAGACAGCAATACCGTCATGACATTTTTAAAACTGCCAGTCTCCACCAGATAGAATGGCAGCATTTTAAAGGCCAGCAATTTTGAAATGCTGGCATTCAGGGACAGGGCTCGCAAGTGGATGGGGGGGGGGGGTACTTCCTCTTTCTCCCCAGTGTTTGAGGGATGGACAGCTGAACGGTTCCATGGGACAGTGTGGAGATGCTCGGTGATGGTGGTGGTGGTATTGCTGCCATTGCTGCCACATACTCTGTTTGTGGGGTGGCAGGTGCCACAGTTGCTCCAGAGGGTGATAAAGATGCCAAGTACAGCAAAAGAGAGAGCAGGAGGAACCTGAGATCTTTAGTGTTTTTTTAAGGTGTGTACTCCGCTGCAGCTTGTGCTTTGCATTTAGATGCCTGGTCATGCAGGTGGTGCTCAGGTTTAGAATATTTATGCCTCGCTTCAGGCTCTGAATGCACAGCGTGCAAACCACCCATGTCTTGTCTTCAACTCATTGCAGAAAGAACTGCCATGCCAGGGAACTCATTTGAGCTGGCTTTGGTGTGATCAGTCCCTTGGCAAAGAGTACAGTAACAGGCTTACTGGCTAGAGGCTGGCCGCAATGGTTTTGGAAAGCAGCAACAGTTGACACCTGTGTTTTGTGATATCATCAGGGACGTTCTGGTGGGACTGGTCATGTCCTCATCCTCAAACATAAGTGGTTGGGCATCAGTGCACTCAATATCTTTCATTTCTGAGCCAGAGCTAGGTGGATGGCCCACAGAACCCCCACTAGCAGAGTCATCAAAAAGCATAAGTGACTGCTGCATGAAATGTGTTTATGTTACTGACAGGATTAACAGTGTCAAGGATGGAAAGAAGGCGTTTTGCACCCAAAAAAATGGGATAATGCCATCAACAGAATTACCAGACAGATTAACTATTCTATTTCCGTGTCATGGATGCAAGGGAGGTGTTTTGTGCCCCACCCAAAAAAATGGGTTTATGTCACCCACATAAATAACAGACAGATTAACTATTGTATTTCCGTGTTACTGATGCAAAGGAGGTGTATTGCACCCAAAAACTGTCTATAGGTCACAAACAAAATTAACTGACAGATAAAAAATTGCATTTCTATGTCACAGATGCAAAGGAGGCTTATTTCACCCCAAAAAATGGTGGTAGGTCAACCACAGAATTAACAGCCAGATTAAGTATTAAGTTTTTCTGTGTCACTGGTGCAAAGGAGATTTATTGAACCCACAAAAAATGGCTATAGGTCACCCACAAAGTTAACAGCCAGATGAAAAGCCTAACACTGTCCCTAACTGCAGCTGCGTTCTATCCCTACACTAGTTACAGCATAATGGCGAAGCATTCATACAGGCCGGGTCACGTGCTGCACCGGCCAATCACAGCCATGCCAATACTAGGCATGACTGTGATGGCTTCCAAGTGCCCACAGCTTAAAAGCTTGTTGATTGGCTGCACTGCAGCCTTTCAGGGTGGTAGCATGACCAAGAGTCAGCAGAGTGGCAGCAGTGGGAGTTCTGGAGCCAAACATGCCCTAGAGCCTATCTGTCCAGAAAGAAGTAGCGGTGCAGGGGTTCATTGAGGCAGCAGTAGCAGGAAGTCAGCACGGAGTGGTTGGAGGAAAATGCTATACTCGGCGGCGAGCCACTGGACAATGGCGGCATGGCCATTTGAAGAATCTGTGGGCAGAAGCTGTAGTGTGACCAGGGTGCCAATGTTGGCACCACGGCCATGTGTCAACTCATGTAGCATCATCATAAAGTGGCCTGGGAAAACCGTGGCACAAATGTAGTCCTACATTGTGATGCAGCAACTGCTGCATCACCCAGTGGCCCGCACCCCTTTTCCTGCAGTCAAGGTTCCACCACCTCAGCAGAAGGGAGCTGTGTTTCCTTCCCATCATCTACTGGTCCTGATTCTCCTGCTCCTCTTTCTCCTACTCCTCGTCACTTGTTTCGTCAGCAATCGATCACAGAGGCGATAGCAAAAATACAACAGTATTGGTGTTGATCAAGCACCCAAGTGCTCGGGCCGAACACATCGGAATGCTCGGGTGCTCTACAGAGCACCCGAGTATAATAGAAGTCCATGGGAGAACCCGAGCATTAAACCAGGCACCCCTGCTCTGAAGACGGGAGGGTGCCTGGTTCATAGGAAATGGTTCGGGAACAGCATGGGGAGGATGTCTGGATGTATCTTGGACTCCCAGGTCGCTGCTGGGAACGATGTTGTCCGAGTAGCACGCCACTTTTACAGACTTACAATATTATGCACAAAACCAAAGATAAAATCAATTTTAGAGGAAATTTTTTTAGGAAATATTCTTTCCTGTATATTTATTTGTATATAAAGTGCAAGTGCTGCCAAAAATTACAAGCAAGAGGCACTCTGATACAACCTGTATATCACATAAAGGAGGACCTCATTCACATTGTGGTACAATTGTTCATGTAGTGGGACTCCTACACGCATAAAGCCTGTGAAAGGGATGCCAAAAATTGCAAGGAACTGGCACTCCAATACACCTTTTGTTACACAAAAAGGAAGGCATCATACACACTGTGGCAGTGGAGCTGCCAGAAGGCCATAGGAAGGCCATTGAAGTGGCATATCTCACCCAGAGAAAGCTGGGTGAGAACAAGAAAGGTTGGGAAAATAGTTTTTCCCACTGTCTGCAGCAGTCAGGCTGGTAATGGGGATAATTATCAGCCAGCTGAGGAGCTTGGATTAATGTGGGTTGAGCTCCTCAATCAGGGCTCCCAGTCTGGGAAAGGAGCAGGCTGTGTCAAAGCCTGTAGGAGCCAGGACCCTCTAACCCTGTGTGTAGGGTAAGCACTGGTGATGTGTCTTGGGGAGCTGGGTGGTAGACCCAGATCCTGATAGAGAGGGAAAGACTGTTTACTCAGTGGCCAGATGGCCGAGGATTTATTTTTATGATTTTGCTGTACTGCTGTTGTGACAATAAAGCTGGTCGTGGCCAGTTTGCACCCAAATCTACAGTGGTGGAGCGGCTTCTTCATGTGTGCCAACCGTCTAAGGCGTTAAGGAATATCTAAATAGGCGATCTGGAAGAGCTAAATGACCCCGTGTTGTTACAACACCCTTAAAAAATTATGATTGATGGCCTGCTGGTGACCCTCAAAAACATTTGGAGCAAGTGCCTGCTGATCTGACCATCTAACACATTAAGGGTGAGGGCCTGCTGCTGAGCGGACTTTCTAAAACATTAGGGGTGAGGGTCTGCTGGTGAGCTGACACTGTAAAAGATTGTATGTAAAGGCCTGCTGCTGAGCTGACCCTCTAAAAGGTTGTAGGTGAGGGCCTGCAGGTGAGCTGACCTTGTAAAACATTATATGCGAGGGTCTGCAGGTGAGCTGACCCTGTAAAACATATGTGAGGGCCTGCAGGTGAGCTGACCCTGTAAAAGATTGTAGGTGAGGGCCTGCTGCTGAGCTGACACTCTAAAAGGTTGTAGGTGAGGGCCTGCAGGTGAGCTGACCTTGTAAAACATTATATGCGAGGGCCTGCAGGTGAGCTGACCTTGTAAAACATTATATGCCAGGGCCTGCAGGTGAGCTGACCTTGTAAAACATTATATGCCAGGGCCTGCCGGTGAGCTGACCCTGAAAAATTTTGTAGGCGAGGGCCTGCGGGTGAGCTGACCCTCTAAAAGGTTGTAGGTGAGGGCCTGCAGGTGAGCTGACCCTGTAAAACACTATATGCAAGGGCCTGCAGGTGAGCTGACTCTGTAAAACATTATATGCGAGGCCCTGCAGGTGAGCTGACCCTGTAAAAGATTGTAGGTGAGGGCCTTCTGGTGAGCTGACCCTCTAAAAAATTATATGCGAGGTCCTGCAGGTGAGCTGACCTTGTAACAAATTATATGCGATGGCCTTGGCTACTGAGACTGGACTTAGTGGAAGACAGGGTGGTGCTTAACCGACTGGAAGCATTATCTGCTGCAATTCAACCGACCATCCGGTCGCACTGGTCTGACTTCAAGAGTGGTGTCCTGAGCCGCACTGCAAATTGACACATGAAGCTAGGTATCGTGGATGATTGTTTTTCTTGTGCTCTGGCAGCAGGCAGATAAATGTTATATATGCTTGAAAGTATTTCACACGTACAGAAGCGGCAGATTTGAAAGTGTATGCGCAAAAAATTGAAAAAGGTATTTGGGATGTGGAAACGTCACACAGGAGATATCCTGCAGATTATGTTAATGCTGTCACCAGCGGCTAATTAAAAATTACAGGGAATGTCACAGGTATTTGGTATGAGGAAACGTTATACAGGAGATATACCACAGGTAATGTCACTGTCTGCAGTGTCTACAGAAAAAGTACACTGTATGTCACAAATAAAAATTTTATGCGCACACGTTACACTGCAGATGTGGCACCTGTAATGTCACTGTCAGAAGTAGACACTGTCTATTGAAAAAGTACACTGTAGGTCACTGATATTTTTTTTCAGCGCACTCGTTACACTGCAGACGTGGCGCAACAAATGTCACTGTCCGCAACGGACACGTCTACGGAAAAAGTTCACTGGATGTCACAGATATTTTTTGGGATGCGCACAGTTTACACTGTTGATGTGGCGCAAATAATTTAACTGTCCGCAGCATACTATTAGACGCCATTTAGCGCAGGATGTGCTAAAAAATATATTGCTGCTGCCACACACAATAGTCCTTAAAAGGACTTTTGGGTCTGTAAAGTTTTAGCAATTTAGCACAGGTTGCACTACAAATATATATTTCTTCTGTCACACATAATAGTCTTTAAAAACTTTTGGGTCTCTGAAAAGTGTTGGGTCTCTGACTGTCTGTCCCTTCCTATGCACAGCTCTCCCTGACTAAGACTAAGCCGAACACGCGCCATCGCGTGCATAGCACCCGATGACGCGTTCTGGCCAGCCAATCACTGTAATGCCAGTAACCAACCTGCCTATGGCATTACAGTGAGGGCAGTACTTACCGTTATTGAATTACGAGAGATCCTTAGACAGCATTGGCCTATTCTTCTAATGGACCCGGATGTCCGTGACGTGTTACACGAATATCCACAGGTTAACTTCAAAAGAGGCCATAGCCTCAATGATCTACTCGTACACAGTCATTTTTTACTCTGGTGACACCAGACACCTGGTTGAGTCGCAGACTCAGGGGATGCTTTAGGTGCAGTGGCTGTGTGGCTTGTGGTAGCATTGCAACGGGTAAAACTTTTTTCAGCAGTGATTTACAATGTACCTTTGACATCAGTGACTTCATTTCATGTCGCACCGCAGGTGTCAGTTACAGATCACTTGTGTCTGCAAAAACGAATACATTGGAAAAATTAAGCGTGATCTTCGCAACGTGTGGGAGAACATCTTGCGGATATTGAGAATTGTCGAGACACGGCAGTGTGTCACTGTCACCAGGGTGACAATGCAGCCATCAAAATTACGGGCATTGAAGTTGTTAATCCTTCTAAGCGGGGTGGGGGGGGGGGATTGGGACAAGATCCTATTACAGCATGAGGCATGCTGTATATTCCTTTTGCGGACAGTCACACCTGCAGGGCTAAATGAACAGCTAAGTTACAGCTGTTTTCTATAAATATCTTTAGGCCCGGCTGGAGTTTACTTTGTGGCGGCATGGTCGTTACGCCCTACAGTAGGACTGTACCCAATAGGCCCTTTGGCTATTTGTTATTTGCGGTGTATATATATATTTGTGGAATGGGATACAATGAACGAACTAACGGAACAGCCTGCCATCCCCTAACCTACTTGGCTGATGTGTGCCCTGAGCCATTGCACGGGTAGACCTGTAAGTGGGCATACCCAATGAATCTGTTTCCGAAGAGGGCAGGGAGGGTGGGGCGCAGTAAACGGCCGTGCCAGGTAGCGAGGGGGGGGGGCGGTATAAATAAGCCAAGCCCCTCCCACAAATACAGGCTGCAGCGAAGCCTTCCCTATTTGTGGAATGGTCTACAATGAATGAACTAACGGAACGACCTGCCATCCCCTAACCTACTTGCCTGATATGTGCCCTGAGCCATTATGCGGGTAGGCCTGTAAGTGGGCAAAATTGGCCAAGACTCAAGTTTGCAGGACAGAAGAATTTTATTGACATCCACCAATAACAAGACCATCACAGGGCCAAAAACCCAAAAGCTTTTGAAATTTCAAAATGTGGGGATTTGCGATATATCTAGCATAACATGACAAACCCCAGTGAGCCATCTTACGGGTGACATGGGCCTGGGACATTGTGTTTAGATGCTGAGGACGCTGCCCCTATGCGGAACAAGTGACCAGAAATGGAGCTCATGTTGTGACCCAAGCCCGCAGCCAGGATGCGAACACGAGAAATGAACTGACCTGGAGACACAGCCTTACCATCGAATGGAAGGAAAGGGCTACCTAGCGGAGCAGGCTGAAGGGCAGTCACCAGATTTTGAAGAACCTGTCCAGGGCACCAATCGTTCACTAGACACTGGCTGCCTGCGAGGTGCTGAACTCTTACCACTCTTCTGTACTCCCCTCAGAGTGGCTTTAATTGCCTGATTCGACAAATAGGAACCACAATCAGGGTTGATGGTCATGTAGAAGTGCCGGACCCCAGTCAAATATAATTTAATTGTGTTATATGATAACTGGAGATGCGAGTGGCAATAGGCTATGAAAGCCACAATATATGACGTGAAATCAAGGTTGCCCTGCGGATGAGCTAGCACAAACCCCTGATACACTTTAAACCCTGCCCTATAATTCCTAGTTGTTAGCTGCAGCGACCAGGGACCCTAGTCCAACAGGAGTGAGCTGAGAGCTGGCACTTGTGCTCCGATGGGAGAACACCACTGACGAGTTGGCCCAAAGCTGACCCCAGACCTGCGCAGCAGCCACTATTGGAAAGAGCTCAGGTAGAGGGGAAGACTCCACTGCTTCAGCATCCGAAAGAATCTCCACCGGCCACCGACCTGCCAGCCAATGTGGACCAAAAATAGCTGCAAACCCACCTGAAGCCGCCGCATCAGAATAGAAAGTGGGGGAAGAAGAATTTGGAGGAGGGACAAAAAGCAAAATGCCATTCCAGTTGGCAAGGAACAGATTCCACATTGATAAATCCGCCATGGCGGGGCTATCGAGGTGTATGATGGCATTCTGATCAGGTGCTGGAGGAAGGAGCTTAAGCAACCTGGAGACAATGGACCTACCCTGGGACTTGACCTTGGTGGCGAAATTAACCATACCCAATAGGGACTGGAGCTCAGTTTTAGTGAGGACACAAGATGTCCTTAGAACGTATCTTAAGTAGCTTCTCCTCCAGCAGGCTTGCCTCCAACCTAACTGAATCCAAAACAATGCCAAGAAAAGTAACCCTGGTAGATGGACCTTTGTTTTTACTAGAGTCAAGGGGAACTAACAATTGGTTGAAAAATTGCAATAGGGTAGCAAGGCCAACCGGCTCTTTACCTGGTTTCTAGACAACCAGGAAGTTGTCAAGATAGTGGATGACCATCTCGAGACCACCATGGTGAACAAGAACCCAATGCAATGCCCTAGCAAATTGGTCAAACAGCCAAGGGCTACTTTTAGACCCGAACGTGAGCCTATTGGCAAAGTAGAACCTGTCTGCCCACTTGATACCATAGTACTTCCATAATTGCGGTTGGATAGGCAACAGCTTGAAGGCATCCGCAAGATCTGCTTTGGTTAGCCAGGCTCCATGACCTGCCCTAAGGATAAAGCTAATGGCATCATCAACAGACACATACCGCATGGAGTACTCCTCTGATGGGATGAGGGAATTAAGACTGGGGACGTGTGAAGCATGAGGAGCAGACAAGTCATATTATGAATGCATTTTATTGGATAAATGTTTTGACACAAGGCCAATAGGATTATTACAGCAGCAGGCAAAACAAATTTTGTGGAACGGACCCAAAATGAAACCACTGTTCACATTGCACCCGAGCATCAGGAAGTGTTCTACTCGAGCACCAGAGCACCCGAGCACTTTGGTGCTCTATCAACACTAATCACTACTCCAAAAAGGCTGTACAAGCCCTGCACAAGTATGTTGAACAGAAGGTGGGCCAGTCCTTGAGCCTGTCAGTGTCTGCTCAAGTTCACAGCAGCGCCGACGTGTGGAGCTATAACTTCTGTCAAGGACAATATATGTTCTTTACGGCCCATTGGGTAAATGTGGTTCCTGCCCAGCCACACCAGCAACTTGGCCAGGTGATGGCACTGATGCCTCCGCTTTCTCAAACTGTGAGTCCTGCACCAATGCCTCTTCTCTGCCTCCTCATCCTCCACCTTGTCTTTAGCCTTCACTGCAGGCACCATTCGGAATGCTACTCCAGCATACCACCTGTGCAGAGCACAGCAGTGTAACACTATTTAGCACCTGGTTTGCTTGGGTGAACTGAGACATCCCGGGGAAGAACTGCTCCGCGTCCTCCAAAAGGAAATCCAATCTTGGCTGTCTCCTCACCAACTTAAAATCGAAACCATGGTCACTGAAAATGGGAAGAACATTTTGTCAGCACTACGTCAAGGAGGGCTGATCCATGTGCACTGCATAGTGCACATCTTTAATCTGGGTTGTAAAGCATATCCTGAAGTCTTCAACTGAACTGCAAGACTTCCTGACAATGGCTAGGAAGCTGTGCATTCACTTCAGCCACTGTAATACTGTAAAGCACGCCTCTATAAGCTGCAAAGGCAGAATAGCATTCCTCAACATCGCCTGATATGGAACATTTCCAACCATTGGAACTCCTCCCTCCACATGTTGGACAAACTATATGAGCAGAGGAAGGACATAAACAATTTCACAGCAATAAACTGTGAATATTTACCACAGTATTCAACTGTATCACTATCCTGAGAGCAGTGATACAGTACCAGTTCAGGAGGGCTTCAGTTGCCATTGTCCAGGTACATAAGTACCTGATGCTCCTACCATTAATTTAGACTTAGAGCATCAGATTGTTTTGTACCCCGCCGGCGGCTGTGAGGATGACTTGTGTGGTCTACAGGCATCGGACCACCGGGAAATTTCCCTGTAGAGTCTATGGCCAATCCACCCCTAGTGACAACTGCTGTTTGCTCAGGCCCTTTGAGGAGGCCACTATATTTGTCAGTTGTCAGAACTATGGGATGAATTATGTAATTCCACTCCTTTATGTCCTGAAGCCGATACTGATAAGTCTGGTTAGCCAAGGGACAGGGGACTTGGCACCTACATCTCAAGGCCACCTGAGCCCGGTGGGGGCTGAAATGGAGGAGGAGGAGGACAATTATGCACAAGAAAAGTATACAGAAATGAGTGTTTTTCTGCACAAGTGACAGGAAATGAGCAGGGGGAGCTAGTGTGTGATGAGAAATACCAGGAAGACGACCCCAGCACACCAATGCAGTATGCTGTGGAGATGGATGCAGGGAGTCCCTCCGAGTCCCTTGTGTAAATGGCCAGATGCATGCTGAGTTGCTTGCGTAGTGATAGCCGTATTATCACCATTCGGCAGAGGGATGACTACTGGCTCTCCTCCATGTTAGACCCTCACTACTGCTCCAAAATGGGGACATTTTTCCACCAGCTGAGAGGGAGGATAAATTAAAATACTATTGAGACATCCTATGTAGTAGCTGCCTATGTGCACCATTGCCCATCCTCACAAAGGTCTTACTGAGGGGCCCTCTGCACTTATGTTCCATCGCCATGGCTGCTGGAGGGGGGGGGGGACAGGAGCAGCACCAGCTCCATCAGCAGCAACTTAAGTCTGGAGTCTCTAATGAGTACTTTTCTTCATCTGCCTACTAAAGAAACCACCCACCAGCAGCAGCAGCAAGACATGGAGCAGGACCAGAACCAGCAGGTGATGGCATGCTTGGATTGCACCCTGCTACAAGACATCCAAGATCCTCTGGACAACTGGATAGCCAAACTTGTGTTGTGTCCGCAACTGGCCAAGTTTGCCCTGGACAAGCTTTTCTTCTTGGCCAGTAGTGTGGCATCAGAGAAGGTGTTTAGTACTGCTGAGGGTATAGTTACCCCAAGGAGAACTTGTCTTTTGACCCAAAATGTGGACAGACAGACCTTTGTGAAGATGAATCAGTTGTGGATCAGTAAGAATTTCCACATGCCAGTGCCTGATGCATCAGACTAGATCATTCTGGGTGCCACACCCAAACTTTGTGAAAAGAGACTGGTTTCACCTGGCCATCAGCTTCACCCACTAGTCTGATGCTGCCTGATGCCACATACCTGCTGCCTCTGATGCTGTGTTCTCCTACTGCCATCCATCATCTTGTGCTGATACTGCCACTGCTGTTGCCCCTCACTGTGACTGGGCCACTGTGTTGACTCCTCATGCGTTTTCCACCCACACCACTCTGTGGCTGACCACTGCGTTGACTTCTCATGCATTTGCCACCTCACCACTCTGTGACTGGGCCATAGTGTTGACTCCTCATGTAGTTGCCACACTCACCACTCTGTGACTGAGCACTATGTTGACTCCTCATGCAGTTTCTACCTCACCACTCTGTGACTGGGCCACTGTGTTGACTCCTCATGCGATTGCAACCCTCCCCATAATGTAACTGGGCCACTGTGTTAACTCCTCATGTGGTTGCCACCCTTCCCGCTCTATGACGGGGCCACTATTGCCCCTATTTGGCCTTGTTGACATCACTATTTATTTTACCCTTCCTCTAATCTGTGAGAAGGAAAGAAAAATAATAAACACAAAGGATCCCGTCTTAGGAGCAGCCTTAAGGCCTGTATCGCACGGTCCCTATTTTGCATCAGGATATGCACATCATCTGGAAGCCAAAATCAGGAGTGGATACAAAACACAGAAGACATGCAAACTTTCCAATCATGTGTCATCTATGTTTTGGATCCACTCTTGTTTTTTTTGGCCTTAGCAATACTGATGGATTACTGGCCAAATGTTGACCATGTGAAGGCGGATGCTCAAAAGCAAGGATACGTTGTTTGGGGGTTGTTCTTATGACGGATGAGAAGAAGGGCAAAATAAACAGTGATGTCAACAGAAACTTACTGCTGACACCCTCTCCACTGTCATAAGAGCACTACTTGTTTCAACGTGTAACAGAACAGGTTCTGTAGAAATGTGGAGTCAGCTGACGACAATGTAAAAGCATTGCACTCATATAGTACAATCTTGGGCCACTGCACGGTTCTTTATATCTGACGCTAACTTTAATCTGTAAGGTTAAGTTCACACTTGAGTAATTTGGTGAGTTAGTAACTCACTAAAAAAGTGAGGTATGAAGTGATTCTAAGAGTCATGCCTATCAACTGCCTGTCATGCATACACAAAGTAACTGTTTCAATACCACAGTGGAGTACCTATACATGTTTCTGCAATGCACAGTTTTCTACACCAATATACAGGCTTTCTGCAGCCGGGAAATAACAGTTTTTTAACGTGATTCGTGATAACATGATTTTTAACGTCACAAATAAATTTGGATCAAATCAAATCTTTTTGGAAAATTTGAAAAAGTTGTGTTTTTTTTTTTTTTGGTTGTTTTTTATGTTAGCCCAATATTTTACTTGGTAAACCACCTCACATCCGCCCATAGGATATAAACGTACTACGGGTGGATGTTTTTCTCTTAATCAACGTTCTAGAACGTCCATTCAGAGAGGAGCAGCTGCCGAGAGGGGGGCCTGCTGTCATTGACAGCAGGGCACCCGAGAGAGAAGGCAGGGACCGTTCCTGGGTGACCCTGCCTTATAGATCGCTGTATGCACAGTACTCAATGAGCGCTTTGTATACAAACCAGGAAGCGATATGCCGCTTCCTGTCCCGACCCAGTGGTCATGTGACCGCTGGGGCCGGGAGAGTCCAGGAGCTGTCAGGTCTTCCACAAATCTCAATCATCCCTGCACTGAGGCTGTACAGCACAGTATTCTACCATACAGCCTCTCTGGGGGGTGTATTTGCCCTGTAACTGGGGCTACTATGTCAGCCCAAGTTACATGAGAAATCAAGTTAAATGTCCCCCAGAGGTCTTGTATGACCATATGGGGAATGCAAATTTCAATAAAAAATAATTAAAAAAAAGGTTTTACATGTAAAAAAAAATCCCCAATTAAGTAATTAAAAAAAAAATGTTAAAAATTGAAAAAAAATATATATACATTTGGTATTGCCTCGTCCGTAACAACCGGCTCTAGGAATATATCACAATATCCACCCTGTCCGATAAGCACCATAAAAAATAAATAAATAAAAACTGTGTCAAAAGAGCCATTTTCGTCACCTTACATCACTAGGCGACTAAAAAGGCGTATGTCCGTCAAAGTGGTACCAATAAAACTGTCACCTCATTCCGCAAAAAAAAGGGCCTCTACATAAGAAAATCGCTCAAAAAAAAAAAAAAAAAAAACTATAGCTCTCCGAACATGGAGACATTAACACATTATTTTTTTGTTTCAACAATGTTATTATTGTGTAAAAGTTAAATAAATAAAAATAATTATACATATTAGGTATCCACACGTCTGTAACAACCAGCATTATAAAAATATCACATGACCTAAACCCTCAGGTGAACACCATAAAAAAAAGAAAAAAGTGCCAAAAAAACAATTTTTTTGTCACCTAACATCACATAACGTGCAATACCAAGTGATCAAAAAGGCATATACTCCCCAACATAGTACCAATCAAACTGTCAACTCATACTGCAAAAAATGAGTCCGCAACTAAGACAATCGGTCAAATTTTTTTTTTCAAAAATGCTTTATTATGTAAAACTGAAATATTTGATATAATTGCGTCCGTAACAACCTGCTCTTTTAAAATAGCACATGATCTACCCTGTCCGATGAACGTTGTAAAAAATAATAAATAAAAACAGTGCCAAAACAGCCATTTTTTGGTTACCTTGCCTCACAAAAAAGGTAATTTAGAGCAATTAAAAATCATATGTACCCCAAAATTGTACCAATAAAACTGGCACCTTTTCCCCTAGTTTCCAAAATGGGGTCACTTTTTGGGAGTTTCTACTGTAAGTTGTATCTGGGGGGCTTCAAATGGGACATGGCATCTAAAAACCAGTCCAGCAAAATCTGCCTTCCAAAAACCATATGACGCTTCTTTTCTTCTGCTCTGCCGTGGGCCCTTACATCAGTTTATGGCCACGTGTGGGCTGTTTCAGTAAACTGCAGAAGCAGGGTAATAAACATTCAGTTTTGTTTGGCTGTTAATTCTCGATTTTTTTAAAGAAAAAAATGGATTAACATGGAAAATCTGCCAAAAAAAAAAGTGAAATTTAGAAATTTATCTCCATTTTCCTTTAATCCTTGTGGAACACCTAAAGGGTTAACAAAGTTTGTAAAATCAGTCTTGAGTAACTTGAGGGGTGTAATTTATACAATGGAGTCATTTTGTAAGCCCCACAAAGTGACTGCAGACCTGAACTGGTCCTTCAAAAGGGGGTTTGGGAAATGTTCTTAAAAATTTTAAGAATTGCTTCTAAAATTCTAAGCCTTCTAACGTCCTGAAAAAATAAAATCACATTTATAAAATGATGCCAAAATAAAGTAGACATATGGGGAATGTTAAGTAATAAATAGTTTATGAGGTATCACTTTCTGTTTTTTAAAAGCAGAGAAATTGAAATTTAGAAAATTGCTAATTTTTCTAAATTGTTGGTAAGTTTTGGAATTTCTTTATAAGTGAAATATATCAACTCAAATTATGACTGTCAAGAAGTACAATGTGTCACGAGAAAACAATCTCTGAATGGCTTTGGTAAGTAAAAGCATTCTGAAATTATTACCACATAAAGTGACACAGATTTGCAAAATTAGGCTCTGTCAGGAAGGGGCTAAATGGCCCATATGTGAAGTGGTTAAAGTAAATTATTTGATCTGTTGCCTTAGTCCTATTTGGTAACAAATGTATCTTATTATTTTTTTTATATAGTAAATGCTAGTTATATAGAAAGTATACTGCAAAATGAGAAGCAGATGCTTAAATAACATTTTATGTAATCAAATTAAAATTACATTAGAAATCCTAAAGGCTTAGAACACATATTTTAAGAATATTGGAGTAGCAAGCATCTCGGCGATGCACATGTAAATACACAGTCATTATATATTCAGTGAGTTATTATAACAGGCAATGCAGTTAGCAAGGTTGTATTTCTCATGATCCTTTCATGTCAGAATAATTGATAAAGTAAAGCATTGCTAAAGAATAAGATACTTTTGAAAATGAGTATACAATGCTCATATAGAGACAGATGCAACTCACACACTAGTGCTTACCTTATCTGAACTGAAAATACCTTACTTGGAGAGTTTTAAGGCTGAGTTCTTTAGTTAGAACAATACTATCTAGCACATATGTCTGTTTTGCAACATACAGTATCATTCATCATAAAAAAAATCTAATATAGTGTGGATCTCATCAACTTGATCGCATAGAGGCCGCCACACCCATCTTGATTAAAGATCCTGCACGAAATCTCGCACTTGGTGACATATGAGATTACTAAAAATGAGAGAATTTTTTAAAAATTTGATTCACCGGTTCGCCGAATTTTTGGGGAAAAATTTGGTTCGATCCGAATATATTCACGGCAAATTACGTAAAAAAACAGCTATTTCCTGGCTACAGACAGCCTTTATAGCAGTGTAGAACACTGTGCTTTGCAGTAACACGCATAGGGAGTTTGCTTTGGTAGTGAAATAGTATTGTGCGTCCGTATAACATGTAGATGACAGGTTTCACTCTTCGAATCACTGCACACTTCACTTATTTGGGCAGTCAAGGGGCTAAAACTGACCAAATAACTCAAGTATGAAGTCAGCCTCACAGGTCGATGTTAGCGCCAAGAAGAAGCACACTCCTTTTACACCGTTGTCAGCTGATTCCACATATATGTCTACAGAACCTTTTCTATAAAACGCTTATACAACTAGAGCTTCCCTGACAATTAACTATTGTTGTGAACTTGTCACATGATAGCACTATGTATGTAGCATGTATGTATGGACAGCAGAGCCTATCAGCTACACTATATCACAATCTAATCTACACTGACTATCTCCCACTATCTGTATTATATATAAGCTAACTAATTAATGTAATGTGACACAGCAAAGCACAGAGCACAGCAATGACACTGCTGTCTCTTTCAGAACAAAAAAAAATGCAGAAAATTGCTGCTGGGAGGATCAAATATAGTAAGGGGTAGGATACTTTCCTATTGGTTGCTAGGGATGTTGCTAATCTCAGACAAAGACATTGCAGCCTTCTCATTGGCCCACAAGCAAGAAGCAGGGAGGGATCATGGGTTCAGATTGAAAAAAACTACCGTATTTTTCGCCCTATAAGACGCACCGGCTTATAAGACGCACCTGGGTTTTTGAGGAGAAAAATAAGAAAAAAAATATTTTTAACCAAAAGGTGTGCTTTTGAAGTAATGGTGGTCTGTGCATGACAGTATTATGGGGGGGATCTGTGGATGGCACTGTTATGTGGATGAGATGTGGATGGCACTGTTATGGGGGGATCTGTGGATGACACTGTGATGGGGGGATCTGTGGATAGCACTGTGATGGGGGGATCTGTGGATAGCACTGTGATGGGGGATCTGTGGATAGCACTGTGATGGTGTGATGGGGGGATCTGTGGATAGCACTGTAATGGGGGATCTGTGGATAGCACTGTGATGGGGGATCTGTGGATAGCACTGTGATGGGGGCATTTATGAATGACACTGTAATGGATTGGATCTGTGGATGACACATATATAGCATCTTATGCTATATGTGTCATCCACAGATCACCCAATTACAGTGTCATCCAAAGATGCCCCCTTTCTAAAACATCTGGCCCATAGTGACTGCTTAGGGCGGAGCCTGGCAGCACGGCGACGGCTCGCCGCTAACAGCGTGACTGCTTTCATAACATTTATAATCTTTAATCATGTCCTCTTATTCCCTATAAGCCCAGTACAGTAGTGCTCTGCTACCCTGCTATACCGATCCTCTAGCAGGCAGAGCGGTGCGGCGGCAGGCTGCTGTGTAACGTCCTCACTGGCGTCATCTGCCTGCTCCTCATGCTTCATTCATAAAGTGAAAGGAGCAGGCAGATGACGTCAGTGAGGACGTTACACAGCACCGCTCTGCCTGCTAGAGGATCGGTATAGCAGGTTAGCAGAGCGCTACTGTATTGGCTTATAGGGAATAAGGGGACATGATTAAAGATTATAAATGTTATGAAAGCAGTCACGCTGTGAGCGGCGGGCCGCCGGCCATGTGTTGCCAGGCTCCGCCCCCTCCTCCTTCCATGCTGATACATTGCAGGCTGTGCGATGTATCGGCTTTAGCTATAGGAAAATTGTAGCATTTGCCATATACGACGCACTGCCATTTCCCCCCCACTTTTGGGGGGAAAAAAGTGTGTCTTATATGGCGAAAAATACGGTATATTCTAAATCTTCGCAAATTCTCAAAGTGGCGATATTCACAATTAAAATTTGTGAATCAAATATTTGTACCCAACAATACTGACCATGCTGCTGCCAACTCCATACTCTGTCATTATGCCACTCTGCGGCCTCCTGATGCTGCCACCTCCAGACTCTGTCATTGGGCCACTCTGTGGTCTGCTCATGCTGTAGGCCACCTCCAGACTCTCTCATTGTGCCACTCTGTGGCCTTCTGATGCTGCTGCCACCTCCACACTATGTCACCCTGCCACTCTGTGGCCTCCTTATGCTGCCTCCACCTCCACACTGTCATTATTCCCCCTCTGTGGCCTCCTCCTGATGCTGCTGCTGCCACCTCCACACTGTCATTGTGCCACTCTGTGGCCTCCTCAAGATGCCTCCACCTCAACACTATGTCATAGGGAAACTCTGTGGACATCCCATGCTTTTCCCACCCTCCCCACTTCATGACTGGGCCACTATTTTTCCTTTCGGATGGGCTGACATCCTCATTTATTTGACCCTTCTTCTGATCTATCAGAAGGAAGGAAAAATGGCACGCACAACAGATCATGTCTGTGTAGTGGCTGTAAGGCCTGTATGGTCCCATCAGAATTGGCTGATGATTTGGTAGCCAAAAATAGGAGTGGGTACAAAACACAGAAGACATGCAAATATTCCATTCACGTGTCATCTCAATTTTGGATCCACTTCTGTTTTATTTGGCATTAGCAATACTGATGTATTACTGACCAAATGCTGACTAAATAAAGGCGGATGCTCCACAGACAGGATCCTTTTTTTGGGGGTTATTGTTCTGACGGATCATAGGAAGGGCAAAATAATCAGTGACGTCAATACAAACTTACTGCTGACACCCTCTCAACTCTGCTAAGTGGCTCTACTTGTATAAGCGTTTAATAGAACAGGTTCTTTAGACATCTAATTGGAATCAGTTGATGACTGTATAAAAGGAGTGCACTTCTTCTTAGCGCTAACATTGAATAGTAAGGCTGAGTTTATACGTGACTTATTTGGACAGTTTTCGCCCTTCGACTGCCCAAATCAGTGAAGTGTGCAGTGATTCTAAGTGCGACACCGGTCATCTGATTGTCATATGGACTCACAGTATTATTTCACTACCAAATCGGACTCCATATGCATGTTATTGCAAGGCACTGTGTTCTATATCACTATAAAGGCTCTCTTAAGCAAGAAAATAACTGTTTTTTAATGTAATTCACCGCAAATTTATTCGGATCGAACAAAATTTTTCCCCAAGAATTTGGAGAATTGGCGAATCGAATTTTTAAAAATTTGCTCATCTCTAGCTACTGCCCTTATTACTTTCCTTGCTGGCTTGATTCATTTTTCCATAACATTATAGACTGCTCATTTCAGTGGTTTTGAATAGGCTTGAGTGAATTGAGTTTTGGACCATAGATCTGAATTCGATTAGTTAAAGGCGTTGTCAAGGTTTAGAGCTGAACCCGGACATACCCATAATTTCATCCAGGCAGCACCCCCGATGTTTGCATCGGAGCATCTTATGCTCCAATGCGCTTACTTGCCCTTCGCTAGATCGCACAGGGCAAGGGCCCTTTTGTTTACAATAACACACTGCCGAGCGGAAGCTTACCCCCGGCAGTGTGTTTCATAACGTCAAAGGCTCTGACGGGCGAGCTTTAGCGCTGCCCTAGCCATTTTACAGGCTAGGGCAGCGCTAAAGCCCGCCCATCAGTGCCTGTGATGTCACTGGGCTTCCTTGCAGCCCCATGGAGTGCCCTGCGATTTAGTGCAGGGCAAAGGAGAGCATCGGAGCATGAACTGCTCTGATGCACAAGTCAGGGGGGCTGCCTGAGTGAAAATAGAGGTATGTCCGGTTTCAGAGCTTTAAAAAAGCTTTGTTGGTAATGCTGTTTCAAAATGTATGTCGGCTGAAATTGAGTGAGACTTTGGTGAATGAATTTGGTATTCCTTTCTGCGTATTTAAAAACATTTGAAAATCGGAATCAGAAGGCAATTTTGCTACCAAGGCACCAGCCAGTACCAAAGCCAACTTTGTATTCCTATTTTAAAATTCTTTTAAATATGCACATAGGAATACCAAAGCCATTCACCAAAGTCTTGGTAAATTCGGACAAGATACATTTTGGCTACACAGAGCCCATACAGCATTACTAATGAAGTTTTTTTAACTAATAGACTTTGGATCTATGATCTGAAGCTCAACTTAGTCAAGCCTAGTTACGACCACACTGCAATCCAGGAATCATGGTCATTAGAGATGAGCGCATTAAAGCTGACGAAGTGGAATTCGATCAATCAGGAAAAATTTGGTTTGCAATAAATGCAAACTTCCTCGCGCTTCGTGGTAACGAATCACATTTTTCCTAAAATGGCTGCTGCACGTGTGAGGATATGGAGAAAGGAAGTACGGGAAGGCGGGATCACCCAGACTGACATGCATGATGCAGCCAATCAGCAACCAACCAGCGTTCTGAGTGCAGGGACAGACCTGAGAAGGCACTAGGGACAGCAATTGGAAAAACCTCATTGTGAAAAAAGAAAGAAAAACTGAAATAATGATTTATAAGTGTAGGGAAAAGATAGGATAGAATCATTTCACAGCATCTTAGTGCAGGGAAAAATGTAAGGAGGCACTGGGGACAGTACTAGAAAAGTGATTTACAAGTGCAGGGAAAGATTATTTGGGAATCCAAATAGCCATTATAAAGCTCTGTCATTCCAGCAAGTTGTTGTTAGGGTGCAAGTGCTATGTTGAAAAGCCCTTATTGGCTTATATCTGTGTGAAAAAAAAAAAAAAAAAAAAAAGCTATATGTGGTAAAAGCGATTAGTGGCGTATTTCAGTACAAAAAGAGAAATATATACGCAGTTCACTAATGCAGTTATTTGCGGTAAAAGCGTTTAGTGACGTATTTCAGTAGTAAAAAAATATATATACGTAGTTCACTGTTGCAGTTATATGTGGTGTAAGCGTTTAATGGCGTATTTCAGTACAAAAAGAAAAATACCTACGCAGTTCACTGTTGCAGTTATTTGTGGTAAAAGCGTTTAGTGACTTTTTTCGGTACAAAAAGAAAAATATATATGCAGCTCACTGTTGCAGTTATTTGCGGTAAAAGCGTTTAGTGACTGAAGGGTTAACACTGTAAGCTATGCGTCTGAGGCCTTGAGCTGTGGATGTTCTGGCTGCATCCCGTTATTTTCATCTTGTTCCTCACTTCTAAGAAATGTAGCGAAGGTCAATATCTTTGTAACAGTAACTTTTCTTATAGTATGTGTGTCTTCATCTTATTGGTTGTTGATTCCCCATCCCCCTTGCTATATATATGTTACCCACCCTCAATAAAGTTAGAGTATTCTCAGTGATACCTGTGTCTGTCATTTATTTGCTGCTGAGAAATATCTCTCCTGGTACCAGTAAGACTTAACCTAAGCTGACCACTGGAGTCCGTTACCAGGGGTACCTAGCTAATGGTCCAATTTCCTTACAGTGACGTAGTTCAGTAACTAAAAGAAAAACACAGGACCTAGGAATTTTAGAGAACAGCAAACTAAGCTGCTAAAAACCAGTGTCAGGCAACTGCTGCCAAGGTCTACTAAAAAATGGATTGCATCAAAAGGAGCATAGATGCCTGTGATGAGAACATAGTCCTGCCACTTTACAAATCACTGGTCAGACCACACATGGAGTACTGTGTACAGTTCTGGTCTCCTGTGAACAAGGCAGACATAGCAGACCAGTAGAGATGTCCCGAACTATTCGTCGGCGAACAGTTCACGCTTGTTCACATTCTGGCCGTGGCGGGCTAACATATGCAATGTTCGGTCCACCCCCTATACATCATCATTGAGCAAGCTTGACCCTGTACCTCAGTCAGCAGACACATTCCAGCCAATCAGCATACCCTCCTCTCCCAGACTCTCCCACCTACTATCAAAAAGCAAGGACAGCATCCATCTTAGATTCATTCTGAAGCTGCAGTGTTAGGTAGAGAAGGGAGAAGCTGCTGCTGCTGAATTAGTATAGGGAAAGCGTAGCTAGGCCAGTGTTCTGTGTCCACTCCAGTCCTCAAAGACTCATCTGCTGTGAGGACAGCATCCTGACAGCCGGGTGACACTATGCTAACATTATTCCTGTAATATCTGGAGTAATATCTTTTCTTCCTCTCTCCAAAAAGTGCTCCTTCTCTAAATTACATAAAGCTGCATGCTCTGTTATATAAAACTTCATAAAGCGCATCTCTTGCAACAGCTACATTTTGTAGGAAAAGAAACATAACTGTTCTCATGGAAGAAGGCAACCTCAGCCAGGGTCAGACCTTGCAATACAAGGGTGCAAATTGTGAGAAAACTGCTAAAATTCGCCAAACACATGCAGTTATGCACAGGTGTGCAGATTTTCTGT